>SJYQ01001546.1:0-91536 GCA_006410935.1 Redunca redunca | reverse complement strand
CCCAATCAACAATGCTGGGATAATTCAAGTTACTTATTAATAGTTACAAGGCAAACTATTAGAGAAGATGTAGCTGATTTTACCTAATGCCTGACCCTATCTGGAAACTAATTTTTACACCTAAAATCACCAAGAACCAGGCCCTTATTTACATCTCTATGTCCT
Source organism: Redunca redunca (assembly GCA_006410935.1). Taxonomy (NCBI): domain Eukaryota; kingdom Metazoa; phylum Chordata; class Mammalia; order Artiodactyla; family Bovidae; genus Redunca; species Redunca redunca. The sequence goes on along the minus strand of SJYQ01001546.1, from coordinate 91,371 downwards.
GAAAGCATTCTTTATATCGTGCCTCACAAAACTGGGATGGATGGGAATTGGTAGTGGGTCACAGGATAAAATGAAAGGAGATTGATTAGAACACTCTGATACGTGAAATGCAGTTTGAAAAAAGATGTTTTAAACAGGTATGTTGGTGGAATCTATGAAGCCTTCTGGAGAATGGGCAAGCAGTTTGGTATTGGACGCTGTGACAGAAGAATGAGCACGGGCCCAGTGTTATGTGGTGGCCTGAGTGGGAGGAAGTTTGAGGGCGAATAGATACATGTGTTTGTGTGGCTGAGTCCCTTTGCTGTCCTCCTGCAGCCAGCACAGCTCTGTTAATTGACTATACTCCTATAGAAGATAAAAAGTTAAACAAGAGGAATGGGCAAGGGCAGACAGAAAGAAAAAGGGAAACAGGTTGCAACTGTGGCACTCTGATGGAAGAATCTAAGTATTTGTAACAAATTTTTAGCCAATTGAAAAGATAGGATACGAATTTTTATAAACCCTTAAAATTCAAAATTATTGTACATGAATGTTCATAGCAGCATTATTCACAACAGACTAAAAGTGGAAACAGCCCAAATGGCCCTCAGCTGATGAATGGATAAACAAATATGGATATATCCATACAGTAGAATGGCAATTAAAAGAAATGAAGTGATGATACTTACTACAACATAGATGAACCTCAAAAAATTCATGCTCAGTGAAAGAAGTCAGATCAAAAGGACATATACTGTATGATTCCATTTACATGAAATGTCAAAATAGATAAACTTACAGACATAGAGGGTAGATTAGAGATTGCCTAGAGCTGAGGGTGGAAATAAAGAGTAATTATAAATGGAAAGGAAATTTCTTTGGGGGATGATGGAAATAATATAAAATTAGATTGTGCTGATGGACGTACAACTCTGCAGCCTTACTGAAAATCGCTGAATTGTGGTTTTAAAGTGAGGGACTTTATGTTATGAAAAATTTTCTTTTCATAATTTTTTATTGTTGTTGATGTGGACTTCCCAGGTGGCTTGGTGGTGAAGAATCCGCCTGCCAACATGGAACACACAAGGGACTTGGGTTTGATCCCTGGGTTGGGAAGATCCTCTGAAGGAGGATAGGGCAAGCCACTCCAGTATTCTTGGCTGGAAAATCCCATGGACGGAGGAGCCTGGCAGGCTACAGCACATAGGGCAGCAAAAAGTCAGACATGACTGAGCGACTGAGCATGAGCAAGAGTGATTTACAATGCTGTGTAAGTTTCAGATGCACAGCAAAGTGATTCAGGCATACATACATACCTATATTCTCTCTTAGGCTCTTTTCCCTTATAGGTCATTACAAAATAGTAGGTGTAGTTCCCTGTGCTGTACAGTAGGTCCTTGTCCATTATCTATTTTATATATAGTAGCACATATATCTCAATGCCAAACTCCTAATTTATCCCTCCCCTCTCCCCACCTTCCCCTTTGGTGACCATAAATTCATATTTTGCATCTATGAGTCTTTTCTGCTTTGTGAATAAGTTCATTTCTATCCTTTTTTTAGATTCCACACATTAATATAAACAACACCATATGATACTTGTCTCTCTCTGTCTTACTTCGGTTAGTATGATAGTCTCCAGGTCCATCTGTGTTGCTGCAGATGGCATTGTTTCATTCTATTTTGTGGCTGAGTAATATTCTACTATATACATAATGAAATATTTATATATATATCACATCTTCTTTATCCATTCACCTGTCGCTGGACATTTAGGTAGTGTCCATATCCAATAGTGATGATATAAATGTTGGATACGGGTATCTTTTTGAATTATAGTTTTCTCTGGATATTTACCCAGGCAGGATTTCAGGGTCATATGGTGACTCTCTTCTTATTTTTTTAAGGAGCTTCTGTACTGTTCTCCGTAGTGACTACACCAATTTACATTCCCACCAACAGTGTAGGAGGGGTCCTTTTTCTCTACAATATGGTATGAAAATTATACCTTAATAAGGCTGTTAATTAAACATTTGCTATCTGACTATAGTCTCCTTTATTATTTTTGTTTTGTTATTATTTGTTCAAGGACTCTATGTATGAGGCTATGTTTATTATGGCTTTAAATAAATTCCTTGGCTTTCCCTTGGGGTGTGGTTTCAGCTGCTTCATGTTTTTAGGCAGCTAAGGTTGTGCTCAGATATTGCTAACAGAGAAGAACTGCTGGCCTCCTGGTATTCTCAGGCCACTTGGGCCAGAGGTCAGGAAAAGGGATGGCCTCCCTCATACTATGTCACCCTAATAAAAGTGGTACCTCTTCTTCTCTCATTGTGAGCCTATTGCCATTCCCCTAGGACCAGAGGGGCACTGGTGGCATGACAGATGTTGGAGGTCTCGGTGTTTCGAGGATGAAGGATGTCCAGGAAAGTGTACCTTCCAGTAGGAGAGAAGACATGAAGCCGGTGCAGCAATAACATCAATAATCAGACAGGCCTAATATTAATGGCAAAGAGGAGTAATAATTCAGACTGGAGAAAATATTCACATCTCCTCTACTGACATTATTGCTTCAAGGCAGGTGGTTTTGAATTGCCTTGAATAACCTCATATTTACATAATGGCTTTCCTAGGTTTTTTTCTATTATCCCCAACAAATTGCTTTAGAATAACATTTTTTCCAGCAAACCCGTCCCCTTAGGAGTGGTCCATGCATATGTAATATTTGCGTTTTTTGCTTCTTCAAAGCATAACACTGAGCCTCATGCTGATGTTACAAATCTTTGGTTGTCATGGGCTGAGACAGGGCCCCAGACAAACTAGGATTAGGTATGTCTTCTGTTCCTTCTGCTACAGGTCACGGTGAAGAAGGGGGTGGGATGGTGAGCAGAGTTGCTTGGTAGCTTGTAACATGTCAGTGGCTTCCCTGATGGCTCAGCGGTAAAGAACCCACCTGCAATCCACCAGGAGCCGCCGGAGATGCAGGTTCAATCCCTGGGTCGGGAAGATCCCCTGGAGGAGGGCATGGCAACCCACTCCAGTATTCTTGCCTGGAGAATCCCATGGCCAGAGGAGCCTGGTGGGCTACAGTTCATGGGGTGTAAAGAGTTGGACATGAGTGAAGCGACAGCACACACACACACAAGATGTTGGTGGAATCTTCGTGGTCTGATCTGGGCTAGAATAAAGCTGTGCCTCATGTCCATGTCACCTAAGTGTTCTTGCATCTATTTTTTCTGATTTTATTTTTAATTGGAGGATAATTGCTTTACAAAGTTGTCTTGGTTTCTGCTATAGGACAAAGCAAATAACCATAAGTGTATGTATGAATACCCCTCCCTCTTGAGCCTCCCTCCCTGCCACAGCCCCAGCCCTCTAGGTGGTCACAGAGCACCGGGCTGGGCTCCTTGGATTACATGGCAGCTTCTGCCCAGCTGTCTGTCTACGCGTGGTAGTGTGTATATGTCTGCACTACTCTGGCAGTTCATATCGCCCTCTCCTTCCCCAGCTGTCCCCACAAGTCCATTCTCTCTGTCTGCATCTCTATTCTTACCCTGCAAATAGATTCCTCAACACCATTTTTCTAGACTCCATATATATGCGTTAATATACAATGTTTGTGTTCCTCTTTCTGTGTGTTGCCGAAGTTTTTAAGCCAACCATGTCAACACTCCCTGAAGTTAGCCCAGGATTCCTGAGTCCCGCATTTCCAAAGGATGTAGACATAAAAAATAAACTCTGTACTCCTTGTACTGATTAATCATGTTTCTATCCTCTGGGGACAGCTCAAGTCAAAGCCTTCTTCAACAGGACAGCCCTTATAGAGCTGAAAACATTTGTTGTGAAGACATTTCTTCTAAGCCTTCTTTAGTACAGGTTGAGCATTCTCGGGACATCAGCCATTCCTCTAAAGACGTGAATTTTCAGTCTTGGATGGAAGAATTTTGTTCTCATCTCTCTTACAGTGTGTTGCCCACTTGAAGTTATGATCTGACTAGAGACGAACATGGTGTGACTATCACCCTCCTCATTAGTGACAATGACAATTATTCATGGGGAATATAAGCTGTGATGAGGAAGAATTCGGTCTGGGCAGGGAGAGAAAGTGATTGTCTTGGGTGTTTACCATGGGCAGACTGTGAGTTTTTCTATAAGTATTAGCCCATTATGCTCATTAAGCAGGGTGGGAGGAGGAGGGGCATTTCTGCTCACCTTTTAGGGTTCACTATAGGGATGGAAATTTTGCCCAAGATCACCAGTTGGGTCCATCCATTCCAGATGTCACCTTGAAGGGTCTCTTTCACTTGAAAGCTTACAAAGGTGAAAAAGATGACTAATGATAAATTAGTATACTATGAGAAAGGAAGTAAATGTAGTTTTGCTCAAGAGTTTACTAAGCACGATTAGGCCTAATAGCAAGGAACTAGTCATTCAGCTCTGATATTAGCGTCTAATCCTTCTTCCCTGGGGAGTCACCAAAGGCCTTCCCTGGGGGTGAGCTTGGAGGCAGCTGGTGTCCCAGCCCTTTCATCATCCCACGCCTGTGCCACCTGCCTGTTCCCTTCCGGGTCATGCAGTTCTGGGTCTGGAGCACTGGTCTGAGGGTCATGGTGGCTTTAAACCAACTGCTGAGAACTTGCAGGCATTATGCGTGCGATTGCTTCAAGTTTACTCCTCAAGGGCAACCTTCCATGATTGTGTTTGGGTTTCTTGAAAGAGCACTCCACCACAGCTACACTCTGTGATCAGCACGACACCCACCGCTCTGAGCTGTAGCTAGGGGGATAACTAAGTGGGAAGAGAGGAGCTTCTAGGACCAGTCTTTTCCAGTTCAGGAGCCTTCAGATGTTCACAGGTGGTTCTTGGAGGAAAAGTCAAGGCCAGCAGTAGGGGTTCTTCCGAAATGTGTTTTGCATTGAACACAGATGAAAAATACTAGGTGTATTTATGTAGCTGTTTTCATGTGATAACAAGCCTTTGGGGAGTGACCTGTTATACCCGAGAAGGTGGAGAAGTCGCCACTGCAAGAGCATATGATTTTAATCTCAATAGCACTGACCAAGCAGACACTGCATTGACCTGTGTCACCGGGGTCTTATAAATTTAGCATATATTTGTGAGGTGTAATAGAGAGAAAGATTCTAATACCAAGAAATCGGAAAGTTGGTTAATAGTGGCTTACACAACTAAAAAATCGGCTTTCTTACCTTCTGAGTAGCTGGGAGGTAGGCAGTGGCAGGCTTGTTTCAGCTGCTTGGTAACCAGACCAGAGGTCCAGGCCTTCCTACTCGGGCATCTCAGCGCAGGCTGCCTGTCCAGGCAGAGGTTCACATAGGCAGCAAATAGAGCAGAAGGTTGACAAGGCATGATTCGAGTAAGTTTTCCTCTTATGTCCATCCTTTTATCAGAAAATAAAATCTTTTCTAAAGCCTCCCCTAGTGGACTTCACCCATATAGTTCATTGGGAAAAAAAATGGACCCCGTGAATACCACTGGCTGGAAAGGACATTGGGAAAGTGGGTGTCTGACAAATAAGAACAGGATGCTAATAACTGGTTCAAAGAAACTGAGGTCCATAGAGGGAAGCTCAGCACAGTGTCTCTCAGAGGCAAAAAGATGCAGGGATGAAGGCCCCCAAGGTGAACAATAGTGATGGAGCGCAGTGATTTGTTGTATGTCGAGTGTGTGTACCGAAAAATCTCACTTCCCAAGGATCAGATTCTAAGAAAAGAAAGCCTTAAATGAAAAGTCAGCTTTAAGTCTTAATCTGCTTCTGAATCAAACCAACACAAACCCAGAATTCTACAAAGGAAAGAAAAACCACTGTGGATTTAGATTTCTAAAAAAATTGAGACTGAAGTATCCAATATAAATAAATTAATGATGTTCAGAAAGATTGGTTTGAGTATCAGACTGTTACTAAACACAGACATGCCACTTGTTACTACTTTTCTATAAAACATCTTTGAAAACAAAAGTTCTGTTATTATTCTAAAAACAACAAATGAAAAGGATAGACTCGATGCTTTACCTGATGGGAATATATGACAATATTTTCCCTAATATACAAATACCTCATGAAAATACACTTCTCATTTTTACAAGGTTGATGTTGTTCCATGTCATTATTTATAAGAGGAAAAATTTTACTTGCAAGAAGCAGTGTTTATTGACAACAAGAGTAAACTCTGGAGCCAGGCAGACCTGGATTCATATTCTGAGTTCACCCTTGCTAGCCTTGGTCAGCCCTCCTATACTCCCTGAAAATGGGGGATATAATAATAACACTGACTTCACAGACTGCTGAGAGTCTTAAAGGAGCCAGTACACATTAAATATAACATATCCCAGACATGTACTAAACCCTCAGTTTCCCTAGCTCAGCGTTTTTCTTGGTTTTGTCCTATGTAAAATAAAACCATTTTGGATCTAGTATTAATTGCCAATTGTAACAAATAATTTATTTGCGAGCTCCTTTTTGTTACTGTTTCATCCATTCTGAGGCATGTCTTGTATCTTTGATCTCTCTCTGTTGATGTGCTGCCAAGAAAGTACAGTTTTAAAAATATGCTGTGGTGTGTTTTGATAACAACCTTCTGATTGGATGGTGACTTCGTCTATGGCAGTGGATCAGACCACACCTACCGGAGTAGTTGGCATCTCCTAGGCGACACCAGCCCTCCTCCTGGACCACAGTGTCCCTGGCTGCAGCGGCTCTGATCTGCTGTTAACCCTCTATGTCCTGTGCTGTAAGCTCCAGACACAGCAGCTTTGGGCATCATGGAGAAGTGCTGAGTCATGCTGGCTTCCCCCCCCACGTTCTGCAGGTCTCCTCCAAGAAATATTCTCTTGGCCCACATGTCCTCATTTTTGTTCTTGAACAGCGAATGTTTTGGACCTAAGCATAAAATGAGACTGTGCTATTAGCCAGCTCACGTTATTCCATTTTGCCTTCAAGATTTATCATGAGACACTTGGTCAAATACGTTATTAAATCCATGCATAGAGTATTTGCCTAGGCTAGTGGTCTGGCAAAGGCACTGAGGCTAACTTGGAATGCTTATTTGTAATATTATCCCTCTTCCTTATTAGACAGTAAGAACCCAGGTAATAGAGAGCATGTCTGTTTTGATCACAATACTAGAAATAAAATAAATAATTCTCAGCTCACAGACAGACTGATAAAATGATCCCTGATAAACTGAACTCACCGGACTCTGAATGATGAATAATTGCTTCTGTATGTGCTTCCATATCTGTCCTCTAATAATAATTATTTTCTAGAAAAACACCCAAGGTCAATGTGAAAGTCACCGCTACTGTGTGGAGCTGATCTCAGACTTCTCCAGTCTGAGTCTTCCTCGCTACTATCGTGCTTAGAAGATCCAGATGTATGCATTGGGTTGGTCAAAAAATTCATGTGGGTTTTTCATAAGATGTTATGGAAAAATCCAAATGAACTTTTGACCAACCTGATAACATGTCTAACCACAACCAGTGCTAATGTAGAACAGCACTCTTTCATTAAGGCAATCTAAGCAAAGTTAAAACCAGATACAAATAAAGTTGCCTTGCAACTAACTGGGGCTAGGCAGTTCTTAGAGGGCTTAGCTCCTCTAAGAACAAAGGGTAGCTTTAGCTTTTTAGATTCCAGGCTCTAGCATCTCTGATGTGGTCGAGGTAGTATCAAATAAAGGCTGTATTCATTCGTCTGGGGAAAGTGTTTTTAAAATATATTCTTTACCAAACACAAGGCAAGGGGAGGGTGGATTCTGGGAATTGATGCCGCTTGGCTGAATGTGGTTCTTTGGCTTTTGCAGTCACCAGATAACTTTTTCACCCACAGGACTTTAAATTAGCGATTGGAAGGGACCAGGGTGGCCATTCATTGCAGCTGGCATTTCCATTCCACTCAGAGTATCAGGAAATGTGGTCAGAAACAAAGAATAAAAATGCTCTTGATGCTTAAACTGAGTATGGAGAAGAGAGGGAATTTGTGCTTCTTGGCGTCACATGTGACCCAGCGCTGCTGCTAAAATGTCCAGTGGAGACTGCTTCCCAGAATCAACTTATAGATCAGAACCAAGCTTGCAGCAATGGAAATGGAAGCTTGGAGCAGGCAGGAGACTGCCTCAAGATCAATAGGGTGACATACTGCAGTGGCCATGAAAATGTACCACTCAGGTCTCCTGCTGCGGGAGACTGATATTTCCAGCTGTTGACCCTCTGTACCATGCTGTCCCCCAGCTGCTCATAGCCACCATGGCAAAGGCACTAAGGTGGGCTCATTCTGTGAGATGCAGAACTCCTTTAAGGATAACCTTATCTCAAAGACTTTCCATAGGTTTGAATCTTTCTTGAAACTTTGCTAGTTTCAAGAAGTCTGAGACCCCTCTTACCCAACCATCCTTCCTTCCCCCTCTCTCTCTATAGGTGTTAGACTGTTAGCATGCTCTCAGAGTGCTCCTTGCCTTTCAGGCTCTCTCCTCCAGGAAATCTCTTGCACATCTACTCCCATCTTGGCATCTGCTCCTTGGCAGCCCAGACTAATGCATGTAGCATTTCTTTGCCCATTCAACTGAGCATCATTCAGTTCAGTTCAGTTCAGTTCAGTCGTTCAGTCGTGTCTGACTCTTTGTGACCCCATGAATCGCAGCACTCCAGGCCTCGCTGTCCATCACCATCTCCCAGAGTTCACTCAGACTCACGTTCATCGAGTCCATGATGGCATCCAGCCATCTCATCCTCGGTCGTCCCCTTCTCCTCCTGCCCCCAATCCCTCCCAGTATCAAAGTCTTTTCCAATGAGTCAACTCTTCTCATGAGGTGGCCAAAGTACTGGAGTTTCAGCTTTAGCATCATTCCTTCCAAAGAAATCCTGGGGCTGACCTCCTTTAGACTGGACTGGTTGGATCTCCTTGCAGTCCAAGGGACTCTCAAGAGTCTTCTCCAACACCACACTTCAAAAGCATCAATTCTTCAGCACTCAGCCTTCTTCACAGTCCAACTTTCACATCCATACATGACCCCTGGAAAAACCATAGCCTTGACTAGATAGACCTTAGTTGGCAAAGTAATGTCTCTGCTTTTGAATATGCTATCTAGGTTGCTCATAACTTTTTTTCCAAGGAGTAAGCGTCTTTTAATTTCATGGCTGCAGTCATCATCTGCAGTGATTTTGGAGCCCCCCAAAATAAAGTCTGACACTGTTTCCACTGTTTCCCCATCTATTTCNCTCCATGAGCTCAGGGCCTGTATTTACATTCCCTTCTTTGCTTTCATATCCCAATTTCTTTTCACCTGGCAAATAGATGTGCTCAATAAATATTCGCCAGTAAGCAAGCCCATGTGTCCCATGGCCCTTTCTTTGTCATCATTATTTCCTGCTAGCCTATGGAAATTGGGCGGGTAAGGATAGGGAGCAGAGAACATCATTTATTTTTACCTTTCAGTTTCCCATAACAGAAGTCAACAACCAGTAGTTTCTTGTCACTGGGCCTCTTTATGACTATTTGTATGGTTGCTATTGTTTTTGTTGTTTTTTAAAAATAAATCCTGGATTGTCTTTGAGTAGCAGAAGTTAATAGTGAAGTCTCTATGTGAAGGCTGTGAAGGAGCTAGTCAAGATAGGTAAAAATAATCTAACAAAATTGCTGAATTTTGTAATATATTTATATACATCAAAATATCACAATATGAAAAATAAACCCCAAATGAGTGCTTAAAAACAGCTGCAACAGCTCATTTCTCTTTTCAAAAATGAAACAGTATCTTATTTGGGGCCATTTTTTATCTGCAGTAAATATTGCAAGTAAGCATTCTGAATGATGGAAGAAAAGTTATAATAACATTATAATTCATTTTCAGTTTTTTGTGAAAACGGAAACATTTTAATTCATCAACTTATTAGTCATACCTTCAGTGAAACACAATTTACAAGATCGTATCCATTTATTTGTGAGCACATTATGAATAACAAAGATGTTTTATTAGTTTGATAATCACAAGCCATTATTTGGCTAGAGAGAGCCAATTAAGTAAGAAGTATTTAACTCTTTTTTTCTCAGAAAGAAAGACAGGAGCTGACTAAGCTTGGATGGGGAGCATAAGAGAATTAAAATAATCATGCTGTTAGAACTGGCAGAAGACTTTTAGATGACCTGGTCCAGGATTGTTAACCTTGAGGGCATGAATATCTAGGGAGTCAATGAGTTGGTTTCATGGGCGCTCTATCTACCCTTTAAGTTATATGCAAGATGTTATGGGAAGGTACATAAGCATGTTTTTCTGGAGTGAGAACCCATAACCTCAAAAGATTAAGAAATCAATGTGCTATAGAAGTGATGGATGAGAACAGTTATGCTGGGGGTCTTGGCAACCCTGAGTCTTGGAAACTCAGAACAGTCCATTGGTCCAGCCTGAGGATGACATGAATTCAATGGCTCCCAGAGCCCTCAAAAGCAGGAGCATGAGGTGCGATCAGATCAGAGAAAGGAGCAAGGAGGTGCTCCTCACCTCAGCTGTCTATGAGTATTCCCATGTCCTCATGGGCTTTGAAGGCACATGATGGTCTCAGGACATGATGGTCCTGTCAGCCTGGAGGGTCAGCGCTACTGGGAACACATGTTAGGGCAAAGAAGAACAAGGGGTCAAAGACCAGGCCTGAACAGAAACAAAAAAAGAATCAAATGCTGGTTTGGAAAGGTACTCAAGGGTTTGCCTTTTAGCATAATGACGTTCAAGGAGTGGACAGAACTTGCAGGCTCAGGTGTCCCAGAAGCAGGTGAAAGGGAGAAGGAGAGCTGAAAGCTCCCGGTTTCTATAGCAAAATTCCTTCCCCAGGAGTTTCCCTTCCTTTGGGGTTCTCCTGAATCAACCCCAAAGCCACCAGGGCACTCAGCCCCAGGACTCTGTTGCATCTCCTCCCCTCCTTCACCTGCAGTAGTGTGCTGAGCCGGTTTGCACCAGATGGTGAGAGCTCATCGTTAGCCTTTCCCAACTCTGCCTTCAGTGACTTCACAGGTGGTAGCACGAAGTTGACCGTGGTGGAGTACATGAGCAAATGTTACAAATCCGGGACTCCCCTCACCCAGGGGTTGTTAAACATTTACCAGCATTTACCAGTTCCTGACTAAGAGTGAGATAGTGATAGGGAATGTGTGGGGCTTTAAATAGGAGGTCAGGGAAGAATTCCAATAAGGTGGCATTTAGGAAAAGACTAGAAAGACATGTAAAAATAAATCACATAGGTATCTGAGGGGCAAGCATTCTTGTCACAGGAAACAGCGAATACAAAGCACCTGATGCAAGAGTGTGCTTGGAGTTCAAGGGGCAGCAACAAAGGATAGTGTGGCTGGAGCAGAGTGAAGAAGAGAGTCATAGGGAATGAGGTCAGAGATGGATGGCGGGGGGGGCGGTGAGAGGCAAATCATTCAGACCTTTCAGATGATTATAAAGAACTTGACTTTTCCTTTGGGAAAAATGGTGAGCCATTGGAGGCTATAGAGAAGTACAGTGACATAAATATAACTTAGATTTTTAAAGGTTTTACTCCTTTTAAAAGGGGTGTTTTGTAAAGATAGACTGTTAGGGGCCAATAGGGGTCAAGGCAGTTACAGAAAGACCAATTAAGAGGCTATTGGAGTAATCCAGATGAAGCATGGGGATGACTAGGATAAGAGGGCTCAGGGCCTGGAGGGATAAGAAGTGGTCATATTCTGGATACGAATGTGGTAAAATTGTGATTAGCAGGCAGCTTTCAGCTTAATAAAGACAGACCTTCCTAATATAGAGATTTAAAAATCTCCAGTGAAGTACCAAGCTTTCTGGGCCTGGATATAATCAGTGAGAAACCTGATAGCCACTCATCAGAGATACTGTGGAAGAGTTTCCTCTGCTGGGAGGAGCTTGCAGCCACTGACCTCTAATATTCTACAATGGCACAGGGGCTTGGTTACACGGGAAAATGTCTGTTCTAATGTGACAACTGAGTTGAGGCTAAGGGAGCAAATAGGGTTGGATATATCTACTAAAATGGCTTCATTTCTGTTGATGTTTCTTCTTATATTAATTCAATATAAATATTAAATTACATAAAATTATATAATTATATGTGGATATAATATAGTATATGTAATACCTAGTATTATATACAACATATTAATGCTTATTGAGGGGGGCTTAATATAATTCTGTATGTATATATGTGTATATATGTATGTATGCATGTACATATATATATATATATATTTACACACTTACTTGACATAGACATTTACCTCAAAGGGTTTGAAGGTAATGGGTGGGGTTAGTGTAGAGCATGTTGCTCTCCATGGTGCTGAAACCCCGAAGTTAAGGGATGGTATTCTCTCAAATGGATGTCTCAGCCTCCTTGGAGGTGAGGTTACTGGGCTTGTGCAGTCACATGAGGTATAGATGGGGTAGTCTGGGGAGGTCTTAGAATTCAGGATATAACAGCAGGAAAGAATTTTAGGAAATATCTAGTCCAACACCTTATCCAATCTACAGAGGAAACAGAGAGCAAGCACATAGATGCTAGTAGTAGAGATCCACAGCCCACTGTAAGCTAAGATGGGATAGAACAAGAGAGGGTTAGTCCTGTGGGATTGCTCTTAACACTTCTGATGGAGTTTTCTACCAGCTTAATTCTCTCTTATCATGTGACACCCCCATGAAAAAGTATCCTCAGAAATGTGCATTTATGCATGAATTTTCCTATGCAATGCATTTATACCTGGCACCCCCAATCTGGACTTTATATCTGCAAGTGTAAAGGAGCTGCTGGTTGGTATCACCCCAAACTTTCTGGGCTTCTGCAACTGACCACTATTTTTTTATTTATTTTCCAAGCTTTTAATTGGTCTGAATTGATTTCTGAGAGATTGAAAGAGCTCAGTGTGCCTTTGTATGTTATTTTTGTCCTTGTGTGGTTGATTTTGTGCTCAGTGAGGCTGTAGATCTGCCATTTGAATACAGTTAATGAGGTTGAAGGACAGGGGAACGAACAGAGGGAAAAGCACCCAGTAACCAGTGGTGCAGACTTGCAGTGAAGTAAGAACTCGTGCCATGATTTATTAACTTGTACAAAAGAAGAGACAGGCCTAGAATCTGCTGAGATGGATAATCATGCTGATTAAGCTGGTGGGAGTTTCCTTATCTAAATTATCTAAGTAAACACAGAGGTGCTTGAGAGATAAGATTTATATACATACCTGAAGAAGCTATGTTAAATCTTCACTTTAAATTTTTGTTAAATGTTAATTAAGTGTGTGTGTTTCTAACTGGGCTGACATTAATAACTACTGAACTAGTGAATTGCAAAATGCCGTTGACTCCTGATCTGTAAATAGAACAAAGCCATCTGTGGCATCGGAGAGCATAAAAGTTCCCAGTTCACCCTCCCAGAGGTTCACTGTAACCTTGGGTCGCAGATGGAGGTGGCTCAGCTGCCCTGAGCACCAGCTTCATCTGCCTCAGTGCCCCAGAGCCAAGAGCAGGTGTGGGTCCCACGCCTAGTCTCCCCAGGGGCCAAGAAGAGCAGCTCGGAGAACCGCACTGCCAACAAAAGCCAGTAAAGAGGCCTTTGCTTGCTGTTTCAGCCTGCGCAGGGCTCCAAGGGGCAGGGGAGGGAAGCCTTATTCAAACACCCCCTACCTGCCTGTGTGCAAGAGCACTTCAGATTCAGAAGATGCTTTCACCAAAGCGTCTGTCTCTAAGCCTGAGTCCTGAGATTCTCACCAATATGCTATTTAAAGTCTGCACACGTGTCAGTTGAGACAGGGAGGGTGTGTCTGAAGAATGGTCTAAATGGCTAGCGTTTCCCTCCATCTCTTACTCCCCAAATTGACTCACTCAATTCCTGTGGAAAAGATCTTCCTCTACAGAAATGTGTTTACCTTCGCTACCCTGCCTTCCTGCCATACCAGAAGATCTTTTATTTTTCTTTTCAATTTCCTTTTCCACTCCAGTGAATGTATGAGTTCTTATCGGATGTAAGAAAATTAGCAAATGAAGAGAATGTTCTGGCAAGGACAGGGCCCTCCATCTTTCATTGTGTATGTGTGTGTTAGTCTCTTCAGTTGTGAATGACTTTTTTGCAACCCCATGGACTGTAGCCCACCAGGTTCCTCTGTCCATAGGATTCTTCAGGCAAGAATATTGGTAGCCATTCCCTTCTCCAGCCACTTTTCATTATGCAATCCGAAAAGGATCTTGTGAGCTCTGGTTTGCCCTTTAGAACTGTCTGGATATGGCGATGTAGAATGCAGCTAACGGTGGACCCCTGTCCAGGTCTTCAGATTTCTGTGGCTCAGGCTGTTTCTGACAGCAGGAAGGTTTGCATGGGGTTGGGGGAGGGGCCCAGGGACTTAATAAATAGTTGTGGAAGAAGGTGGCTCCGGAAGGGCTGAGCCGTATTCCTATAAGAGCCTCAGGAGGCAGAGGTCCTGGGCCTGATCCTGCATTGCAGGTTGAAGCTGGCTTAATTGCTGGTAATTAAGGCAGACTCTATAGAGTTTCTGGGCATGCCTGGTGGGGGAGGGCCTGGATGTCTGGCCTTGGATGAGCTGCAGGAAAGCGAGTGTCTGCTCCACTGAGCTTGCTGCTCGCTCTGCCACTCCCAGCAGGGCCTGTTGCTGGGCAGTTTTCAGCACTAGGAGTCTTTGCAAAGCTGCTATTCATGGATGGAGGATTGTCTTTGCAAAGGAAATCAAGGCAGAATAGGAACAGTCTTTATTGAGAGCTTACTATAGGTTAGATATGCTCTGTTGTGCTCTGCTTAGTCGCTCAGTCATGTCCGACTCTTTACAACCCATGGACCGTCAGGCTCCTCTGTCCATGGGGATTCTCCAGGCAAGAATACTGCAGTGGGTTGCCATGCCCTCCTCCAGGGGATCTTCCCAACCCAGGGACTGAACCCAGGTCTCCTGCATTGCAGGTGGATTCTTTACCAGCTGAGCTACCAGGGAAACCCAGATATTATGCTCAGCACATTTAATTCTCAAAACATCTCAGTGAGGGAATTTAAAATTGATGATGATGATAATAGATTAAGTGATTCACTCCAGGTATACAGTTAGCATAGAATGCAAATTTACTTCATTGGATCCTGAGTTTGTGCCTTCAAGGCCCATGCTGTTTTACAGAGGTTGTAAGCTGGTAGCTTATGAACTGGGATCTGCTCTTCTATGTGTCTGGTCCCCACATTACTTTACAAAATGGACATGTCCCTTAAAATTCAGGAATTTAGATTTTCTTGAAAAAAAAAAAAGATAAGATCTGCCAACAATGGCCCAGTTTTTTGCATGGTAATAAAATTGAGTGAATGCTGCCCCTTCTAGAAAGGGAATTCTTCAATCTCCCTGGAGACTTTTTTTTTTACTCTGCTCCTTCTTGCCTATCTCCTAGTTCATTTCAATCATTTGTGAAACTTACCTGACCCTTGTTAGCATTTTGAGATTGTGACATTGGCTCCCAGAATGCAGGCTAGAATAAAAACATCAAATGAGAAGAAAAGCTGGAATAGAGGAAGGAGGTGGTGAGGCTCAGTTACATGAGCAAGCATCCTTGGGCTCAGCCACACACTCAAAGAGCAAAAGCTCATCATTGAGGCCAGTTGGTCCCTTGTCTAATTTTCACAGATAAGCAGAGAAAAGCTGGTTCAGGGAAGGGGACAGATGCACAGAAATCTCAGGAAGCTCTGTATTCTGAGACAAGCAACTTTCTTTGTCTGCTTTTAACGGATTGCTTTTCATAAAGCTTTGCCATAGCTCTGCTTTATCATTCCTGCCTGAGCTTCCAGCTGGACAGAATCCGAAAGCTAAAAGCCTGCAACTTACAAAGAAGGAGGGCATTTGGCTGCCACTATGGCTATATGGCCATACCAGCCTGCCTGCTTCTGGGTTGTCAGGTGGGAAATTTCATCTGAGTCTAGAGTTTCCTGCTGTATCAGTCTTCCCCAGGCTCCTGCAGAATTCAGGCTCATGTACCCACACCAGCAGTCCTGCCCTTTTAGAGGTGGAGGTGAGAGGAGAGTATAAACAGTTGATTGGTTCTCTTTAACCAGGAGAATCGGCTACCCCGGTCAAGGCAAGAGCCATCATCGGGTGGTTCAGTGTTGTGGTCTAGTTTGTAAAGTCCTTGGAGTGAGCAGAGAAGGAAGTCAGACCTAATTCCTCTAGAGAAACTCTGTGATCTCCAAGCTGGGGCCATGAAACCCCAGAGGGGTTCTAAGAGGGGTTTTCTATGTGTGAGTGACATTCAAGCTCGGGTGACTGACACTGAGAATGACTAGGCTTTTCCCTAAGGACCTGTAGAGCAGCTGGTATTTCCCCATTTTCATTGGCCAGGAGATTCTGGCCCTATACATGTGTGCTCTAGCCTCTTCCTCCCAGACTAGTTCTTTCAAGATTCTTTGCTAAGACATCTCAGTGAAGACCGCTCTTTCCTAAAACCAAGCCTCGGAGGTTGCCTGAATTAGGGCTGAATTAGGATGACTCCAGTCCTGAGCAGAGGCAATAAGAGCAGGGTGCAGACTTGTGCTGGGTTCATGTCCTGGCTCTGCCACTTGCTCGCTGGGTTGACTTACTGGTCACCTAACCTCTCTGAGCTATGGTTCCCTCATTTAAGAAAAGCGTAATGACCCTGTATCCCAGGGTTAGAGTGAAAACTCTTTGAAAGAATGCAGCGTATGGAAGGGCATATTACTCTAGGAAGTGTTGAATCAAGGGTCTTGCTGCTCTGTCCACTGCCTGTCTCTCTAATCTTGCTCCTCCCATCGCCCCACCCCTTCCAGTGCTGTTTCTTCTGATAGGGACATTCTTTCCAGGCTTCACCCTACGATTGAGATCACTGCCTCCCCTGGCCTTCCAGGTCAGATCAGGTCCCTAGGCTGAACTCTTTTAAACTACCTTGTACTTTCCTTTCGGAGCCCTTACTGCTATTTGTGGGAAATGCTACTATCTGTCTCTCCCACTACATTTAGAACTGCATGCGAGCAAGGTTCAACTGTTTTGCCCACTCGTAAGTACCTGGCACATAGTAGGCCCTCAACAAATACTTGTTGAATGATTAATCAGTGATAAAACTCAAGATTATTGTTGATTAATCATTCAACAAGTATTTGTTGAGGGCCTACTATGTGCCAGGTACTTGCGACACAAGAGTGGACAAAACAGTTGAGCCTTGCTCGCATGCAGTTCTAAATGAGCTTTCAATTATGTAATAAATAGCTAACAGCCATGTTAAAGAGCATTATAACCATATCCAAAAATTAACTCAAAATGGATCAAAGATCTAAACATAAGAGCGAAAAGTATGAACCTCTCAGGAGAAAACACAAGTGTAAATCTTCATGACCTTAAATTTGGCAATGGAGTAGTACAATCTGACACCAAAAGTATAGATGACGAAAGAAAACATAGATTAACTGGGTGTCATCAAAATTAAAAATGTTTGTTTTTCAAAGGGCATGATCAAGAAAGTGAAAAGACAACTCGCAGAATGCGGAAAATACTTGCAAGTCATATATCTGACAGGGGACTTGTATATAGAATATATGAAGAACACTTACAACTCAACACTAAAAAGATATACAAGCCAATTAAAAATGGGCAAAGGATTTGAACAGACTTTTCTCCAAAGAAAATATGCAAATAGCTGTAATGAAAGGATGCTCAACATCATCAGCCACCAGAAAGATGTAAATCAAAACCAGAGTGAGATACTTCTTTACACCCATTAGGATAGTAGAATCAAAGAGTCAGATAATAGCAATTGTTCACAAGGATATGGAGAAATCAGAACTCTTATACTCAGATACAGGGAGTGTAAACTGGAGCAGCCACTTTGAAAAATTGTCTAACAGTTCCTCAAAATGTTAAACATAGAGTTACTATATGACCAGCAATTCCACTCCTGACTATGTACCCAAGAGAAATGCAAATGTGTCCATGCAAAGACTTGCATGCAAATGTTCGTAGCAGCATTCTCCATAATAGCCCCAAAGTCAAAACAATCCAAACGTGGCTCTCTCCCACAGGGAGTTATCAGATCAATAGGGAAGACAAGCATATATGAAATAATAAGCAATACCAGTGGGCCAGAATCAGAGGTTGCTTTGAGACATAAGAACTGTCATCCTGTGAAGGCACACAGACTGGGGAGGTGGGAAGTCTTGCAGAGGAGATACTTTAAACACCAAGTACAGAAATCACATCCTGTGACACTTGGTGATGGCACTATTTATTTTCTAGTACCATTGTCTGATGTTTCACGTGGTTTAGTCTGGTCTGCCCAGCCAGACCAATTGGTTTTATCTTTGTTTCTTTCCCAACTGCAAGCACAGAGCCTCAAACCCAACTTGGAGTGATTGGGTTCTGCGATGAGGATGGAGCCAGACTCAGGATTTAGAGCTTCCTGTCTGAAATGACCTGTCTCTTCTAATCATGCCTGTGTCACTAAGGGCTTCCTTTCTGCATTTGTCAGCCCACCCAGCAGCCAGGGAGGGCAGAAGAGCAGGCTAGTGTTACTGTCTGGGGAAGTAACTGGAGAACAGGAAGAGTAGGGAAGCTGGTTTTACTTCAAGGTCACCCAGAGGGCAAGCACCTGGCTGATCAGGGATTAGCATAGATGTTACTGTCCTGTTAAGCCCACAGAGCTAGTTTGTTTATCTATTTCTAAGAGAGGTTTATGGTCATTTAAGGGAGGAAAAAAATCAGTCTGAACCAATCTTAAGACTAAAATAATTATATGTTGGGGTTAAGGAGAAGGGAGTACAGATTACATCTTTAAGAAGGAAAAAAGATACAAATAATAAAGTTACCCCAAAACTGTTGTTGATTCTCAATATTCCTGAGCCCCTCTAACATCTACAATTCTGAGACAGGGAAGATTAGCTTAAGCAGCCTCAGCGTTCCTTCGGCAAGTTTGTTCTATTTAATATATCGTTTAATATATTTGTTCATTTAGGCCATGACTCATTGCTTCTCTAAATTCTATTTTTAGCTGTTGCTTCTCAGTTGGATTTTTCCACAAATCAGGTGTTCAGCTATGTGTCCAAGGGGACAGCATCTCCCTTGGGGCTGAAAAACTGACCATAGTATCTTATTATTTGTAAACTGTGGAAGGTTGTGGTAAAAATGTTTTTCACCTCCCCTAAAACTTGTTATGATTGAGTTATCACCCTATAGGGAGTATGTGATGAAATGCAAGGTGTGTTATAAGGCATAATTCCCAGAGAAGGATGGTGGCCACCTCCCTGCCTGTTATTGTCTAATATCTGACTCCTGGCCTGCTCCTTAGAAAGGAACCTGGTGCCACATGAACAGGGAACGATTCATCAAACACACTGATATGCATGGCGGAGGGGGGAGGTTGAGAGAAGCAGTGGCTCTGACGGATGTGAAGGTGGATCCAGAGAAGGGCAATCAGACCCCGAGAAAGCAGGGCAGGAACCTGAACCAAGAGAGAAGGAATCTCAGGATAGAGAGATTATAGTGGAGACTAACCAAGATGGTGGGCCACATGGCTGCCAAGAAGTGACCATTTGTTAACATTCATTTTTTCCCCTGAGTTTATTACTAATGTATGTGAATATTTTTAGGTAAAAGCATAAATAAGTTCTGGAATAATACACACCAAACTGATAGCAAGTTCTGGAGAGGAAAAAAATAAATGGGGGTTGAGAGAAGTGGAATGATTGCCTTCTACTTTAAATACCTCTAAGTTATTAGATTTCTTTTTAGTAACAAAACTGTATTTATATATTCCTTCTGTAACTAAAGACAAAAACAAAAGGCAATGAGGAGAGAGTGTAAGACTATATAAATTGTTAAAAAATAAAATAAAATGGTCTTTATTAAGAGAAAATAAAAACTGTTTATAATGCTTCCAATGCTGAAGCTGCAGCTCCAAAATTTGGCCACCTGATGAGAAGAGCTGACTCATTGGAAAAGATCCTGATGCTGGGAAAGACTGAGGGAAGGAGGAGAAGGGGCAACAGAGGATGAGATGGTTGGATGGCATCACCGACTCAATGGACATGAGTTCTATCAAACTCTGAGAGTTGGTGAAGGATGGGCAAGCCTGGCGTGCTGCAGTCCATGGGGTCACAAAGAGTTGGACACGACTTAGCAACAGAACTGAACTGAAATGAACTGAATGCTTCCACTCAGAGGTAACCTCACGAGGGGAGCATTTCTTGCCCAAGCCCAGAATGGTACATTTGGAGTCCAGGCAGAAAATCTCCAGTAGTAGACAAAAGACTGCCACACCAATGAGTGGGGGACAAGTGGCCAGAATCGAGCTAAGGACTGCACAGACAAAGCCACTGACCAAGTCAGGAAGAAGGCCACAGATCAAGGATTAGAGGTGACTGCTCCAGCCAGAGGGAATTCGAGGCTTGGCTACTATAGACGATCAACCTCAGTCCTATTTTCATTCTGTGCCCCTAAATGATAATGTCATCAGCAAGAGGTCAGATGTTATAGTTGGCTCTTGCCCAAACTGGAAGCTGGCGTTACACATAGAGTTGACACTACCACACAGGAGCTCACCCTAGATCTCTGGTAGGTATGGGGTGAGGAGGGAGTTTCTGGGGCCAGAGGGCCTTCAAAGAGGGGTCAGTGACCTTCAGATCAGTCATAGATTAGGGAAGAGAGGCCTATAGTCGGCACAAAATGCCTTAGGGTCTAGAAGGGTCTAGAAGCAATGAGGATTCTATGGGCATTGGAGCAGCCCTTTGGGGCACCTCTGCCCTTCTCTCACTAAAGGTGCCGTGATCAGGAGATGATGGAAAGCACCACAGCCCATCCACATGACTCTGTGACCTCACTATATGCCCTTGTTTGGAAAGCACCAGATCCAGTGCCCGACTAAAGGAGCAGCAGAAAGTTTTAATGCTCCAGTTCTCCTGCTGCAGGGAAAACTGTGATTTCCATATAAATGTGTCTGGGCTACAGAGGATGGGGAAACTGGAGGGCTTCTTTCTTTTCACTTTTCGGTCACACAGTGCAGCATGTGGGATCTTATTTCCCCAAAACCAGGGATTGAGCCCACGCCCCTGCAGTAGAAGCGTGAGGTCCTAGCCACTGGACCGCCAGGGAAGTTCCAGAAGGGGTTAAAAGTAACAAGAGAAACAGGAGAAAGGCATGAAACCAAGAGGCACGGTTGGTGGAGGAGAAAATACCCACTCCATTCTCTGGGAGCGCTAAACGCCTCCTCCCCTGAGCAGAGGCGGGAGCCACAGGGAAGACATGCTTTGTGCCACCAGTTATGAAACAAGACATCCACGTAGGTCCTTTGGCCTTTAGGACATGAGCTTTGGATTTTGCGCATTTTTTAAGGAAGACGAAGACAGCCAGTTGTTGGATCTGCTATGAACATTTAAAGAAATGTGTCTCTTAATCTACCATAGCATTAAGTACCTCTCGAGATAGCGCCTGTCACATCAATAAGACATGAAACTCGTCTATCTCAGCATCTCTCCATATTTAACCACTCGGAGGGAAAGAAACTTTCATGTTTACGTAGGATACAGAGAGTAATCGTCCAATAAACCTCGGTTCTATTTTTAGATGCTTGTCTCTAGGCTTCTGGATACTGGGCCACAAGGCAGCGTTGGCAATGTTAAATCAAAAAATCAGTTTCTCATTTTAAGTGGAAAATGCACTGTGTTTCTGGGTTTGCTCATATCCATTTTCACAAGTTAATTGCTTGGGAATACATATGCATGTATTTTCCCCTCTTAATGCTGTCCTACACAAAACTGCTTGAAGAACAAATCCTCAGTTAAAAATATTTTTTAAAAAACTTGTGAGACGTAAAATAATAAAGCTTAACATGGCAGATTGAAAAATCCAATAGGGCCTTGAAAACTAACCAATGGATACTCCAGCCCTTCCTTGGAGGTTTCCAGTCTACTTGGAAGGGAGCCCTGACAGTCTTTCACTTGTGTGCAGAGAAATGGAAGCATTCAGTGAGACCATCTGAGGAGCTCATATTTTCTCCATCCTTGGAATCCCCATCAGCTCTGGATGTCACCCTACATCATCAGCTCAGAGACTAAAGGTAAGAGCAGCAGCAGACAACACTAGTTGTTATTGTTGTTCAGTCATTCAGTCCTGTCTGACTTTGCAACCCCATGGACTGCAGCACACCAGGTTTCCCTGTCCACCACCATCTTCCACAGATTTGCTCAGACTCATGTCCATTGAGTCAATGATGCCATCCAACCTTCTCACCCTCTGTCATCCCCTTCTCTTCCTGCCCTCAATCTTTCCCAGCATCAGGGACTTTGCATTCAGTGGCCAAAATATAGGAGCTTCAGCTTCAGGGTCAGTCCTTTCAATGAGTATTTAGGGTTGATTTCCTTTAGGATTGACCGGTTTGATCTCCTTGCTGTCCAAGGGACTCTCAAGAGTCTTCTCCAGCACCACAGCTCAAAATCATCAATTCTTTGGCACTCAGCTTTCTTTGTGGTCCAACTCTCATATCTGTACATGACTACTGGTAAAACCATAGCCTTGACTATACAAACCTTTGTTGAAAAAGTGATGTCTCTGCTTTTTAATATGCTGTCTAGGTTGGTCATAGCTTTTCTTCCAAGGAGCAAGTGTCTTTTAATTTCATGACTGCAGTCACTGTCTGCAGTGATTTTGGAGGACAAGAAAATAAAGTCTGTCACACTGTTTCCATTTTTTCCCCATCATTTGCCATGAAGTGATGGGACTGGATGCCATGATCTTATTTGAATATTGAGTTTTAAGCCAGCTTTTTCACTCTTCTCTTTCACCTTCATCAAGAGGCTCTTTAGCTTCTCTTTGCTTTCTGCCATTAGGGTGTCATCTGCATATCTGAGGTTATTGCTGCTTCTCCCGGCACGAATGGTAACCCTGTGCTGGGCAATACACCACATGCTATGTGGGAAGTATTTCACTGAATCATCACCACACTTGGTGAGCTGGACATTGTCCACTTTACAGATGAGGGAACTGAGACACCAGTAGGGAAGTGGTAGAACAACACACAGAGGTCTCCAGAACGCATGCCTTCCATCCGTTTGTGGCTGTAAGAAAACAAAGGCAAGATAACTTTCTCTGGAATCCCAGGGTAAGAGGAGCGGCCAGAGATAAATGCAGGGCCTGGGTCATGTACAGATGCTGTGGGGCCCTACTGTGACCTCCAAGGCACGATCAATACTGCAGGCCTGTGATTTTTGTTGTTGCTGTAGTTGAGGGTCACATAAGCCGTCCTAAGTGAGAGCAAAGGATTGGTCCCCTCCACCTGTCGCCTCTTTCCTTTGGTTATTCAGCATCCTCTCCCCTGACAGTGGGAACAGCTGGGGTTAGTGAGCTGGAACCCAAGCAGATCCATACCACCTGCGCTTGAGGACATTGTTAGATGAGTACTAATGCTCATCGCGGATACATCCAGGATGTCAGCCGTGCTATAGAGGTGAAGTAGATTTTGCCTAATGTCAGGAGGTCCATCCTACTGGAACATGGAACGTTCTTCTGCCTCACTCACCCATAGCTTTAGAGAAAGTAAACTATGTGCCGTTTATATACTTGTAATAATGCTTTGTGTGCAGTGTTTGCATAAATAAGAAAAATCCCATCTGTCAATATATACATGAAACATACATGTATGACACACACGCTCACTCTTAAAATTTGCATGAAGTTTTCACTGTGTTGTAAGATTCTCAGATGCCACTTTTTTTTTTTTTTCCAAAACGAAAAATACTAGGGACTTCCCTGGTGGCGCAGTGGTTAGAAATCCACCTGCCGATGCAGGAGACATGAGTTCAATTCCTGATCCAGGAAGATCCCATATGCTGTGGAGCTGCTAGGCCGTGTGCCGCAACTACTGAGCTTGTGCTCTGGAGCCTGGCAACCACAACTACTGAGCCCATGTGCCCTAGCCCCCACGGTCTGCAACAAAAGGAGCCGCTGCAACCAGAGAAAAGGCCCTGCAGCAAAGAAGACCAGCGCAGCCAAAAATAAGTAAATAAAATTATCTTTAAAAATACTATTAATGTGTACTATTATATTCAAAATGTGTTACTTGCTTAACGTGTTTTGCAAGACATATTTTTGTGTTTTTGTTTTTTTGGCCATTTTTTTCTTAAATGAAGGCACAACACCATTGCCACGGATAAGAACTTAGGCAAACTGGAACTGCTTTCCTGATGTGGCTGCTACCTTCCTATGGAGGAGGGCCCATCCTAGTGGCGAGCAGAGGTGGCTGTCTGTGCCACAAATGCCAGCTTCTCTGCTAACAGCGCCTTCCTTCTCTAAATTGTGTTGGGAGGCATGGTTGTCTGCTCAAGCTTCAAATGTTCTGTAGCCCTTTAAGAGCCATGAAGGCAACAAGGTGACAAGCTCAGGAAATGGAGGCAGAAACGACTGACTACTTTTTTTTTTTCCTGTGAGAATATTTCTAGGAATAATCCTCCTCAACATTAGAGATGTCTCACCGAATTTAGCTAACTGAGGCCCTTCGTATAAATAATAGCTATATAAGAGGTCATGGATTCTCTCTCTCCTAAAGGATATTGCATTTTCAAGAAAATTCCTGCACAAATGCAAATGCACAGAGAGACATTTTGTCAGATGTCCAGCCACACAGATACAACTGCCACACCTGTCATTTTTCTCACCTACATTCCTAATAGGGAAAAAGGAATCTTAAGGTCCTGTAACCAAACACATTGCTGGACACTGAAACACAATGTCGGGAAAAAAAAAAAGAAAGAAAAAAAAGAAAATCCCTTCAATCCAGTAAGTGATGCTGGATCCCCAACCATTTGAAAACATGGAACTACCTGGCTCTCTCAGGACTGGAAACCTTTTATCCAATGTCCCCTATTAGCTGCAAGACTGTAGTCAAGGGGGATTATACTGATACTGGCCCTTAAAAGAAGCCTGCAAATCTGAACCCCTTGCTGAGCAATTCAACAAAAGTTGCCGTATGAAGTCAAAGTGCTGAAGCAGCCCTATGCAAGGCCGGAACAAGTGGTAGAACGCCAGCGTGAAGTATTTATTTGCACAACTGTTGTTTTCCTGGAGCATGGCTGGCCAGAGGTGGATGAGGATCTGTTTATCTCATTATATTGGCCTTCTCCTGCATTAATTTAGAACAGCTTGTAAAATAAGCTATAGGACCCTTTAAACTGGCCATGTGTATAAATATTTAGGGGCAATAGCAATGTGGACAATGCAATAATATGCTTCTCACTATACGTGAAAATGCTTGGTACGCAATGAAAGACTCATAATAAGATATAAATATACTGTAAATATATACTAATATAAAATATACTAAAGATATAATAAATACATGATATATATAACAGGATAAAACATGTAATAGTGATATTATTCTCTATATTGCTGCTATTTAGGTGACATACAGGAGATCATTAGGCCCAACCTTGTGAAAGCGATTGAGGTTGGAAGGAATCCGGGAACAGGTGGATCAGTTCTAGGCAGCAGGAAGTAAAGAAATACCTCCACCAGGATGACTCTGACTTGTCTGAACTGTCTGAAGTAATTCAGATGGTCTAAGGAACTCACAAAGCAAGTTAACCCTGTGGGAGCTGAAGAGCTGTCTTTATGGTCCAGGCAACCCAGATCCCTGTAATATTTACCCCACTCTCCGTTTCCATGTCCTGCTCTGTTTTGTCCTGCTCTGTGATGTCCACCCACATCAGGTCCAAGAGAGATGGAGTGCTCGAAACACAGAGTAGGTGTGGATTTGCTGCTGAACTTAAAACTACTCCCAAGTTGTCTTAAGGACCTTTACAAAGTCCAGGCAGATTCTTCCCCTTCCTGGTCCAGTGCCACTGTGCACACAGACGAGGGCAGGAAACCCATCCTCTGCTGCATCATCACGTTCCATCTTCACTTTTCTCAGGGGAAGACACTTGTAGCCTAGGAAACTGATGGCAGCAATCTCTTCCCTTTAAGAAGCTATTTAACTGCAATCCATCTATGTTCTGATTATACATGTTATGGGTCCCTAAATATTTCGCAGAAACAGCTCTCTCCGCTGTTGTTGTGGAAGGCAACAAAGGAGGACCCCTGCCTCGGTCAAGGGGAGGCCACTGTGCCTCAACGGAGGGAAGCCACTTTTCCAATCACATGGAAGGGTGAGTTTGTTGCCTGTCTTTATGTGTTTTCCTATAACCATTTTCTAAAATCAGGATGATTTATTCAGATTATTTTCATTGAGTGTAATAGATTCTTTAGCCCATCTTCACCTCCATGTGACCTGGGGTTTTATGGTGTGATAACTGTGTCGATTACTGTCGCGTTAGACACAAATCAAGTCTGGAATAACCTGGATGACAGCATGGGAAGGAGCTGCAGATAAACAAGGAAGATGTTTATTAGATGGGGGTGACGGGACGCACACAGGAGTTACGGCCTGCATGTGGGGGCAGTCTTCCAGAGAACGGGTGGGACGGGATGTTGGGTCTTAGTTGCAGCATGCAGGATCTTTCACTGTGGTGTGTAGACTCTCTAGTTGCAGCGTGCAGGCTTTGCTGCCCTGCAGCATGTGGGATCTTAGTTTTCTGACCAGGGATCAAACCCACGTCCCCCGCCTTGGACAGCGGATTCTTAACTGCTGGACCAGCAGGGAAATTGAAGACACAGCCATTCTCTTGCTGATTTTTCCATTTGGTTGCCAGACCTGCACTTAGGAAAACAGAATGTGATCCTGTCCCCATATAACTGGGCCACTCCAAGGCAAGGCTGGTAGACACTTTGCTTCTTCCCCAACCTCCCCATGCTAATAATGGCTCCCAATTTATGAGCATTTCCTCCGGGCTCTGCAGTGTCTGTGGGTTTTATGGGCCTTGATTATCTCATCCTCACAACTGCCCTGCAATGTGGATGAGTTTTATCTCATTTTTACAAGGGAGCAGTCCGAGGTGTAGCGATTAGATAATTTGCTCAAGAAGTGGCTGGGATAAAATGGAGGTTTGGTGCTCACGTGAAGCAGAATATTGGAGCTTTTCTTTCTTTTTCTCCTTGCACGTTCTTTTTCTTCCCCAAGGCCCTTGCCTTGCTCTTCAAACCTCTCGACTTCAACTTTCTAGAGCTGGCGCTTACACTCTTATTGAAAGAAATGACAAACAACTAATTGCCGAACCTCAGTTTCTGGGTTTGTGTCAACATCTGGGGGTCAGATGTCTTCTTAGTCAGCAGCTGATGCTGAGAAGAGGGAGCAGGACTTTTTGGTTTATTGGCCAACAATGGTTTCATATTTGAGCTCCTGAGCAAGGCTGAGATGCATTGAAAGCAGGGAACATTTAGAAGAGCCTGAGATCTGAGGGGGCCTCTTTAAAGAACAGCCACCTCTGAGGAGTTTTCAGATACCAGCCAGAGAATCCATTTCCTCCCACAAGCATAGAACTTTGAGAGCACGTTTTAGTCGTGGCTTCTAAGTGCCTATTTTTATCACTGTCTAGTTATTGATGAACTGAAATGTCTTTTATTTTCCATTGATACTGCCATCTTTTGCTCTTTATTTTAGGTAAAGAAGATATCATGAGAACAAAATGTCACCACCACATCCACTAAACAGAATATGAATAATAATAAAGCTCTTTGATTTATTCTCAAGGAGATCTTTTCTTAACTTATACAGATGGTTGCAGTCCTATTTTGATTTTTGGGGGTGGGACTTTTCAATATCAAAGATCTCAGATGTTTTTTAAAAAGAGCGTGTGGTTTGTACCTGCATTGCGGAGATTTATGTTTTGAAACTATTCTGCTCAGCATCAGGGGTATGTGAGCTGCTGTAATTGTGTGTCCTCCTGGCCTGACTCCTCCGGAGGACAAAGATTTCTGCCCAGGAGGGTTGACCAGCCACACTCACAGGTTCAGCCCCGTTAGCTCCTCAGCCCTCATTGGAGGCAGTCACAGAGCAACTGGTCTTCCCCTTGCCGTCCCTGGGACAGTGAGGTGCTGCCCATCATGACAGCAGCTCAGAAAGGCGATCTGGGATCTGGCTGGACTTCACTTGCCGGTAACTTAGAGTCGCTGCCTGAGAAGCCTGCAGTCACCGTCCTCCCCTCTCCAGGGAAAACTGAATGGATGATCCAAAAAGCAAAGGTCCTCTTTTCAAGGGTCAAGACACTATGTGCCCTAATTTTTCTTCCTGATAATTTTGCTATCAGACAAAATTCTCATCGTGTTTGTAAAGGGAAATCAAGACAGATTCCTACCCCACGGTCTGTTTTTCCAAGTGAAGGGACAGAAAACACGGGAAATCATCTGCCTTTGAAGCCCAGAGACCAGATCTGAATCATAGCATAACAAATGCAGGTGCTCCATAGGTTATGGTTACTTATACTTCATGGTTAACTCTCCAATAGGTCATATGCTCATATGAGTCAAAATTCAAATACGTATACAGCAAAATGTTTCCCACTTCTCTGTGCCTTAGCCACTGGGCTTTCTCCTCTCCTGTGTATCCTTCTGGAGATATTCTTTCCATATACAGTCATCCTTCGGTATCCTTGGGGGATTAGTTCCAGGACCCTCAAGAACACCAAAATCCACTGATGCTGAAGTCTCTTATACAAAATGATATAGTATTTGCATGTAATCTACTTATGCAATCCTCCTGTAAACTTTAAATCATCTCTAGATTGCTGATAATACCTAATACAGTGCAAGTGCTATGTAAATAGTTGCCTGTGCATGGCAAATTCAAGTAGTGCCTTTTGAAAATTTGTGAATATCTTCTTTCCAAGTATTTTCGATCTAATGTTGGTTGAATCTATTGATGTGGAGCCCACAGATACAGAGGGTCATTGTACAAGCAAGACATGTATAAATCTAGTTACTGTTCCCCCAAAATAATAACGTGTTGTATTCAGCACCTTGGGGTTGGTTGTTTTTTGTGTCTTTTTTTTTTTGCTTCTCATTTTACAGTGTATTTTAAAGATCTTCGATATCAGTACATAAAGAGCCATCTTTTTATGACCACATAGTATTCCACTCAGTTTATGTACTAATTTTTTATATTGTCCCCCAATGTTGATTAATAATTTTCTATGTTTTGACCATTAAAATCTGACTAATCAATGAAAGCATTGAAAATCTACCTACTTGGAGGTATTTTAAAGTAACTTCTCATCACACAGCAGTTTGAGTGATACCCATGAGACAGTTTTCTTTGACTAGTGTCAGCTGAGGATTCCTGCGAACTTGGACTCGTGAATCCACCCCAGCACTCCATAAGGCACTGGGTGGTTACTAAGAAGGATTTACCCAGTTTTACAGCATTTAAAAAAAATGAGTGCAAAACATTAATCAATAGCATTTGATAATAACATAGATAAATGTCCATGTGTGCTTAAATGAGGGCTATTCCAATGTTTGCTTTGAAACCACTATAGTTACTATATTAAAATAGAAAACATTTGACATCTGCTCTATTCTGCCATTGTACTTAACTGGGGCAACACTCCCTTTGCCTTATGGTGTGTATTGCAAATACAGCAGAAAAGGATTAATTGCCTTCTAATTAGGAGCTTTAAAGATTCAAACTGAAGCTATAGTGATTAACTTTAAACAACATTTGAACTATATTTAATTATAGCCTCAAATCCATTTCCCCCAGTTTTGAAGCTACATTATTTATGTCACTGACATAATAGCATCTATTTTTGATAGATCTCAGGACCATGCTCCATCAACCATATTGGGAACACAAAGGCTCTCAGAACATGTGCTGAGAAAAAAAGAAAGAAAAACAAAGACAACATGACTGCAGAACTGACAGCAGATAGGATAACTTATCTTCCTGAAATAAGAGTTTGACTTGAAATAAATCACCAGGATGAATGATTGGGTTGGGTTACACGTGAGAACACGGTGAGTGGTGCTCTTCCCAGAACTCAACTTTTAGGAGCCTGCGAAGTAACTGAACTGTGCACAGGGCCATTCGGAGACTCAGCCAAGGGGCCACATTGCCACGATTCCTTTATGGATGAGAGCTGAGGCCAGGACTCAACTTTCTTTCACTGAAGCTCCCATGCCAGGCACACTTGGTGTTCAATGTGTGCTCACTGAACTGAGCTGTGCTCAGTGGCCTCACTGTGGGCATGAGACAATAAAGGAGTTTATGGATGTTTACCATGTATTGTCAAGAGGGGAACTAAACCAACCAACCAGGGCATAAAGAAGAGGAATTTTTAAAATTTATTATTTATTTTATTTTTATTACTTTTGGCTGCACTAGGTCCTCATCGCTGGGCATGGATTTTCTCTAGTTGTGGCAAGCAGGGGCTACTCTCTAGTTGCAGTGTGTGAGCTTCTCTCGTAGAGCACAGGTTCGAAGGTGCACAGGCCCAGGGGCTGTGACTTACAGGCTTAGTTGCCTGGCAGTATGTGGGATCTTCCTGGACCACAGATTGAACCTGTGTCTCCTGCACTGGCAGGCGGGTTCCTAACCACTGGACCACTCGGGAAGACCTTAAAGAGGGAGGTTGAACTGAAAAGCTAATGAAGCTTAGATTTCAGGACTGTTCATGTGCACGGCCCCTTCCAAGGTGCTGTGAATATATTTATATATATCATCTTGTTATGTTTTCTTAAAGAAGGCCTCAAATTTCATAAGCTTCAGATTCATGAGGGCTATATCTTCTCTGGGTACAAAATAGCATATAAACATGATTCCATTTTCAAAATGAAAATTTTAATTTATATTCATAATGAAAAATTCTATTCAAAAACAAAATAACACATATATATGCAACTGCTGCTGCTGCTGCTAAGTCGCTTCAGTCGTGTCCGACTCTGTGCGACCCCATAGACAGCAGCCCACTAGGCTCCTTTGTCTCTGGGATTCTCCAGGCAAGAATACTGGAGTGGGTTGCCATTTCCTTCTCCAATGTATGCAACACACACACACAAATATACCCACAAGTTAGGAAGAGTATATCCCCAAAATGTTCAAGTCAGTATTCTCTGAAAGTGGCTGTTTATTTATTAATCTGCTATTTTCTGTTTTACTGGAATGATCAAGTGAATTAGTACCATGTTAAAACTTGCTTTTTCTCCCATATAAAGACGTACTTCTCTTAACTTACTAATCTTTTGCCACTAAACTTTTGCTTCCAGTCTAGTAATATATTTCTCCTCATCTAGCACTAGGAATGAAATTGCCTTTTCAGGTTCCTGGTAATCATAATGCTAACTTGGGGAAGTGAAATGAAAATATATGAGCGAAACTGGCTCCCTCTGGGTTAACATCTTCATATCCACGGAAGGATGCACGTTGCTATTTGGCAGGTTTTTGCAGGAAGTTGATAAGAGTCAAGGGCTTCTGTTTCCCTCTTGCCTGGGTTTTGTCTCTGAGCCCCTCACCCACCTGGTCACGCTCTGTCTTCAATGCCA
This sequence comes from Redunca redunca, assembly GCA_006410935.1. Taxonomy (NCBI): domain Eukaryota; kingdom Metazoa; phylum Chordata; class Mammalia; order Artiodactyla; family Bovidae; genus Redunca; species Redunca redunca. Next base: position 59,960 of record SJYQ01001546.1, on the reverse strand, counting down.
AGTGCCTTCAGCCCTGCCAACTCACATCTCTCAGCATCACCTTGTAAGGAACTTGAAATCTGAAACTCTGGGGTCATACGACAGCTGGCCTTCAGGTCTTTGTCCACAAAACTCAGGACGGCAGAGGCTGAGTTCAAGTCTCTATTAGAATATCTGAGAATGAGAGTCCTAGAATTACCTTCATCAATAAGAACTGGTGACACGTTATGTCGAGCACGGCTGTTACTCTCTCTTCCATACCCTCACTCTCAGAGCTTGACCTGTAGACCTTTTCAACCTCCTCTACATCCTGGGCCAGCAAACAGAAGTGGGCGGAAGGCAGCCACAGTTGTGTTGTCCTGAGGTCACTCCCCTTGTGCTAGTGTATTCTCTGTGACCCCGAAAGAAGACCGCAGTGTGAGTGGGTGGCTGTTGTCCTGGGGGATTTGACGAGGAGAGGAAAAAAAGCAGAGCTGAGGGTTAAGAGCTGGCTTGGGGACCACAACATATGTCTATAGAATTTCACTCATTTATTCATTTGCTCTCTCATTCAGTTTTTCAAGCATTCAACAAATACATATTATGTTCTTACTATGTGCCAGAAACTTATATGCTGTGGATACAGACAAAGGGAGATGAAGCAGATAGAAACATTGCATTTAGATATTCGTAATACGGTGAGATCATTTCCTGGTCATTTTTAGTTTAGTTGTAACTTTTCTAAAAATAGGCAGACATGGAAACATACACCCAATTATACAGGCTAGCAATCTTCTACCTTTCTAGTAAAATTCAATTACAAGTAAATCTATGCCTCAAAAACATTAGCATGACCGGAAACCCTCTACTTGCAGTCTCAATTTAGTACTCCAAAGTGGTACCAGCTCCCAGTGAGAGATGAGAGAAGGATAGCATTATTCCAAGAAATGAGGGTTTTTTTTTCTGGAAAAGAAAACACTTAGATAGGCATATAGTGAGCACCTGGTGTCAGTTATCATCATTGTCTTCATCATTGTTTCAGGCAAAAGAGACAGCACATGCAAAGGTTTGGAGAGAAGAGAGACAGCATGGCGTGTCAAGGAGTTTAGAGAACTTGTGATCAGCCTCAGTCTGGTGAGATACTGGACTGGACAAACAGGCAGGGGACAGACCGTGGGGAGTGTTGGCCCAGGGATGCCACCAGTGCGTTCTCAGTGTCCTTTACCTCCCCCTCCCGTAAGTAGGCTCTTATTACCATTCCCCTGGACTTCTGGTCAGATGAAATATTACTTGACACCTCTGCTTCCTCTTTACCTTTGTTGTCATATCCTGGTCATAGCTCTCATGGCTTCCGATCCTGCCTACAACAAGGCTCCCATCGGATCTTTCTCATACTTACAAACCTGCAGTGGTTGCCCATTGTCCATGGAATTCAGCCAGCTGTCTCAGTGTGGCATGCAAGCGTTGTTGGACTAGGGCTGCAGCTAAACTGTTCAGGGTTCTCTTTTACCATCCTCTGTGTGACCTCTATGGTCTTCCCAGGTGGCACTAGTGGTAAAGAACCCACCTGCCAATTCAGGAGACATTAAGAGACACGGGTTCAATCCGTGGGTTGGGAAGATGCCCTGGAGGAGGAAATGGCAACCCACTCCAGGATTCTTGCCTGGAGATCCCATGGAGAGAGGAGCCTGAGGGCTACAGTCCATAGGGTTGCAGAGTTGGACGTGATTGAAGCAACTTAGCATGCATAACCTCTATATCCAGTCACATGCAGCCTCTTGCTTCCAAATGCCTTCTTGCTTTCAACATCCTCCCTTCTCCATCATTTAAAATCTATGTACCTTTAAAAGCTCTTCTCCAGGCTACCTCCTCTTGGAAGTCTTTTCTTCTTTGAAGATTCCCAATAGGTTGTGTCTTCTGCCATCTCTGAATCTCACTTGATATTTCCTATGAGGATCTTTTATGATCCCGTGCACTGGTCTATTTCTTGGCGCAAGCATATGCCCTCTGAAGTCTTTCTTCTATGGAGGATCTTTTGGGATGAGTACCCTGTAGAATACATTTTAGCAAACACAATGCAAAGATTTGGAACCAGACCCCAGGGAGTGCTCTACCACATCCCCACCACTCTGGTCTGCTTGAGTTTCTGATGAAGGGAGCCTGGGGTCCTCTGGAGAATGAGGCAGGAGATGAGTGGCAAGGGTGGGCTGGAGGCTACAGCCCACCAGGCTGATCACGGAGGCCAAGGAAATGGCCAGTCCAGGATCTCTTTCAATGTAATAAAGGCTAATCCAGTCATTAGGCTGCAGGTTGGAGATAAGATGGCTGAAAAGAAATTTGCTGAAAGCAAATGAAATTGGTGGTGGTGGTTTAGTCGCTAAGTCGTGTCCAGCTCTTTGCAGCCCCACACACTGTAGCCTGCCAGGATCCTCTGTCCATGGAATTCTCCAGGCAAGAATACTGGATTGGATTGCCATTCCCTTCTCCAGGGGATCTCCTCAACCCAGAGGTCAAACCCGGGTCTCCTGTATTGCAGGCAGATTCTTTACTCTCTGAGCCACCAGGGAAGCCCTGCAAATCAAATTATTCCCCCTCATTTTCTTCCTTCCTCCCTTCTTCCCTCCACCCTTCCCTCCCTTCCTTCCTCTCTACTTTCTTTTCTTTTTGTCTACTAACAAGTGTCTCTGCCAGGTGGTTAAAAGCCCTTGGCCCAAGGCCTTGCAGTTCACCTACATGCTCCAGTTTGTCTTGTTTCTCCAGTTAATTACTGTTATCAACTTTCCAGATTTTTGTAAACTCAACACACTGAATAATGAGGTTAATAAAACCAGTGAACTCCTTTGTCATGTACACAGGCTATTTCTATAAAAATGTCAAATGTATTATTAGCTCTGATTTAATCATCTTTTCTCGTCTCTTATAAATTTATCCTAAGTGACCTATTGGCTTTTCAGTGGGGGCTTTACTTATTTGGTGTTAGGTTTGCAATTTCTCTGGACTTGGTTAGAGTCTATATATTTATAGCTTCCAACACTTCTGCACTGAATCATTTCCCCAGAACGTGCATCTGGAATCCAACATATCAGACAAACATGAAGCCCCCGGCAGAAACATTGGCTATCTCTGCCATCTCAGACCTTGGGAAAACCACTTCCACTAAAAAAACTTCGTATTGACCCTCAGTTCATAGGATTACCAGAAGATTAAATAATGAAAAATATTCAAGTATAGGATTCTTTTTTAATAGAAGAATCAGTCTTTAAAATGGCCACACATTCATTTAACAAACACTTACTGGGAGCCTCCTATGGGCCAGACTCTGTACCAGCTCCACAGATACAAACTGAATTAGCCAGATACTGTTTGCAGATCCCCTAGCCTCCCAATGTTTATACACTAACGGGGAAGACAGGCTTTCAAACAGCTTTTTAGATTGCTTTCAGGAGCATAGAAAAAGTAACAATAGACAAGCTTCTTTTGGGCTTCCCCAGTGGCTCAGCAGTAAGAATCCACCTGCGATGTGGAAGATGCAGGTTTGATCCCTGGGTGGGGAAGATCCCCTGGAGAAGAAAATGGCAGCCCACTCCAGTATTCTCACCTGGACAAGCCCATGGACAGAGGAGCCTGGCAGGCTACAGTCCATGGAGTCACAGAGTCAGATGTGACTGAAGGGACTGAGCATGCCTACACACAAGGTTATTTTACAAAGACAGAATAAATAGGCTCAAGCCAAACACATGTTCTAAAAATCGAGTTCTATTTAAAATGCAAATAAACCCTTGAGGCAAAAGATACTTTTTGCTTTTCTTTGGGGTGCAAACTGTCTCTGAAAAATAGCAAATCATTTGGACTGAATTCCTGTACTACATAATAGCCTGCCAAGAAAGTAAAAACAAACACTGAAGGTCAAAAATGGGGATGTAGAAAAATGGAGCATGGATAAGTTAGGGTCATTTCAGGGAGAAAATCAGCAATGACCATGAGTGCTGGGTTTAATGAAGGATCCAAACATAGAACCCATGAGAAACTTAAGGTGGCTGGAAATTTATGGAACACATCAGGCTCTACTCAACTGTGACCAACACGAAAGCCTGAAAATGTAGCTGGATGGGATGCACAGTCTAGAAATTACTTCCAAGTATGGGTGAAGTGATGGGCTTCCCTGCTGGCTCAGATAGTAAAGAATGTGCCTGCCAATGCAGGAGACCCATGTTTGATCCCTGGGTTGGGAAGATGCCCTGGAGAAGGAAATGGTAACCCACTCCAGTATTCTTGCCTGGGAAATCCCATGGACAGAGGAACCTGGTGGGCTGCAGTCCATGGGATCATAAAGAGTCAGATATGACAGTCTAGAAATAACTTCCAAGTATGGGCTAAGTGATAGGAAACTCAAACGTACACTCATATGTCCATGATGAGCTCATCGTCAAGGTGTAGTGGGGACTCAGTCCAGTGAAAATAGGATGAAGAGAAATAAGCCCTACTGCCTGAGGCTTGCAGAAGGTCCTAAGGTGATAACAGGAGAGATGCTCTCAGCGCTTCCTGTAGCTATAGTGATACCTATTGAGCACCTACTATGTGCCTGACACTGTGATAAGCACTTGATTTTTTTTAATGTCATTCAATACTCCTTTGAAATAAGTTACTGTCATCCCTTTTAAGGGATAAGAAAATTAAGGCACAGAGATGTTAAGCAACTTGCCCATGGCCATTTCTGTTGTTGGATCCATGAACCAGAATGAATTCAGAGCCTCTGTTTATAACCTCTGACCTGCAAGGGGGTGGTTGTTCCCCTTCAAAGACTGTATTTTCCATCACGGAATAAAAGAGACACTTCTTGCATTATTTACCCTGTTCTACCGATGTGACCATTTCTGAGATTAGGTTGCCATTGTGTTTGAAAGATAATATAAAATAAAATGTATCCATTCTCTCTCCCAAAGCGGAGCTACAGCTGGGTAAATGTAGGGTCAGCGTAAGTTTTATCAGAGGCCAAATGAAAGAAGGATAAAAACATGGGCTGAGGCACAGCCCCTCAGAAAAGGGGTGATCAGGAATCAACAAGGGAGTCATGTTTGATTGGCATGGCCAGTGGGCCTAATCCCGAGGGCACTAGGGCCAAAGGGAGATTCAGAGAGGTGGGTGACATGGGCTCACTTCAGAGTCACAGACTCACAGAGACCTGTTGAAAAGAAGTCATTTCAGAGAGTGTGCTCAGGGCTCAGGGGTGGGAAGAAAGGTACAAAAGGACATCAGGGACTCCTGGATACACAGCCTGCAAAAGGAGAAAGGACTGGGTGTCAGCAGTGCCCGCAGAGAAATATGTCAGCCAGGTCAGAGGCAAGAAGCCTAGCCTTCCTGGGGCGGCTGCACCTGACTGACAGTCTTTCTACGGGATTGGCATCTCTACCAATTCCACCGCCTGGTTCAGGGAGAGTGGAGAGCCTACAGACAACTAGCATCACCAGGAGGAGCTGGGATTTAGATAAAAGGGCCGAAAATTCTGTCTTCTATTCGAGACTTGGAATTGCCTGCAGTAGCCAGACTGCCCCCGAAGCACACGTTCAGGGTTACACAGTGTTTTACAGGGAGTAAAGAGAGGTAAGGCAGAAGGAAATGAGTAACAGCAGAGAACTGAAGCCTCCATTTTGGAGCAAAAAAAAGTGTTTTCAATTACTCAATGTCTATAGGAGGACTTTTTCCATGGAAAGCTCTGAGAATGCAGAGAGCGGTCCAGAGGGAGTCAGGGGTTCAAAAGGTGGTTCCTCTAGCCCTCTGAAGCTCATTCTTCTTAGCACATACGTACAGCATCAGGACAGCCCCACTTGGGATGATCAGATAGGGCCTGGGGGCTGCTGGATGTCCTACTTGTACCTCCTGTTAATACCGTGTGCACAAGTCATTGAACAAAGAGCGGGAGGGCTCCTTGCCTGGGACTAAACATGACCAGATCCACAGTGATGTCTCCTCCTGACTGGAGTTTCAGGTGCTGAGAAGGCCAGACTAGCAATGAAGGGCCCTGTTCAAGGTGAGAGACTAGACACCCAGGCCTCCCCTCAGCCCTCCCCTGGGGAAGCCTGCATGGGAGCCACTGACTTGGGTGTATTTCTGTTTGAGATTCCCCGGCAACTGGCCTGGCATGTAATCTTGGTGTACACAGCTACTCTGTAGCCTATAGCTGTTGACTAGCCGTGTGCTGCCAGGACAGGGTGAGCATGTGCGGATGGTTATAAACAGAGCCTCAGAGCCAGCGGGATCCCAGCGCTGTTGACCTTGACGGCACTTCTCTGAGCCTCATTTTCTTCACCTGGAAGACGAGGTCAGGAGAGCGTGGGCTCTGTGCTGCCTCCTCAGCTTTATCGTGCGTCGTGCGCCTCCTCCCTGTGTGCGTGGTGTTCCTCCTCAGCTTTTTCATACATTGTGTGCCTCCTCCCTGTGTGCGTCGTGCACGCTACGCGGGACCTGTCTCTTTCTCGTACACCCTGAACTCAGTCCCGTCTCAGACCTCTGGAAGGCTCTCCTCACCATTCTTCCCACCCTGTAGTCTTCACTCAAATATCCCCCTTAGCCATACAGTCATACCCTCCTTGGCCAGACAATCTCAAGGAGCTTCTCCCCCAAATTCAGGGTTGCGTTTTCATTCTGAACTATTGTCTTCACAAAATTTGCTACTCTTTGAAACTGTCTTGTTTACACATTGATTTGGCCCTCGCTCAGCAAGCATTTTCCTTACTCTTATCTAAAAGTGTACCCCATCTCTCCCCTATTTCTCTTCCCGGCTTTATTTTTTTATTGATACTTAAAGTGTGATATGCTATTTAATCCACTTCTTTCTTTAGTCTGTCGTCTGTCTTTTCCAGAATATAGCTCTGTGGAGGCAGACATTTTTGTTTACTTGGGTCACTGCTGTATCCTGAGTGCCTAGCAGGACACTTGACACGTAGTAGGCCGTCAGCAGTGTTTACTGGAGAGCAGGATCCATTTGCTCATTGTCTGTCTCTCTTCACCAGCAGGTCACCACCACTTGAGCAGGCATTTTATCCCCTGTTCACTGTTGCACGTCACAACTCCACAAGGGCACTCAAGAAATATTTGTTCAGTTCATGAGTGGCACCCACTTCATAGGGATATTTGAAGATTCAAATGAGATAATCCCTGTAAACTTGACATAAGTGCCATGTACATTGTAATAGTTCAGTAAAAATTAAGATGCAATTACATTAAAAGTTGAGCTTCTGGCATCAAACCCGTACAACCTCTTGTGCTTTCTTGATTTGGGCTTCAGAACCCAGGACATGTCATATTTGTACCCTAAGAATTTGCATCAGCTTCTGGTTTACAGGAGTTCAGGCAAGATGGGGCCCCTTAAACTTTATCCTGATCTAGGAAATAATCTCTTTATTATTCTTTCATGGTAAAACACATCTTTTTTGTTGAGTCAACCTGGAGTATTGAAGCTCAACTGTCAAGTGCTCTGTTAAATTACATCAAAATCTAGGGTTGCGAATTTCCCACCAGCTAATAGCCCCCCAACCCTTGGAAACCTGATTGTTTTTTTTTGTTGGGGGGAGGCTGTGCTGGGTCTTTGTTGCTGAGAGGGCTTTTCTCTAGTTGCAGTGAGTAGAGGCTACTCTCTAGTTGCAGTGCGGGGGCTTCGATAGCTGCAGCTCAAACCTCTGTGTCTTACATTGGCAGGCAGATTCTTTACCCCTGAACCACCAGGGAGACCTTGAGTTCACTTTTAAAAGTGGCATTTTAAATGAGTTTGAAGTGCTATTAATTTGTAACCACCTGACAAAACAATATGGCTAGATACAAAGTAATACAATACAAGCTGAGTTCACAAGTTTGGAATTAAAGAAATTAAAATCAAAGATGAAGCAAGCCATGAAGTTCAAGTTCCGTTTAAGAGATCTTCTGTATCTTCTGGTACTCTGGTACTTCTGCTCCTCTTCTCCTGTTCAGATAATTTGAATTTGTTTTAATTATAGCAATTTGAAGAGTTCTCAGAATAAGATCTGACCTTCATCTGTAATAGCAGACACAATTTATTTACCTTAAATTATAAGTTAGTGTATTTTGGAATTTTTCAATCACACATACAGCAAAACTTTATCTATACAAAACTAAGCTATCCTGAATCTCAGGGAGACAAGGGGTGTTGGCTCAAGACAATCAGAAAAAAAAATTTTTTTAAAAGAGGCCTCTGGTTAGCCAAATAGATTTTGGAAAATGTATACACTAAAGCTCATGCACTTTATTTAAGTGGCAACTTAGAATCTATTTTGGCCTTTTTGATTTAGCATTCTAAACTTACTGATTAAATGTTACATAAAAAGGAGGAAGTTCAATTGCAAGCTGAACTTCTTCAAAGTTATAATATTAACGTCATCAGTAAGTGATGGCTGACAGCTCATCAGCAGTGAAGGAGGCAACCAAACCAAGAACCAATCGGTAAAATTGCCTATATGAAGTAGATACTTGACAATTCATTGCAAGGACAACATCCCAAGAGCTGTCACTGTGTTTCAGCTAATCTTCACAATAAGAAACCTGAGTCATCAAAGAAAGATAAGTTAGGTTCAGAACACTCTGTGTACAAATGGAGAGAAGTGTTTAGCCAAACAGAAAATTAAGCTATTTGGAGTTATTCATTCAGCAAATCTTTACTGAATGTTTTTATTTATGTGCCAGATACTGTGCTAGGTAGGTCTTGGGAACACACAGCAGTTCTGACTCTCAAGAAACTCACATTCTAAGTCAGGTTTCTAACTGTGGTCAGGGAACCCGTAGGTCCGTGAGGTCCTTCCAGGCTGTGTTCAAGGTCAAAGTTATCTTATTAATAATGCATACTAAGATGGCATTTGCTTATTTCCCACTGTTTTGGCACTTTCACTTATAATACAACAGTAATGGTGAGTACGACTGCTATTTCAGCTTGTAACTGAAAAAGTTGCTGGTTCCTTAGCATGAATCAAGACAGTGGCACCAAACCTACCAGTCATCATTGAAGAAAAACACATGCACAGTAAAAAACAAAAACAAATAAAACTCCTGCTACTGTCACTGTAGAATGTCCTTGACAAAGTAGGAAAAAATGATTTCATTAAATTTCAACTTGGAATATATTCTTTTTAATATTCTGTGTTATGAAATGGAAGTTATGCATGAATCACTTTTGCTGCCTGTTGAAGTATGATGGTTGTCTTAGAGGAAAAACACTGTGTGATTGCTGGAGTTGCAAGCTGAAATAGCTACTTTTTTAGTGGTACAAAAATTTCACTTGATGATTGACATACAAACTGTACAAAGTTGGGTATTTGGCAGAAGTTTTTTCAGAAGTGAGAAATGTGTGCTAACTAACTATAGCTTTGGTTGCCAGTAATACAATTTGAGCTTTCAGATGAAACTTTGAGCTCTGGAAAACTAAAATTTGCAGCTTCCCAATAATAAAAGACTTGTCTGATGAGAATGGTATTAGTAAGTTGGGTCTTTTAATATATATTATTATATAATGAAATCATAAAGATTAGAATGATGTGTATAATTCAGTGAACCTGTCTTTTCCAAATTACCAAAATGTATGTTACAAAATCATACATGATTTAAAAAATTCACTCAAAGTGAAGAACAGACCAAGTGGACTTGTATGTAACAAAATACAAAAATTTCATTGATTTGCTTTCAGATTACACATTGAAAGTAAACTTTGAGAATCTACCATTTGTCGAGGTTTAGGATAGTATCCAAGAAGAATATCCACAATTACCTGAAAAGGTTATAAAAATAACTCTCCCTTTTCCAACTATCTATGTGAAACTGGATTCTCCTCAAATACTTCAAGCCAAAACAATTTATTGCAGCACACCAAATGCAAAGGCATATAGGAAACTCTGTTGTAAAAATGTATAATAATGCCATTTTCTCTCTGAAATATTTGCTTTGAAAAAATATAATTTTCATAAAAATATGTTCTTAGACATTAACATGTAATGTTTATTATTATTTTAAATGAACTGATAAAAATATTTTAATAATTTTCCAATTTTAATTTCTAATACAATAAATATCAATAGTGATATCCACATTTACAGAAGCTCTTCAGGGTCCTTAATAATTTTTAAGAGTGAAAATCAGCCTCAGTCCAAAAACCTTAAGAATCAATGGTCGAGGTGCTTCCCTGGTGGCTCAGTGGTAAAGAATCCACCTGCCAGTGCAGGAGACGCGTGTTCAATCCCTGATCTGGGAAGATGCGATATGCTGCCTGCCTTGGAGCAACTAAGCCCAGGTGCTACAATTATTGAGCCTGTGCTCTAGAGCCGGGGACCCACAGCTACTGAAGCCTGCGTGCCCCAGAGGCCAGGCTCCGCATCAAGAGAAGTTACCGTGATGAGAAGCCACAACCAGAGATTAGCCCGTTTGCTGCAACTAGAGAAAAGCCCAGGCAGCAACAAAGGCCCAGTACAGCCAAAAATTAATTAATTCAATCGTTTTAAAAAAGAACCAGTGGTGTAAGAAGAAGACACAGACTTGTAAGTCACTAATTCTAACCTACTACTATAAGGACTCTGATAGGAAGAAACACAAGATAACATGGGGGGCTAGAGGATCCAGTCCAGTCTTGGAGAGTCAGGGAAAGCTCCCTTGAGAAGGTTATCTGTATGCTAGGGCTTGATGGGTGAAAAGTTAGCATAGTAAGAGGGGTATGATGTTCAGGATGGGAGGAGGAGCTTTTGCAAAGGTCCAGAGGGAAGGGAGAGTATGGCTCATTTATGAATATCAAAGTTACTTGGTGGAGCTAGAGACTAGTTTGTGATAACCTAGACTCTCCCGCTTATATTATCATTTCAATAAAATGAGCATTTATGTGCAGTGAAGGATTAAAAATGAACTCTCTCAGGATGTGCTGCCCTCAGTCACTTAGTCACATCTGACTCTTTGTGACCCTGTGGACTGTAGCCCACCAGGCTCCTCTGTCCATGGGATTTCCCAGGCAAGAATATTGGAGTGGGTTGCCATTTCCTACTCGACGGCATCTTCCTGACCCCAGGGATTGAACCTGGATCTTCTGCTAGGGCAGGCAGGTTCTTAACCACTGTACCACCTGGGAAGCCCCTAACCCTAACCCAGAAGACTGTTTTGCTTACATTATTATTTCAGTAAAACAAGCATATATGTGCAGTGAAGGGTTAAAAATGAACTCTCTCAAGACACATAATCCTAAGAAAGGTGCAAAAGCTGGAAACAGTCTCTGGCATACTGTAAATATTTATGGAAAGTTTAAAAGAACCACCCGAATAAATTGGCACACATATTTAATTAGAAGTTGTAATCTACATTCCATAATGTCTCTAAACATAAGCCAAAATTCAGACTATTTTTAAAAGTTTTTTTGTGTTTAAAAGAATTCTAATGAGAGATTAATTTTAAAGTCTGATTTGATTTTGAAATATTACATGTTTAAGTTTAAAGTCTTATGTTCTTTAGAAATACTATTTTCATCCGGATCAGTGGTGGTTCTCTCATGAGCTCGGATCATATCCAACAATGATTTCCTCTATAAGAGTCATAGATTGTAATGTCAGCTTCTCTACACCTTGGTGGCTTCTTTGCATATGGTCCTGGTTTCCTGTTTTTCCATTTCTATTCTCTCTAATACTGTCTTCACATCACACTAAAGAACGCCTTTCAATCAAATGCCCTGGAAACCTCCCCAGGAGTGAGGTTTTGGCAGAAGCGAAGGTAGGCGTGTGTCCTGAAGACCAGCTAATCAGCAACTCTAAGACGTATGTTCACACTCAAAGCCCCTGGTCTGTCCCATGGGTATTCATGAGCTGGAATAGAGCTTCTGAGAGTAGATTTTTCTCTTTTTTGTAGGAGTTCAGAAGAAGCAGATACAAATATTTCTGGCTCAGAGGTTAGGCTCAGTATAACTGGTATCTTGGAACAGAAAGCCACCCGCAATCACGTGACTGCCGTCTTTGGATGGCAGGCTGCCGTTACGTATTATAGAATTAGGATTCACTGTCAGGAAAGGGCAGTGGCCAAGGCTGTATTGCTACACTTCACAAACCTTGTTCGAAGGGCTCTAATTATTTAGACACATTTCTGGGGCACTCCAGAAAATATTTAGTTAGCTTCTGTTCGTAGTCTACTCGCAGGTTACTTTATCAATCTGTCTTCTGCATTATATGTTGCATATTGTTTTGTTTATTTGTCTGTCTTTTGTGGCTCCTCAGAATCTTAAAGGACAAAATAATACAACCATGGGTGGTTTATACTGTGACATTTTTTATAGTGTATTATACTTTAAGAAAGGGCTTCCCAGGTGGCTCAGTGGTAAAGAATCTGCCTGCCAGTGCAGAAGACATGTGTTCAGTCTCTGGGTTAGGCAGATCCCCTGGAGGAGGAAATGGCAACTCACTCCAGCATTCCTGCCTAGGACATCCCCGGTCAGAGGAGCCTGGCAGGCTCCAGTCCCTGGGGTTGCAAAGAGTCAGACATGACTTAGCGACTAAACAACAGCCATCAGTCAAGTCACTCAGTCGTGTCTGACTCTTTGTGACCCCATGGACTATAGCTTACCAGTCCATGGAATTTTCCAGGCGAGAATACTGGAGCGGGTTGCCATTTCCTTCTCCAGGGGATCTTCCCAACCCAGGGATAGAACCCAGTTTTCCTGTATTGCACGCAGACGCTTTACCGTCTGAGCTACCAGGGATACTTTAAGGTATTATCAAAAACAAACCAAAAAAGCCAACCCGCTACCCAGGAGTGGAGGGCCCCCCTTGGCCTCTCCACTGCTGCTGGCTGCCAAACAAAAAAGCAACAAAAATATGTCAAATCAGCAAAACTAAGTAATTTAAAAGTAAGATCAACTCTGAAACGGTGGTGTGTGCACGCTCAGTCACTAAGTTGTGTTTGACTCTTTGCGACCCCATAGACTGTAGCTCACCAGGATCCTCCGTCCATCGGAATTTTCAGGCAAGAATACCAGAGTGGGTTACCATTTCCTCCTTTCGAGTATCTCCCCAACCCAGGGATTGAACCGGAATCTCCGGTGTCTCGTGCACTGGCAGGCAAATTGAGACACAATGAGGTAAGGTAGCTTGTCTAATACACACAGCTAATAAAAGGTGGGACTGGACAAAGTCAGGCAACCTTAACATAAACTCACAGGATAAACCTCTATGCCACAGTTGGACAGAACGTTAGTGAAGTTTCTGGAGATGATATATATTTAGGTAACACAACATTTTCCTACTGAATATGGTGATTGAATATTTAATAATTATTTTTTAGGATGAGAAGTCAGATTCACAAATATTGGTCTATTTTCCTCACTCTCAGTAATCACTTATTGGAATCATCTCATTGGTGATGGTGAGAGGAATGGTGGATCAAAATCTCAGGGGGCAGCACGTGTGGCTCAAAGATTAGCACACTGGCCTTCAGAATGTTAACATGACCTAAGTAGTCCCCTCTTGCCCATTGTGTGCCCCTGCTTCCTGCAACTGTCATGATTAAGGTAACATGCTTTTCCAGATCAAAGCAGAACCTTCTTTTACAGTTATGCCTTGGTTTGGTTTATTTGTAATCCTGATGATTAATACATTTTGAAATTTCAAATGCTTAAAAAGCAGTCGATTTTTATATTTGCCACAGGAGGGCATACGAGTTAAAGGGTTGCGAAATGACAGTATAGTCGTGATGCCCCCAGGTTATAATAATATCTGTTGGGGTAGTCCTAGTGACCTTCCTGTGCCACAGCTTTGCATCCTGGAAAACAGAAGATTTAGAGCTACAAACTGTGAAGGGAGTACAAATGCTGGGTTATGTGGGGGCTGTTCTGACTCTGGTTTGCACCCCATGCTCCTTTGGTTCTGGCAGATTCTCCACACTTTTTACTGCCAGTTGGATACTTCTTATGTCATGTCCATCTTCTCACTCCTTGGTATGGATGAAGACACAGTGGTTCAAGGGCATTCAAGATGCCATCTCACTCCACACTGAATCTGTGCCATTCACAGTTCTTTCAGCTGCCTTTTGTCCAGGGAACCTTCCTTCAGTTCAGTTCAGTTCAGGTCAGTTGCTCAGTTGTGTCCGACTCTTTGCGACCCCATGAATTGCAGCACGCCAGGCCTCCCTGTCCATCACCAACTCCCAGAGTTCACTCAAAACGTCCATCGAGTCCGTGATGCCATCCAGCCATCTCATCCTCTGTCGTCCCCTTCTCCTCCTGCCCCCAATCCCTGCCAGCATCAGGGTCTTTTCCAATGAGTCAACTCTTCGCACGAGGTGGCCAAAGTACTGGAGTTTCAGCTTCAGCATCATTCCTTCCAAAGAACACCCAGGACTGATCTCCTTTAGAATGGACTGGTTGGATCTCCTTTCAGTCCAAGGGACTCTCAGGAGTCTTCTCCAACACCCCACTTCAAAAGCATCAATTCTTCAGCACTCAGCTTTCTTCACAATCCAACTCTCACATCCATACATGACCACTGGAAAAACCATAGCCTTGACTAGACGGAACTTTGTTGGCAAAGTAATGTCTCTGCTTTTCAATATACTATCTAGGTTGGTCATAACTTTTCTTCCAAGGAGTAAGCATCTTTTAATTTCATGGCTGCAGTCACCATCTGCAGTGATTTTTGAAGCCCCCCAAAATAAAGTCTTATTCTCTAAAAAGTGTTTAAGATGCCATTTCTCTCCTTTCCCTGAACTTCTGTATCTGCACTTCTTCCCATCTGGATAGTAAGCTCTCTGAAGATAGAGACCAAGCATGCTTTTCTCATCCTGGCCTCCTGGGGATCTACAACAGTATCTGGCACATGGTAGATGGTTATTAAAGGCATGCTGACTGAATGAATGTATGAGTGACTTAATAAAGGATTAGCTCTTTTCTGCACTGATATCACAACTTTGGAAAAGTTTCTTTTGTGCTGCTTGTCTGTATTTAATTTGCCTTTTTCCCCATCACTTTAAAAAACTTCTTATACATACACACAGAAAGAACCCATCTCTGAAGTAACAAATCCATAAGCAACAATGGAATTCTGAACAGAACCAAACTCCTTTCAGAAATGGCAAAACTTGGATACCATCTATTGGGAAATTGGATACGTAATCACCATCTGCAAAGTCTTTTTTGCCAGGAAAAGTAATATAGTCACCCGTTCTGGGGATTGAGATGTGAATGTTTTGGGGGTGCGGGGCATTATTCTACCAAGTGCCCCCACCCCACCTGCTTTGTTCCTCATAAGTGGCCTTTGGGGCCTCCCTGCTCCCAAGGTTGAGCAGATTCACAGGCTGCTGGAGGCCTCCTGCCACCTCCTTCTTCTGAGTTTTCCTAGTCCTCCCATCTGGATGCCACCTTCTTCTCCCTTCAAGTTCCTTTGAGCAACCTGGACCTTCTTAGAGTCTGTGACCCTGTTGCATATGCTGAAAGGGGGCATGGGTTTTGTACAGGAGACTGCTTGGAGGGTAGTGGATGCTACGGTCAACTCTCTCCTTTATTCTGTAGCCTTAACCTAATACACAGAGAGCGACAGCATTCCTTTCTGCTTCCTTTCACCACGTTGGAGTGTTCATTTGTTCCTTTCCTGACTGACCTGAGTCAGGAGCCAACCCTGTGCCCTCCCAGGGCCTAAAACACTGCGGCAGATTGCGGGTGCTCAGCTGCAGCTGATGGTCCTCAGCAGAGGACACGTGAGCCACGTCTCGTGGGCCTGGGGCCGTCTAGAGGTTTCCCCCACAGAACGCAGACAGCACTGCTCACCCCTACCCCAGAGCACGTCTGCTAGGGAGGCATGGCTTCCCTGACCGTGAGCTGCTTGGGTCCAACTGTTGAGACAACAGTTGTCTCTGAGGAGGGGTCGCTGCCTGTGGTCCAGGAAGGGAGTATGCATTTACGTCTGTCTGCAGCTTGCCACCTTGCGCAAGCCGGCTTCTTATTGCTTTGCTGTTTGCTATGGGCCCGGGGGTTTTTCTGCAGTGCCAGCTGAGGAGCTCTGTCTCCAGGCAGCCTTGGTTATTTCCACTATAATTCTGTTCCCCTCAGGATGCCATCCTCTGCATGTGTTGGTATGACTCACTTGGTGCTTGTAATTGGTAAGAGCCTGAGCTTAATGAAAAGGCACCAGACGAGAACTTCCCAGCCTCCTTTTCAGTCACTCCCTGGGTAGGCCTTACCTCAGCACAGGCAGAATCTTACCTCCAGCCATCAAGAAACGCATAAGTAAGAACTGTTTAATTGCCATACAGTAGCTAGGTAAAACTGAGGGCTGCGGTTGGAGAGGGTTAAAAGGCAGGGTAGATGAGGGAATAAAAGCGTGAAATCAAACTTTCTGTTGTTACATACTCAGAATCTATTGGGAAGAAAGAGAGGTTACCAAGTCATTACAAAATTCTGCAAAATCTTCTCTCAGTAAAATGCTGTGGAGTTGAGGAAAAATAAGTGGATATATATCTCCCAGTCTTTATCTGGATAAATACAAATCATTAAGAATAAAGTCTTAAAGTACTAGAAAATCCCTGGGAGAATTTTTCTTATATAATCTCAGAATGGCAAAGGTCATTCTAAATATAACATAGGACTCATAAAGTATAAATGAAAAAAATAGTTAAATTTAACTGCATAAAAAATATTCTCCATGGCAAGGTCTTGAATACATAGAGTCAAAAAACAAGTGCCAAACTGATAAAAAAGATATTTATAAATCATATTATAGAAAAAAGCAAAGTTCCTAATTGTGCAAAAGAATATGCACAAAACAATAAGAAAAACACCAACCATACAGTAGAAAAATCGGCAAAGGGTATAAAGAGACAGTTTATAGACAATGAAATGCAGAAGACCCCTAAACATATGAAAAGATGGTCCATCTCTCTTATAATAAGAAAAAACATTTAAATCAGTTCATAAAAGCTGAAAAGAAAATGTAACAATGGAACTTATTTATGTATTTAGTGGCGTAATATATTGAAAGGAATTAATTCAAGTGACTAAAACTATATCCCAGCGGCATATATCTAATAACAAGAAAATTGCAAAAAAAAAAAAAATCCTAAATTGCTTTCAGTAATCCCTTTGATATTAGGAGAGTTTTTATTGTTATTCTGAGAGTGTGATCTACAAATTATAAAATAAAACAACAACAACATAAAACATTTCGGTGTTTTTGGCAACTGGGAATTTTGGTTCTCTAGTGTGATACATTCTAAGGAAAAAGTAATTGCAAAAAACTTAAACTGCCTTTAGTAGTCGTTGTTGGCAAAAATGTTCCATTTTGACCCAGCATTACTGTGAGTATAATTTGCATGTATTTCCAGATAAAGAAATGAGAAATTATCTGCTTGTCTAATTCTATCACCTTTGGCGTCTTTGAGAACTGAAATTTTGGGTGTAAGACAAAGGAAATACAGATGTAAAACTGAGGTTAAGCAAAATCTCTAATCCTTCCTGAATTGGCAATATTAGTATGAACTTATATTTGACCTTGAAAAAAATGTTATTGTCTGTTTCTGCCCACTGAAAATATCTAGAAGCAATGAGTAAGGTAGTAGCAACAAGCAACTCCCAGGATTAGGACTATGGTCTCTAGCTATCACTTCACTCTTGAGGAACCTTAGTTCCTCATTAGAGAAATGACTAATTCTATGTTCTGAGGCCAGGTATATTCAAGGTGAGCTGGAAACATCTCGTCATATCACTGCCCAATGATGGAAAAGTTAAAATATCAATATGAATAATATCAATATGAATCAAAATATCAATATAACTTCCAGTTATATTCTTAATGATACAAAAAGTTATTAATCACCATTGGAGGATGTATGGATGAATTATTTTCAAAATTAGTAAATAAAGACAAAGAATCATGTGTTTATCATTCCCTTCCTCCACAAGTATACCTCAGGCTAATGAAGTGACAGGGTGATATTTCTCCTAACAGAAGTCTTCCAGCTGTCAAATGAAGAAAGGATAATAAAATTAGAATATTATTTTCTGACACTTAATGAAATTAAGGATCTAGGTAATGATTATCAATGGTTGCCAAGATCTCAGGACAAGGTCAGCCAGTCTTTATGTACTTTCTGATGGAAGAACACAATATCACCCAAGAGGTATAATTGCAAAAAAAAAAAACCAACCTGAAACTGATGAAGCATTTACTTTATATAGATAATTCAGAAGATGGAAGAACATGTAAAATACAACAGTCAATCAGCAAAAATCAGACTGTGAAATTCTGCAGAACAAATGTTTTTATAATTCAACAAGAAATTTTAAAGGAAAAAAAGAATAGGAAAACATAGATTAATAATAGATTTAAGACATATCCAGTCAATCAAAACATATAGATCTCATTTGGATCTTGATTTAAACAAACTGTAAAAATCATCTGATTAGAATGATGGGTATATAGAGGTTTCTTATACCATTCTCTCTGCTTTTATACATGTTTGAAATTTTCCACAGTAACGTGTTAAATAGTAATAGAAACAACAACTAACCCTTACTGAGTACTTATTATATGCATGGTACTATTTTAAGCACTTTGCATATTTAAGCTGTTCCCCTGTCTGGGAGGTGGGCACTCATCTCTATTATGCAAATGATGAAATTAAGCCACAAAATTAAGATGGTTAAGCATCTTGCCCAAACTTTGGTGGTGGGACTTGAAAGCAGGCAGTGTGACTACAGAACCCAATTTCTAACCTAAATCCTACTACCTCTCATGAAGGTGGTAGCTTGGACTAGGTTGGGGATAGTCAAAAGAAGTACAAGGATGGAAGAGATACTTAGGAGGTAAAATTGACCAGTCTCCACGCTAAATTGTATATGGGGGTAAAGTCTGCGAGGAGTCCGAGATGCCTGTGAGGTTTCTGGTTTGACTGTAGGATAGGTGGTGATGTTTGATGAAATAGGGAAAGTGAGAGGGGACCAGGTTTGGAGGTCAAAGATGATTTGGGTTTGGAGCATGTTGAGCCTGAGGGGCCTTTGGGATACCCAGGTAATGTCAAGTGGCAGCAGGTAATACCGGCCCTCTTATATGTTAGCTTTCCCCTTCCTCCTTACAACTGTTACCTTTTTTTTCTTGAGATGGGGATGGGAGCAACTACTTTTCTAGTTTGTAGTGTCAACATTCAGTTCTTGTTTCAGAGGTGTTTGTAGTTGTGCCCAACGTGATGTCACCTACACATTTTGTAAAATGCTTTCACTCTATTATCCAAGAAACTTGGTCAAAACAGGTCATCAGTCATGTTTTGAGTGCTTACTATCTTCCAATCACAGTATTAGGCATTCACATTCTTATCATGTACTCTTCTTTTACAGAGGTACTCACACTGTTGAAAATGCATTCTTTACTCAGTATATAGATGAAAAGACTGAAGATAAGAATAAGTCACTTGCCCAGAGTTACAAAATTGGACAGTAGCAGTCAGCATCTCTAGTCTGTGTTCTTCCATTTCGTCTCTTTTTCAAAGTGTGGGTAATGACTTAAGTGGTTCATTGTCATAGTATTTAATTGCACTAATTCACACAGTAGGAAAGCTCTTCTGATGTTTTCATCCAACCTTCTGTTATGACAATGGAGAACAACTCAGGTGCTAGTCTTCAATACCTTTCTAACACTTTCTGTTTTTAACTTAGAGTATGTATACCTCAGGGTCAGAGTCTTGAGCAAATAACAATAGTGTTTAGCAGGAATTTTTGTCATGGTACTTATTTTCATTATGTTTATTTTAGGGATACCTTCTATTTATAGTAATTAGTTTTTCCACCTATAGAGCAGTAATTTCATTTAAAATAAATTTAAAAAATGGAGCTCATGAAAACTGTTACATAAATAAAAATAAAGATGGTTCAGAGAAATGGAAGGCCATCACTAGCTGACACTGATTTCAATGGCTGAAATCGGAAAACACTGTTCCTTACTATATCTCCTCCCCCTATTATGGCCTTAGTGTTGGCCTCACCTCTCTAACAGAAATTGAATGCTTTCTCTTTTACCATCTTACTTGAAAACTCATTGTCACTGATCACTGGTGAAAGCAGCTCACCAATAACTTTAGTCCCCATTGATCAGTCTTGCATATATGATGGGGCCAAAACCGTGTCAGGGTTTCAGGAAGGAGATAAGAGCAAAGAGTACATTACCAATAAGTCGGGGTGGTTAACAGCTAGGACGATAGGCTTTTTGGAAATCTTAGTATATCCAGTTGATTTTTTTTCTTTTATTTATATGCAGTCTAGTATTAAAACTATATTGGCTGCTCTAGTTTCCATTCATTCCTCTTTCCTAAGCCTCTAGTTCTCCAGTCTTTTATGATAGTACCATGTTTGACCATTTTGTTCCTTCTTCACCACCACCACTCCCTTCCTGGGACATAAGTTATATTCATTATATTCAATATGTTTGTGAGAAATGGTTGTAGATGGGCTGCCTTTAAACGTTTTTTATGAGTTCTTTTAAACATAGACAAAGGCAATAAAAATCCCCAATGCTACATGTATTTTAAAAGACATCACTGTTAAATGAAATAATTTTGCTTGTGTGTTCCCCAAGGAACTGAAAAGTACACTATAGTCACTATAATCCTGCTGGATAGAGACAGTATCTTCTCTTTATTGTTATGCCTGATACTATCTGTTCAGCATAATACTATCTGTTCTTAATAATATTAAGACCAGAAATCTGTATCTGGAATAATGCATCTGTATTCTTCTCATTGCCCATGAGCACTACAAAGCCAGTACTTTTTCATCAGTGGGTCTTTCAGAGTAAGTTCCAAAGACTGAACAATGGTAAGCTGAGGTTTTGCATCTTTGGTGTATTCTTTATGTGTACGTGGCGGTAAATATGTCTTCCAAAATCCACATCAGAGAAAAGACAGGTTCCATCTTCCTGGGCGGGGTACCCTCAGCCCCACGTCCGCTGTGCTAACACAGATCCTGAAGACCTGGCTTCATCGCAGACGGCGCCCAAGGCAGAGGCCTGGCCTGTGCACCTAGGACAGGGTAAACATCCCGACTCTGCAAATGGAAACCCATCCTCTTCTCCTGCACAGGCGGGGTGAGGGTTTGGAGCCGGCAGGCTGTGGGTGGGGTGTGGGTTGGGAGTGTTTTCCCCCCGTCGAGTCCTCCAGCCCCTTGACTCGCGGCCCTGCCCTGACCATTGTCCACACACCTCGTCCCTCCAGCTTCCGGGCCGCGGGCGAGATGATTTGCTGCAGATGACATCAGCCCTGGGCCAACGGTTGGAAGAGCGGAGGCAGCCACCCCGCGAGGATGTGCCGGGTGGTCCTTCCCTCCTCCTCTTCCTCCTCCTCCCCGGCGCCCTGCCTAGTCTCCATATAAAAGAGGCGCCGCCTCCCCGCCCTCTCTCACTCCCGGCTCCTCTCCGCCGCGCGCTCTCGGAGAGGGCGGAGGGGGAGGCGGCGCGCAGCGCCAGGAGGAGGGGAGACGCAGGGGGCGGAGCGGAGACAGCACCTTTGGATATAATCCTTTCTCCTGCCGCAGACGAGCGGAGCTGCCGGAGCCGGGCACTTCGCCGAGGCTTAACGGGCCGGCAGGATGGCGACCGTGGTGGTGGAAGCCGCCGAGCCTGAGCCGTCCGGCAGCATTGCCAACCCAGCGGCGACCACCTCGCCCAGCCTGTCGCATCGCTTCCTCGACAGCAAATTCTACCTGCTGGTGGTCGTCGGCGAGATTGTGACCGAGGAGCACCTGCGACGCGCCATCGGCAACATCGAGCTTGGTAAGAGGCGCTGCTCCCCCAGGGGACGCGTTCGGGGAGACGCGCAAATGCGACCCCACCCAGGGCACGACGGCCACCTTTCTCCTTCGGCACGCCCCACACCCACGCCTTTCCCCGCCACTTCCCGCACTCTGTCCAGATTCCTTACCGCCCCCCCCGGTTCATTTCGGAGAATAATGCAAATTATTAGATTTGCGACCCAGTGGGAGAGTCTCCTACCCTTGAGGGATCCGTCACCGGGCTGGGTCTACAGATTCCAGCTGGCTACTGCCTCTCCCGCTAAATGAGATGCAGGTGTCAAAGGGGCAGAGGCTGCAATAAAGCCGCAACCGCAGGACACCAAAGGTGTGTGTGTGGTGGGGGGGAACGTTGAAATTACCTCTTTTATCTCCCCCGCCACAGCAAAATGCTGGGATTGCCCCTTGTCAGCAGACCCGAGGCTGAAGTACCATGTGCCAGGGCGCGCGTGGGAATCCCTCTGGCCACAACCACCTCAGCCCCGAGAAGTGCCTTTGCTGGCTTAAAACCCCTCCATCTTTTCTTCCCTCGGAATGACTAGGCTAGTCCTAGGGCCACGCCCGCCCCCTCCCCCCGCCCCCCCCTCCGGGACGCAGAGATGGAGAACCGCCTGCGCCTCGTTCCCAGACGGCGCCTGCCTCTCTACTGCCCCTGGGGCCTCGGTTGCAGCTTTCAGCAAGGACAATGGGACCCCCAAGTTGCGGGGTGGGGCTTCTCCTTTTAAAAGTCTTTGCCTCGGGAGTGATGGCTTGGGGGTGGGGTGGTGGGTAGGGCCGGCGCCTGGCCCGGTGCGGGCAGTAGGAGCGCGCTCTGCAGAGGCCGAATAGCGGTTCGCTGGGAAACCCTGGGCGGGGCCGTAAGGGTCCAGCGGGCGCAGCCTCGGGCGCGCGGACCGACCCGCCCCGCAGCCCCACCCGGGCTGCCGCAGTGCCCCCGCCCGATGCACCTGCCCCCCGCACTGCGGCGCCCCCACTGGGCGCGGCCTGCCGGGCGTGCGTTCCGCGGGCGCTTGGGGGTGCAGCGTGCCCCCTCGTCTGCTTCAACCCGGCTTTGTTGCGGGCGAAGTCCCCGGGTGGTCAGCTCTGTCCTCTGCCTTTCCCTTTCCCCAACCCCCGGCATCGCAGACCTCCCCTTCTCCCTGACCGAGGTCGCCGGTCCCTCCACAACCCCAGCCCGTGCTCTATTCTCTCGGGGTGGTGCTGAAGCGCGTCTGCCCCGAGACACCGGCTGGTGGGCGTGGTTCAGTCCGCACTGCGGTCTCTACGGCAGCCCGAGGCGGACAAAGGGCGTTCACGCAGCCCTCGTTCCCCGCGCCCGCCCCCCACTCCCCATGAAAGACACGAGAAAAGCTTGTTTTAGAGGAAAAAAAAATTAAACTCTAGTGGTCTGCCTCTGCATTTGGAAACGGTCGCCTGTACCCAGAACAAAAGGCTGCAGGGTGGAGACTCGAGTTGCAGACCTGGTTCTTTTGTTTAAAGCACTGGTGTTACTTTTTGGCTTAAAAAAAGAAAGAAAAAAATGTGAGTAGAAAGCAGACTTGTTATTTTATTCGGAAAAAAAAATTGAAGAATAGGCTAGGTCAATAGTGAAATGCCTCATTTGAGCATCTAATAACCCTTCATTTGTCAAACTATAGTCCTTTGAATTTGATCAGTACTAATTTAGTTTATTCGCACATTTTCTCCTTGGAAAATTTCACACGGACTGACTTTGGGTGTGGCTGCTGTATGAACCTATGACTTTGGATTTTTTTAAAAAAATATTATTTGTCAGTACTTTTGCTGGGAAGTAATAATAAAGCAGGTGTGTTTCTATGTATAAAAGGTGCATAACCACCCGATGTGATGTGAGGAGAGGGACCCTCATCCCCATTTTGGAGACGGGGGCCCAGAGAGGCAGAAAGGATAGGGAGACCAGCTCAAGGTCACACCACTCATAAGTGACAGAATGCCGGCACTGCGGCATCACTGGTTTTCTGGCCCCGTCATGATGTTAGTGCAGGCCAGGCTAACATCACAGGGAGATCAAAGAGCAATTTCTAGAGCTTGCTTTTGTACAAAGGCAGTAGTCATCCACTTGTGGGCAGCACCCCATGCAGGGAGGTGGCTCAGCAATCACCTTCCATGTAATTATCTTCCTGCTTTGTTACTCTGCTGATCACCCTTTTAGTGCCCTATTTCTCAGAGGGTTTATTCTAGCTGCTTCTGTTTGAGGATAAACTAGATTCACCCAAGTTATCGGTCACTGTGACATGGTCTTGGCTATTTTTCACACTACTGGAACTTAGTGATCAGGTTCAATTTTGTCTTCCTGCCCCTTTTCTTTTTTAAAATTTATTGATGTATTATGTAGTGAGGGAAAGGCACAAATCATAAACGAGGAGCTTGGTGAATTTTCACAAAAAGACATACCTGTGTGATCCTGACCAAGAAACGGACATTCCTGGGACCCCCAGAAACCCCCTCAGGTTTCCTTTTCAGTCAGCATGCCTTCCTGATTTTTTAGTGCCCTGATTTAGTCAGCTTTTTGCAGGGATCTCTGAAATAGCAGTATTGATCCCATTAAGAATCAACCAAATGAATGAGCAAAGCCATTTCCTAAGGCACAGTAACAGATGCTGCTTTTCCCCTGGAGATCAACTCTCTTGGGTCCTGGGGTCTTGGATGCAGCTCAAACCACAGGGCCTTCCAGTGCTAAGTGGAAATACTGCTCCCGTAGCTTTTCTGACAGCCAGAGATGACTTAGCAACAGGGCAGGCTGGCTGTTGCCCTGGCCTGATGTGATGCCTCCTCGGCTCTCGGGTTCCAGCAGGGCCTCCTCCTCCAGAGGTCACTCTGATACCACGGCTGTGGCGGCTGGTGCCCATGGGGCCGGTTGTGTGAAGCAAGATGGAGATGCTCCGGGGGTTCGGCCCTGGTTGTGTGCCGCAGCCTTTCCGCAGGGAAAGCGGTTCATCTTCTGCCCCTCTTGCTGGTCTCCCCTCTCATCCTGAGGAGGCTCTGTGAGTCTGGAGACCCTGGCAACTTGGATTTTTGCCATTTGATGACTTAAGGCTCTATGGGAAACCCAGAAAATAAATCTGTAAGATGGCGGAAATGCAAGTACATCAGTAGGCCTGAATCAGCCCACCATGGAGGCTGAGTACATGCTTCTTGAAACCTAGTGTTACTGAATCAAACTCCAGGCAGCTCACCTGCACGCAGTAGAGCCGATCTACTGACCCCAGATTGTGGTGAAGGAAAGTGCAGCTTTATTGTAAGATGCTGATGTAGGGAGAACGGGGAGCTTGTGCTCAAAACCCCCGAAATCCCCCAAGGGTTTCAGCAAAGCATTTTTAAAGGCAGTGTGAGGGAGGGTGTCCCCGAGTGTGTGATCAGCTCATGCACCATTCTCTACTGAGAATTAGATTGATGATGAGGTAGCAAGACTACATTGGGCTTCCTTGCTGGCTCAGATGGTAAAGAATCCACCTGCAATGCAGGAGAGCTCGGTTCGATCCCTGGGTTGAGAAGATCCCTTGGAGGAGGGCATGACAACACACTCCAGTATTCTTGCCTGGAAAATCCCCATGAACAGAGAGGAGCCTGGTGGGTACAATCCATGGGGTTGCAAAGAGTTGGACATGAGTGAGTGACTAGGCACAGCACAAGACTGTGTTAATGAGGACTATGTGCTGATGGCCATCAAGTAGTTAGTTTCTTCCATCTGATGGTGATTTTAGCATCTGAAAAATAACTCAGGAAATATGCTTCAGATACTAATATCAAGGTATTTCAGAGAGGAGCTAAAGCAGAGGGTATAGGGGAGGGGTCTGTCCCAGAAATGTCCCATAGGGTCCTGCTTGGTTACACAAGGACAGAAGACCATCATTCGTTTCTTCAGCTGCGTTCAAAAAGCGTAATGTAGGGTCTGGTCATTTCTTAAGTCTGAAACAACAGTCTTTGCTCAGACTGGTCTAGCTTTATTTAGTTAGTTATGCAGGACTCCATGCCAAACCATTGTCACTCCTTGGCACCTCCTTTGCCCCCTTCCTAATTAGTCTGCAACATAGACTTAACAGTCATCCCCATTTTTAGCAGTCTCCCCTCCTCCAATTTATTTTGGGACATAGACTACATACACTCATATCTTGCAAAACTAATTCTAGAGCCTTGTGAAAAGTTTTCATTGCTTCGTTTTATTTTATTTTATTTTTCTAAACTAAAACCTGTGAAAAAACACTGTCAGTTTGATTTCAATTGCTGTTAGAGTGTAACTTTCCTCTGGTTAACACTGGGAATCAGCAGGATTTGTTCATCAGAAAGATAGATGTCTGTAACATCTACTGCCCTGGATTTTTAGATGTAAGTTTTGCTAATTACATTGTCATTTATTGAATACTTTTAATCGAAATTGGTTAAGAGAATTAAGAACCCAGGAAAGAGTTAGGGCTTTGTTTCCATTTTGTTTCAACAGGAAAACAAAGGGGTGGTGGGAATGAAAAGAAATGTTGGGGAATGATATATTTATTATATCCATCCATCTTCATACTTTTCAAAATCAAAAGGCAGATGGATCTCTGCTTGTGTTGCTTAATTGGCATTATCTACTAAAAGAGTTCTATGATCCAAATATAAGCCAATCCCCAAACTTAAGGTCGTTAAATTGATGAGTCATTGTTAATCTTCTGTAAAGGTTTACCTTTTAAATAAGTTTCAACTTTTACTGCCAATAAATAACTTATTATAAATCACTTCTTTTGCTTGTTTCTACTGTAAGATGCCAGCCAAGACCTAAGTTATTTATCATCAATGCTTTGAAATGATGAACTAACTCTGTGTAAGATGGGCCTCCCTGGCCTGCATTACACAGAACACATAAATTATGAACATCAACTTGTTGGCTTAAAACAAAGGGGAAAAGCTAATTGAAGGTTAGGTCATGGGGGAAAAAGTAGGAAAATTTTTCTCTAAAAAAGAAGACCTTATTGAATTTAGCATTTCCTTTGTTTTAATTATTTCTTTATGAGTCTAATCTGACTTCAGATCACTATTTAATATAGTTTTACAAATAGAATTTTATGGTTATAGTTAAATAATGCAGGAAGTTGGGCAAAAAATAGTCAAAAGTCTATTTCTGAGAGGGAACAACTAAAGCTCACGGAAAAAAATCAACTTGTCCTAGGTCCCAGTAGCAGATGGAACCCGGGTACCATTTCAACACGCAATGCATGGCCGTTTCCTCATGCTTACTATCTGTTGTTTCTTTCAGGATATAGATTTTAGCCTTTAAATGAGAGGCTTTAAAAAAAAATGTTGCTTTTATTAAATAATCCTATAAAATGCTTGCATCATCAATAAACTTGGTGAAGTCTAACCTGTATAAAGTAAGAGGACGTGGCTCTTCCTTATGGTTCACCCTGACTTGTCCTGGGATTCCTGCCCCCTACCCTCCTGCCACACACACCTTTTTTTCCCTCTTTTTATCATCTGTCAACTTTACGTGCACGTAGCCTTCCCTTTGTGCACTGCCCACCCTGGAATCAGAACTGAGATGGAAAGGTCCTTTGTTCCCCACTGGTCATCAAGCTAGAGAGAGATGGTACTAGCTTCCGGGACTGGAAGACAGCCCCAGGTCAGGCAGGGGAGTTCTCAGGGTGCCTCGCCGTAGGCCAGCTGCCCAGGGGTGGCAGATGCTCTCTGGGCCCAGTTTAAAAAGTGGAGGTAAGGACTTCCTAGTAGTCCAGGGGTTAAGGCTCCATGCTTCCAATGCAGGGGGTGACAGGTTTGACCCCTGGTGGGGGAACTAAGATTCCCTCATACCTCATGATGTGGGGGGTGGCTGGGAAAAGAGGGAGGTGCAGGTTGATTTCCTCCAACTGGTGGAGCTATTTTGCCCCCATCTGAGAAAGCCAGTAAGGGCATAGTCATGACAGAGATTTGCTGAAGAAGCAAAGGCCCAGGGAAGAACTCGACCTGGCGTGGTTTGGGGGGATAGTCAAAAAAAGGGCCAGAAAATTCCATGGCTTTTCTACTCCCCACCAGAGCCCAGGATGACCTCCTTCTGAAAGCCTCTTCGGAACTTCTTTACCAGCACCCCACTGTCCCCTCTAGTCATGAACTCAGGGGAGGGTCAATGTGAGAAGGTCTGAAGAAGACTTTATTTTGGTCCTATGAGCTTTAGAGGATCCAGTGCTGGCTTCCTCTTAGGCACAAAGGGGAGATATATAAACCAACAGAATGATGTAACAGCTTTCATTGAGAGGTACTATTTCCCTTTACTAACATTATCCAGTAGAAGGTACAAAGTAATTACACAGTATTTTCTTTCTAAAATTGGTATAGAAAGTGGCCTGGTTCCAAAATTTTCCTTTTCAACTAAAATAACTGGTAAATCCATTGTAACCTTTATTTTATAAGTGGTAGTAGTGATTATGGATTCTTAAGATGTAATTTGGCTGGAAATTGCTCCTTTGAAAAAGAGAACCTGAATTTTTAATTTCACTGGGAGTATAAAAAAGAGAAATAATCATTTTGTCAGTTGTTTGCTAATGGAACTTAAAAATTACTGAATGATTTTTCTACTTTTTCCACTTTTAAATTACAAATCATAGAAGCAGAGTTTATGAAAGAAAAAGCAAACATTTAATTGCCTGGTCATGACAAGTTAATTGAAGTCAAGGGAAAAATGGCAAACAATAATCTAAAACAAGTCTATGTATAGCCCTAGATGAAGCCATTCAAATAATGTAGCAATTTAGACATTACTTAGAACAAAGGCAGAAAAATCGTGTGAATTTAATTTAAATACCTATGTCTCGTTATTAACTTATTGACCCTACTTGACAAGCCAGAAGACAAAGTGGAGCTCAGACCTGGAGCATAGATAATCAAGTCACTAATTTCCAATTAAGCAGTTCAGACAGGGGCTTGATGATTTTCCACACTAGCTGAATATATAGAATATATATGTGGAAGTCAAATATTTTAATGAATTCAGACCTCTTCACCTGTCAAGCTTTCTGTGGAACAAAAAGGAAACCTCTTTATCAATTCTGCATGAAAAAGATTCACAAAATCACAACATGCCTTTCTTGTTAAAATTTAAGTGTTCCTTTAGCACAAATGCAAACTGAGGCTGTTAATGTTTCCAGGGAGACCCATAAAATTCTCCCTTATAATTTAGCCTCTCTTTAGCAATGTTAACTCTTGCACACCTGAATCCTTCCCGTGGATTGTATGAGAAATATCTACCTCTATTTAGAGGAAGAGGGTGTACATCTATTTGAAAACATTTCTCATAATTCGGAAAGGTATTTGGTGTATCATCTGAAGATATTTTAGATGTATAGTCAGCTCAGTTTACAGAATCTTTGTAGTTTGTGTATATAATTGATTCTTTGCAGAATAGGAAAACTGAACAAGATTTAAATAGGGGTAAATGCAGATATACTTTAAGGATTTAAGAGGTATGTTTAAGTAACATACTGCCATTTATACTCCCAAGTCTGTATGCATGACTGATGACCAGCAAAAATGATCATACGATCAAGTGTTTATTTAGAGATAGTTCACCTGTGTGATACACCTACATGTTCAAGTCCCTGCCTTTAGTAGATAGAGAGTAAAAGACTGCCTTTCCAGAGGTTTGTTTCTGGTGGTTGAGGATGCTCCATGCAGGGGTAGAGTCAAGGATACTGCCTACATAATGGTTCTCCCATGAGCCATCTATTTGGGAAGATATAAAAATACACTCCAGAGTTCTGTGATTCCTCAGTTTTGCCTGGCCCTCCCTTCTCTGCTGTTCTCTGGGTTCCCCTCTAGCTACCTTTTCTGGAAGGTCAGGAGAGAGGAGGGAGGGAGGGCGTCAGCACCCCTCACCCCAGCTTCCAGCCTTGTGAACTTTTATGGGAATAGACAGTTCATGCACGGCCCCCAACTCAGTAGAATTTTATAAAGTATAAAAAGTTGCCACATCTCTTTGCCTCTGGATAAGAAAATGCGGGACAACTAACAATTGTGAATGAAAGAGTTGTTTGCCAAGCTAGTTAGGTAAATGCCTGGGAGGACAGATAGGCCAGATCCGCCTTCTTAGCAAAGATCACACATATTTTGATTGATATCCAGGGGCTGAGAAATCAAGGTCAAAAATGGGAGGAGTAAAGAAGAGTAACAAGATATGCTTTACAAAATGCACACGCACACTGCAAAAAGCTTTAAAAACAAACACGTGGACTTGAATGCCAGCCCCCATGTTTACTTCCCACCCTCATTCTCCGTTTTCTAGCCACGTACAAGTGGACCATGGGAAAGCCAACAATTGTCTAGTAGCCCCCTAACTGCTACGGATCTCACCATCTTCCTGTCCTTTCTGCTCCCTCTCAGGAGTAAAGCCTGTCATTTTCCTAATAGCTGTTTTCTTTTACTCTTCCAGAAGAGCTGCATTTACATGTTATGAGGGCAGAAGTTCAGTCCGCACTGCTAGTTATCCTTCCCCTGTGGCCTGGTGGAGAGCCCTCCCCTACCCTCCCATTCTGTGGGCATCCACTGCTGGTCACCAAGCTCTTCAGCAAAAGAGTCTCCACTCCCTTCCTTCAAGCCTGAGAAATGCTACAGTGGTGTTTTCCAAACCACAGTGAAATGACTAACCGGTGGTCTGTCTTCCTTTCCTTCCTTAGGAATCCGATCATGGGACACAAACCTAATTGAATGCAATCTGGATCAAGAACTGAAACTTTTTGTATCCCGACACTCAGCAAGATTCTCTCCTGAAGTTCCAGGTGAGGCTTTCGGTTCTGTAGTAGTCAACCTAGAATTCGAAAGAAACAGGCGCTTGGCTGGAAAGCTTTGCCTGGAGCATGGAAAAGACTTCCTTTTATGGCTAAAGGATTCTCTTGTGTTTGTTATTATCAACTAGGTGAGCAAGAAGCCACCTTAAAAGTGGCTAACTCTTTTTAGAAAGTCAGCTAACTCTTAAGTTGTCATTGTGTGGGTTTCTATTTCATGGTGTCTTAGAAGATTTTAAGTTCCAGGGTAAATTTAAAAATTTCATACTTATCTCACGGTACTCTTAGCTTAAGAGATTGTAGTCTATTTAAATGTGAATTTTACTCACATGAAGTTATGAATACAAATTGGATGCTCCCAGAATTCCATAAGCACCCTCCCTCTCAAGAAAACGAAATATGTGCGTTCCTGTATTTTCTATCTCAATGAAATATGTATCATCATTTCATCATTGCATTATCTCCCACTTAGTGTGGGTAAAAGAGTCTGGAATTCCAAACTACTGTTAAGATAGCCTTTCTTTCAGAGATGAAAATGGATACTACTGGATAATGAAAGGTAAGGACACAAAAATTTGTCATTTATGAAGATGCTGCTGCTAAACAACTACTTCACTGAGGAGGTAGTCAGACTCACCCACCTTGTCTTCCTCTTGTGAGGGTGACCCATGCTTGTCCCACTTGGCCACATTTGAGGATTGTGAACAATTACTGGTCTGTAAAGACTCAGCCTGGGGTGTGTCTCTCAAAAGTTCTGCCATTGATCTATCACAGTTGCCATTTGGCATTTTATTTTTTGAATATCACCTAAATATTATGTAAAATAGAGACTACTCTTTTCTGTCTTTATGATTTTGTTGTATGACTGCAAATTTTATTGGCGTTGATAAAAAATCAGCAATGAAGTTCAGCCCTTTCGACTGATTACATCATATTCCATTGGGCTTCTCTGATAGCTCAGCTGGTAAAAAATCCACCTGCAATGCAGGAGACCCCTGTTTTATTCCTGGGTGTGGAAGATCCCCTTGAGAAGGGATAGGCTACCCACTCCAGTATTCTTGGTTTTCCCTGGTGGCTCAGATGATAAAGAATCTGCCTACAGTGTGGGAGACCTGGTTTCAATCCCTGGGTTGGGAAGATCCCCTGGAGGAAGGCATGGCAACCCACTCCAGTATTCTTGCCTGGAGAATTGCCACCAGAGAAGCCTGGTGGGCTGTAGTCCACTGGGGTCGCAAAGACTCGGACCTGACTGAGTTATCATATTCCACTAGCCTTGTACTTCCCGAGATTTGAAGCCATGTACAGAATGTCACCCTCTTGAAGCATCACACTTGACTGCAGCAGTGTGCCCATGAGACTGGAATCATTCTTCTCTTTGAGTTTGATCTTAGAATAAAATCCCATACTTTGCAGTTATCAAATGAATCATAGCTTTCAAGCATGGAATTGAGTAAATGTGTTAAGCAAAACTTAACAAGAGCTGGTTCATTAAAAGTTAAAATTGCTGCAAAGCCATATGAAAACCAGCTCTTAAGTAACTTTGCACTGAGAAAAAAAGAGAATGGTCCAGAGCCTATCAGACATCATGTAATTTGCTGAAATTAAGGTACAGTATGTGGTTGTTTATCTCATTGTTATGTTGTATTTTTATGTCTTACACATTTCCATGACTTTTAAAATCATCTTTTGAAAAGAAAAATAAGGAAAATACCCTTTTCCAACAAGTATGTTTCAAAATGTAAAATTCAAGCTTTTATCCTCTCTCTGTAGGTTGTTCTGGCTTTCTTACTATGACTTTTTTTTTTTTTTTGGTAAAATGAATCCTATGATGCTCATTGTGTTCATTCATACTTGGATTGACTTTCTAGAATGACAGTGTATTGCAAAATGAAAGGCTGCAGGAATTGCTAAAGAATGAACCGTTTTTGAACCAGAGACCTGGCATTACTCTTGTGGCCTAGGAAGTTCTGGTCCCCCAAACCACTGCTTTAGCCTATGTACCCCATTATCCCTGTTTTTCCTGCTGAAACCTCCTGCTCTGTGTCCAGAGATTGGCCCCTGGACACACAGCACCTTCCCATTCTTGCCAACTTAGAAGATGTTACGAGCTTCGCTCCCCAGCCTAAGAGTGCACGGTGCAGGCCTGGGCCTCTCCCCTGAGGGACAAGCATCTAGAATGCAGCCTATGAGGGTGAGGCCCTGTGAACCTTCCCCTTCAGAGTGGGGTGAAGGTTTCTAACTAAGACTACCACAGATGATAGAAGCATACTCCGGTTCAGTTCAGGTAAGTGAGTGTGTTTTAGAGAGAAGAGATGTTATCTTGGAGGAGGATGCAAAATTGGGGTGAGCAGAGATCAATAGGGTGATCGCTGGATGGACCCAAGGAAGCCTTTAGCTTTTCCGGAACTGATTGAAGGGTTTTATGGGAAATTCTGAGACCCGTTTTTAAGTGGATCCACATCTAGTGTCTCTTCCCCACTCCTGGTACTTGTAGAAGCTAAACCATGTACCTCAAGCCCATAAATGGAGTTAGCTGAACCTCTGCATTTAGAGCTTCAAGAATCTAAGTTAACTGAGTTTAGGCATGGAACAAGAGGAAGGTCAAATCTTTTAAAAAATAAAGCTCTTCTTTGGGACTTCCTTGTGGTCCAGTGATTAAGCTGCCACATTTCCACTGCAGGGGGCATAGGTTCAGTCCCTGGTCGGGGAACTAAGATTCCTCATGCTGCATGGCCAGAAAAATAGAGGGGAAAAAAAAGTCGTTTCTTCAGCCAGTTTTAAAAAAGAAAACCTAGATAGCACCTACAGTGTGCCAGGCACTGTGGGATGGGGAACGGTGAACACACAGTGATGAACAAAAAAGAAACAAAACAGTCACTACTTAGCTTACTCTTATCTTCTTGTGAGAAGAGCAGGCATTTAACAGTCACTTACAGACTAGCATAAAATTGCACTCTGCATCATGTCCAAACAGTTTTTGTTTTCTTTTGTTTAGCCTAGCAGAGTTATTCTATTCATTGTCCTCTCTGACACAATGTAGTGGCAATGGGAACCTGCAGAGACTTGATTCAGGACCCCCGTGGATACCCAAGTCAGTGAATGCTCAAGTCTCTTAGGTGAAATGGCTTCATATTTGTGTGTAACCTATGCACAGCCTCATATTCGTTAAGTCATCTCTGGGTTACTTAATACCTAATACAATGTGTAATACCTAAAAGCTATGCAAATAGTTGCCAGCCGGTGGCAAATACCAGTATTGCTTTTTGGAACTTTCTAGAATTAAGTGTGTATTTTCAATCCTCAGTTGGTTGAATCTGTAGAGAAGGATCCTGTGGATACGAAGGCCCAGCTGTAGATGGGGAACTAGGATTGCTCTTCTGCCTGTTTTACACTCATGTTATTATACCTCTTGCTATTTTTAAGAATTGGAGATCCCTTATAAAAGACTGGTGATAGCCTCCAGGGCAGGTAATAGATTGTGCGGGAGCACAACCAGATTTGTGCTCGTGTACTTGTTCAACCCGTGTACTAGTTTTTAAATATGGTTTTGAGATTCACTTGGCCTGTTTCTTGAAGGTTGCAGGTCTTGTGGAATGGTTTAGTCATCTTGAACAAATATCCTTTGAGCAGGATGCTGGAATGTGTTACTTTCTCTGCAGAAGGTGAGGGTCATCTACTGAATGATGAGTCCTCTGGTTCCTCAGAATGTGAGCCCTGGGGTCGCCAAGTGCTGTCTGCCTCTGGCATACTCTATTTCTTGGAATGGGCAGTCATCTCGGGCCATCTTACTCTCTCAGAGCTGTTGCAGCATTGACTTCCTAAAAATCCTTCAGCAGATGTCTGTGTGGCAGGGGCTGGTCTCTGTTGATTAGCCCTGGCATACCACCACTCCTGGCCACATCTAAGGTGGACTCAAGTGAGACCAGTTCTCTTGAGAGAAAAGGTTAGGTATTGTCTGATGAACATGCCCCAGTGTCCTCACTCAAGCCAAAGTTCAACAATTGAGTCTTTTCACAACAGAGCAACAGTTTTATATTTCCTTATGTGTCCAAATTCAAATACTGTCATAAAATTTTTTTAAATTTTTCTATATTTTTTTGTACCTTAGTCATGCTGAATGAGAATCATTTTGATAAATCTTATCATGAGAATTGAGCTAGGTTTACCATGCTGAATGGCATTTATTTCACTCTCCATTCCTATTTGCTTCTCTCCCTAACTTAACTTGATATCTGTCTGCCCCTAACAGCAGAGAGGGGACATGGAAAGTGTCCTATGATTGCCTGTGTTAGACATCATTTCAAAACAACAAACAAATACAAATGATTCCTAGGACGAGGGATACCAGAATGAAAATTAATCTCAGTTTTTTTTTTTCCCGTCATTTTGCCAAGTCTGTCTGCTATAATAATTAAACATTTTTGTTAACCCAGATTCTCACCAGCAACATAACCCAGAACCTAGATCCTAGCTCTAAACGTTACTTGCTGTAGGATCTCTGACAAGTTACCTAGCCATCCTGTGCCTCAGTCTGTTGTTTGTGAAACAGTGATGATCACTTCTACCTCATAGTTTTTATGAAGGTGGAATGAATTAATTTGTGTCAAGATCTTGAAACAGTGCTTATCACACAGTAAAACAATACATGTAAACTAGTATTAAAATTGTCTCCCTTGGTGAAAATCTATCAGACTTGTATATTTGCTGATTATTATTATCTAGGGGAAGTGGTGGCTTTATATATTGGCTGGATTCCTTTTTGTAATAATTAAAAATTTATTTTAAGGTGTTTCGTAGAGAAACAATTGCCTTCAGTATTATCAGAAGGCACATGGCTGGTTGCTGGTTATGTGTAGGGGGCAGCAACCTTGCATGGCTGAGTGTAGAAAAGTCCTTTGGGTGTGAGGGAGAAGGCAAGGGCACCCCACTCCAGTACTCTTGCCTGGAAAATCCCGTGCATGGAGGAGCCTGGTGGGCTGAGGTCGAGCAAAATGGAGGAGATGCATTAAGGTACTGACATAGCAGGACCTCAGGGCATGGTTGAAGACTGTTTACAAGATGGTCCTGTCCCTGCCTATGCTGATGTGAGCAAAGGTGCTAGCCGGCTTTCCTGCTGTGATAATACCTCCATGGGTAACATCTGATCCTTCCTATTCCTTGTTTCTCTCTTCTCTTCTCTCCAAACAACAAGTGACTATAGATTTTGCCAGTTTTAAGAAACTGAGATTTCTTGTGGTTTATTTTCTTAGTCAACTGAATAAATAGTGGGACCTTGGCATGTTTACATTTTGTCACTAGTTTTACAACTCCTAGATCACACTCACAAAAAGCTTTATGTGGTGTGATTGACCTTGTGATGTGTGTATGGGTGGTTCTGTTTAAGAATCCATGCCTTTTCTCTGAAGGTAAATAAACCACAGATATGTGCTGAGTGACTGCTAAAAATATCTGGCCTCAAGATTGCTTTTTGATGGAGAATTGAAATCAAGCCCTTTGAATTTAACTCATGCGAATCCCCTCTTCCCTTTGACATTAATGAGGCAAGGATTTACATTTGCCAGTAGACTGATAAGAAAATACTAAAATGCTCTTAGAAAAGGTCTAAGAATGTTTGCAGTCATCTTCTTTCTCTGTCTAGACTTGTATGTTTAGTCTGTCATTGTACAGAATTATAGCCTAATTGTATGTGCCTAGAATACATCAGCCCTCTATGACAGCCAGTAATGAATGTGTTTTCAGCTCTGCTCCTAACCTTTGAAAGATAAAGCACACAACTATACTTTCACTTGCATTTGAGAGGCTGACTTAACCCTCAGGGACCCTGTGATTTCTGAGGGAAAGCAGATGCTTTATCCTCCTGTTTTCCCTCTCAGCACACACACAGGTTCAGGCACTTGCCCACAGGCCCATCGGGCTCATCCTTTCTCTTTGCATCATCATTCGAGATTATAGGAAGAATCCTGGTCTTAGAAGAAACATGGCAGATAAAGAGCCTAATTTTTGTGGAAGTAACCAGACCTCTGTTTAACATCCCTTGAGGTCATTGCCGCCCGCCTGGGAAGGGAACTCCCATTTTAATGCAAATTGCTCGCCTTTCTCTGCTCACCCCCTGCCCTCAGCCTTCCCAGGAGCCTTCCCCTCCTGCTCTATGCTCCCGCCCCAGTGCTCCCATTCACACGCTATAGCAAACCTTGCCTGCTTGCCCCCACTCACATTCCTTTGGAACAGTGAGAGGTCCAGACTTTCTGAGGAGAAGATCCAGAATTTGGTAGTGTATGCAATACTAGGCGCTAATTCCTGTGAGGTTTGCAGTTGGCTCAACTTTGAGGTTTAGTGATCATTTATATTCATAGACCCTTATAGTGCCCGTGATTGTTTTCCTCTTTCTGGTGCGGGTGTGGTCAGAGGGATAAAATGATGTTTCATTGCCCAGTGCAGGCACCTTCATTCCCCAGGGTTGTTAATGAAGGCTCATTCAGACCATCCTAGAAATACCCATTCATCTCACTTTTTTTTTTTTTTAAGTCAAAAGGATGCTTTACTCTCTTGGCTGTAATGGCTCTCAAGCGGTTCCTCATGAGCAATGTGGAGCCACTCAGCACAGGCAAACACAGGCAGGAGGGGAACAGAAAATTGGCTGCCTGGGCCCAGTAGCCATTTGGGGGATCGTCAATAACCCCGCCATTAAATCCGACTAAGTGCATCTGAGAACAGCTGCTCCCGTAGCCCACCAAGAACAGTATCTTAACGCTGAATGTCAGTGCTTTTGTCTTCATTTCCAGAGACTAGAGAGCCCTGGTTTTTTGCTAGATTTGTTGTTGTGGTGGATGGGTGTTCGTTTGTTTTTTGAAGCTGGCCACCACAGCCAGCGGCTCAAGCCCCTTTACTTTTTTACTGCTTGCTTTTGTGTGTTCTCTGTAGGGTATTTTGTTCAGCATCTATGAAAACAGGCTAGAAAGAATGGTGGAAGATGAAGAATAAAGCATAAGCTTTTTAAGCTTTTTTTAAGAAGAACATCTTTTTTTTAACAAGTCAAGTCATATTTTTGAGTGTTTATTAAGAAGCCAGGAATTGTAAAGGGATCCATGGAAGAACTAGGTATCCCCACTGGTCATAATTTAGTTAGGAAAATAAGTCATTCACACCTTAAAAAGAACACAAACAGTGTTTCCTTCATTTAAGACCTGTGTGTGTGAGAAAGACACACGGAAGGCTGTGAGGGCAGATTTAGTCCAGTTCCTAAAGAAGAGAGAGGGTGAGAAATGGAGATCATAGCAGGCATTGCATTTTGATTGTTCAACCACAGATTTAGTCACAGTGACAAAGGTTACCCAGGTACCAGCACCCCCACCCCAGCTGCAACCCGAGCCTAATTAAATGTTACCCGGGCAACAGCAAGCATCCAAACCTCGTGCCCCAGGGCTGACGCCTTTGGTTTTCTCGGCTGCGGTCTATGGGTGATTTCTACTGCATGTGAAGTCAGATTTCCTCGGTCCTCGAGAAATGTGAGCAGGTAAGAAGTGTCCCTGGGGAAGAGCCCTTAAAAATGGACCATGGGGATGGGAGAGATGAGCATCAACACGAGACAAAAATAATGTTTTAATAAGCTGTTTCATCCAGTGTCAAAGACTCGCCTCCAGTCAGGACTGGTAAGGGGACTGTTGACCAAAAATGCAACCCTACCTATGATTTAAAAATAAAATTATCTAATTAATAATGAACACTAAAGCCCAGGGAAGGTGGCATTTTGTGGGAGGTTACAGCAGTTTCCCCAGTTACAGCATCCGTCATTTTAAAGACACCAACTGAATTGTCTCTGAAAAAAAATTGCTTTGTGCAGTCTGAGGGGTTGAGATAAAATATGAACATCCCGAGGGCTGCCTGCATTTGGAAAGCCCTCTAAACCTGCCCTTTGCTGGCCCTTTCTTTCTTAATCAAACTGATTCTCATTGGAGTCTGAGTAAGTGAGGCACAGTGGAGCATTTGGATCCAATTCTTAGATTCCCTGTTTGCGTCTCCCATGAATAGTCTGGGGAAGGGACAACTGCTTCCCTTGGGGCACTGCATCTTGGTTTGCCCCTAGGATGCTCCTCCATATAGGTGATGCATTTTGGTTGCTGAAGTGTCAGTCAATGGAAATGTCACATTTGGAGAAGTAATAGATAGCAATAAAACTGAAGATGAGATGTTTAATAAATTCTGCATCTCAGGCTGGTGACACTCTCTTGGTACAGAGCTCCTCAGCCTTTGAGCAGTTGTTTTCTGCTTTCTAAATTCTTATCTGGAGGTTGAGACCTGTGTAAAAGACCAGCAAAATAGGCGTGAAAACTGATTGACGGAACTCCTCCCTTTTAATGTTTGTGTGCATGGATGAGAGGAGAAGAGAGATGGAGAGAAGGATACCTTCTCACAGGGCTTCCCAGGTGGTACTAGTGATAAAGCATCCACTTACCAATGCAGGAGATGCAAGAGAGGCAGGTTCAATCCCTGGGTTGGGAAGATCCCCTGGAGGAGGGCATGGCAACCCACTCCAGTATTCTTACCTGGAGAATCCCATGGACAGAGGAGCCTGGCGGGCTACAGTCTATAGGGTCTCAAAGAGTTGGACAGGACTGAAGCAACTTAGCATACCGTAAAGTTGCATCCTGAAGCATGCACGCATACCTTTATATTCTAATTGATTGGAAAGGAGATCATCTTTTCACATTATATGGTATGTCTTTTGAGAAGTTGCCCTAGTATCAGCCAATCTGTCATTAAATATTTACGTGGTATTTCCTGCAGCAAGACACAGTTCCAGTTCCTAGTTCTGCAGGCCATAAGAAGGGTAAGTAAAACTGTCCCTGGGACTTGTTTACAACAGAGCATGAAAATAAGATAAACAGAACAAGCTAAGGTATAATAATATGCAAATGAGACTTTTGCAAGTGAGACCCCTTCTGTAAATTTTTTTTTGTTCAAGCTATTTTAAAAAACATACATGCATAAAAATATGCACTAAAATCGTATGACCTATACAAATTGAGGCATAAGTACAACAGACCTAATGCAGTGGATTCCCTCTGGGATCAAGGGATCTTGGATTCGTACTGAATTAATATACCCTATTTGGGAGCTACATTTTAAGGCCTTTAATTATGAAAAGATTGAAAGTTTTAGGGTTCTTCTTCTCCCCAGAAAGATCCTATGAGAACAGAACGGCTGCGATTTCAAGATTGTCTTCATCTTTGAGAGCTGGAAAATTATCCATTGGCAGACTCAAGCCACATGGGAGAGATTGTGAAAGTGAAAGGTTTTATGGAAAGAAATCTGAAGTAATTGGTTCACTGCTCCAGGCCAGAATGGACGCTTCGGAGAGAGCAGGGAGAGAGCAGGGAGGAGACGTCTGTTGTGAGCTGCTTCCCAGGACCAACCCTTGACCCCCCACCTCCAAGTTCTCTAAGCTTGACCGAGTGGGCAGTTCTGGGCCACACCTGAAGTTACTGTTGCCTGTGTAGCTCTCTGAAAAGTTGTTGGGCAGCCTTTCCCTTTCTCGCAAAGCTAAGGGGCCAGACTAGACTGGGACTTTCCAGGTGGCTCAGTGGTAAAGAGTCTGCCTGCCAAGCAGGAGGTACTGGTTCAATCCCTGGGTTGGAAGATCCCCTGGAGAAGGAAATGGCAACCCCCTCCAGTATTCTTGCCTGGAGAATTCCATCGACAGAGCAGCCTGGTGGGCTACAGTCCATAGGTCACAAGAGAGTCTGACACGACTTGGCGATGAAACAACAGAGACTAGATTAGGGAATCTGAAGCTTTGTTCTGTCTGCTGTTAGTTCTGTAAAACTTCACTAGAGAGCCAGCAGGAAAGAATTTCAAGGTGAAATAAGCCTGAGAATTTATAGCAGATCTTATTTTTTGAGAGGCTTAAAGTATGTTCAATTTTGTATAACCATAAATGTCCTTTCCTGTTTGACCTGTCACTTCTGCTACTACTGTCTCCCAGGGATCTTGATTTCTGTAGAACACAATTCGGGAAAGGATGGACTAAGTGATCTCTGAGTCCCTTCCAGATTTCGTATTCTGTGATTCATGAACTTTTACTAAATTGTCTCTACTCCGAAATGTAGAAGGGAACTTATTCTATTTGCTGTTTAGCTTAAAATGGTTTTTAATCCAGGTTTTAAAATGTCAGTGAAAGAATTTAGTTTAGAAAATCTGCCTGTCGCATCTGCTAGGATTATTCATTTTTAGGTGAAGATGCACAGCTTTATGACACTTCAACTAATGTCCCACTTTGTAAATTCTTGGCCCTTGGTTTTTCCCATCTGTCTGTACCTTGCCAGACAGACCCAACAAGACGGAACTTAATTGTGTTTGCACAGTGCCAAACACCTGCATGGAAAGTATTTCAAAAGTCAAATTCTTGAGTGTGTTGTCTACGTAATGCCAAATGGGAAATAGCTGCATTTTTTCCATTAAAATTAGAATTTCCACACTGATGTTTGGTGCTGCGTTGAGCTTCAGATTATTTTCTTATTCACACATCTTTGGGAGGAGGCTGAAGACTGAACCTCCTGAGTTCTAGAGATCATCTCTAGGTTGTATGTGTTAAAAACGCCAGGGACCTTGTTTGTTCTGGATAATTGAGGATGGCCTACATTTTAATATGCATGATCAGCTATGCATATCTTGTCCTGTGAACCATCAATTAGCACAACACAATTTCACAAGTCAGTGCATGCAGATACGAACACCCTTGGGAAGCAATGTTCAAATCATTACTGACAGTGTACAGCTTGCATACAGGTAATCATGATCAGAAAGCCATGATTATCCAGAAGGAGAAGTGATTTTTATGGTAATGTGTCATGTGGTTGACTCTTGGTATCTAATAACTTTGAGGTAACAATTTCAGTTTTAACCTGTCTCTAATTTGATCATGTTTGCAAAAAATGTTTAATTCACTCCCTGTGACCTATGTGTAATTATTATTTTTACAACAAACCTTTTAGAGTGTTCTAAACCCAAATGAAATAGGCTTTGTACCAAAAACATTGATAGTATCTCTATGGATGAGAAGAATGGTGGTGTGGTTAATCAAATATTCTAGGTAAGAGAGACTTGCCAATAATTCCTTATATTCCAATAATAAGAACAGATTATACTTTTTTTGTTGCAAATTTTAGAATCCAATTATACAGTCCTTTCTTTAATATATACCCTGAAATGTATCTAGAATTGACTTAGAATTCCTAAACCAAATTTGTTTCCTTAGCTCAGGATATTTTTAAACTATTTATTAAAAACATGCACTTAGAAATCTGTTGTTCCCTTTTCCTTCTGATTATGGTGATATTTTCAAAGGGAGTTTTTAATAACTATTGTACTTTGGGGGCATATATTAGTATTTTACTGAAGCAAAGGCCAAGAGAGTTACACCTACACAAGAGAACACACTTTGCTTCCTACTTGGAAACCAAACTCCAAACACTCCGCGTGAGCTTTCCTTAGATGATTTGGGAGGAAAACACTGGTGGTCACTGCACTGTCTACATAGGGATGTGCTGATTAGAAGCAAGTTCTTGTTACTGAAACATTAGTGAGCAAACCATTTACGCTGAGTTGTCCAAGTGGACACCTCAATACTAATATGGTTGTCTTTCTATATAAAACAGCGATTTCCCTGGAAGTTATACTGACTCTTGAAAAGAGTCGTTGATTCTAAATATTGAAGTGGAACTCTGAACTGCTGTAAAGAAAGAAGGGGAGGTGGAGAAAGAGAGGATTCAGTTCAGTTCAGTCAGTTCAGTTCAGTCGCTCAGTCGTGTCCGACTCTTTGTGACCCCATGAATCGTAGCACGCCAGGCCTCCGTGTCCATCACTAACTCCCGGAGTTCACTCAGATTCATGTCCATTGAGTCCGTGATGCCATCCAGCCATCTCATCCTCTGTCGTCCCCTTCTCCTCCTGCCCCAAATCCCTCCCAGCATCAGAGTCTTTTCCAATGAGTCAACTCTTCGCATGAGGTGGCCAAAGTACTGGAGCTTCAGCTTTAGCTTCAATCCTTCCAAAGAAATCCCAGGGCTGATCTCCTTCAGAATGGACTGGTTGGATCTCCTTGCAGTCCAAGGGACTCTCAAGAGTCTTCTCCAACACCACAGTTCAAATGCATCAATTCTTCGGCACTCAGCTTTTTTCACAGTCCAACTCTCACATCCATACATGATCACAGGAAAAACCATAGCCTTGACTAGACTGACCTTAGTTGGCAAAGTAACATCAATTCTTCGCTAACTTTAGGTAGCTTTAAAAAAGACGTGATTTTGCAAAATATGCATTAGCCCACTGCATTTACACTGTCCTGTTGCATATACAACCACTCCACTCCTAAGTCCTAACCATTTTTCCTTTCTGCTTCCTGTGTCTCATGATTCGAAAACATGATTTTTTAAATAGAAAACCGTCGTCTCCATTATACCATTTTCCTCCTAATGAGCTAATAAACACAAAAACCCAACCAAGTAAAGGAAATGAGAAGTG
Organism: Redunca redunca; assembly: GCA_006410935.1. Lineage (NCBI taxonomy): Eukaryota > Metazoa > Chordata > Mammalia > Artiodactyla > Bovidae > Redunca > Redunca redunca. Next base: position 16,937 of record SJYQ01001546.1, on the reverse strand, counting down.
AGGTTATTTTTAAAGGCTTAATGCCTGTGCTTTAAGGTTATCCAAAATAGCTTTGGATCCCGGGAATAGACAGGTTGCGCAGCTAAGGTTGTGTATCATTTATACGCACACATGTAATTAATTAGATGTGTGCGGCTTCACAGGTGGTGCTAGTGGTAAAGAACCTGCCTGCCAATGCAGAAGACATAAGAGATGTGGGTTCAATCCCTGGGTTGGGAAGGTTCCCTAGAGAAGGGCATGGCAATTCACTCCAGTATTTTTGACTGGAGAAGCCCATGGACAGAGGAGCGTGGCGTGCTGTAGTCCATGGGGTCACAAAGAGTTGGACACGACTAAGGTGACTAAGCATGCGCACAGGAATGATTTTGCTTTTGTATTATTTGAAAAACATCTTTTCCACTTAAAGACACATGCCAACAGCCAAATAAATGCCTTGTAGTGAAAAAGTGACTATTTCATGGGGGTTCACCTCCTTTATTTCTATTGTTTTACCAACTTCTATTGTTTTATCATCTGTATCACTCAAGCCTTTTTTCCGAATCTAGTATCATCTATTTCCCCAGGTTCCCTTTTCTTTTTCTTCCCCTTTTTCCTAATATGCCCCTCCCCACTCTCCAATCACAGTCTTCTTTTCTACCAATAATGCTGGTATGAGTTATTTTAAAATATCTAACAAGATCATTGTCTTGAAAAAAAGCATTGTGTATTTGTTACACATATTATTCTAACATGTCTTTTTAAAAATTATTTTATATGTAGAACAGAGACTATTTGGAGTCTTTGGAATAACATTCCAGCAGATAAGTATAAATGAGATAATTTGGCAAATTAACTCACTCTGGGGTCATCTAGAAATATGATTCTGTCATCAGATGGAAATTTCTGTTGTTGGAATCCTTTAGCCAGCAAATGGATTTTCTATGCTTAGTAAGCAGACTCATCAAAAATATGAAACCAGTTGTTAAAAAACAAAACAAACAAAAACCCCAAGCTTCAACTTACAACTTACGAAGAATGAAAAGAAAACCAACCAAGCAAAAACCTACTTTGACTGAAAAAATTGGAGACCAAAGGCCTTGAACTAAGTAATTGTAAGGGCTAGATTTTTAATCTTTCAGAATTCTAACTTTTCAGAGATGGCTTTTTCCCAATTACAACTGACTGATAAGAGAAAAGGAATGCAACTATGTCATAACCTCAGGACCAAGGCCTTACGCTAATGTCCCTTAGTAAAGAGCCGTGAAACAGTGCCTGGCACGTGGTGCTGGCTTAGTGTGACAGTGATGAAGGGGTGTCATGGGTTTGAGAACCTATGATTAGCTCTTAGATTTGAAGAATAAGCTGTATAAGAAATCTGAAAATTTGTAGTGATTGCAATTTATTACAGATTTCCTTTAAATATTGAGGTATAGCAAAACATTTGTTGACGAGCTATTGATTGCTTTCAGAAACTTGGTAGCCTAGAAGCTCTGGTTAACAGTGTCTTGAGAAGCAATGGACAGAATCCTTGGAGGATGGAAGCGGGGGACAGAAAATGTGTTCCCATCCCAGTTTTACTGCTAAGTAGATTGTGCTATTGTGGACAAGTTCTTTAGCATTTATGAACTTCAGTTTCATTATCTCTAAGATTACGTTTATGCTCAGTACTTGTAATATAATACCAACCCATAGTGAAAAAAGAGTGATTTACATATTTTAAAAAATGGTTTGCCTGAAAAGTTGATATGCATAGCTAATGTGTAAATCCAAGATGTGTTGTTAGTGTAAAGTCCTTTGGAATTCTTAGGATACAATAACTTGCTTGGCTGAGCAGTGCAAGAAAACATATTGTTGTTTAGCCATTAAGTTGTGTCCTACTCTTTTGTAACTCCATGGACTATAGCCTGCCAGGCTCCTCTGGTCCATGGAATTTTCCAGGCAAGAATACTAGAGTGAGTTGCCATTTCCTTCTCCAGGGGATCTTCCTGACCCTGGGATTGAACCTATATCTCCTGCATTGGCAGGCAGGTTCTTTACTGCCGAGTCACTTGGGAAACCCTCAGTCTATTTATTTCACAAACAGATGTTGCTTGTCTGATGGGGCTGGTTCTGTGTCAGATACTAAGGTTAACAATAGTAAGCAAAATAAATAAATCCACATCTCCTACAGGGTCTCCCATGGAGCTGTCAGTCAAGATAGGGAAGCAGATATTAATCAGTCATATAAATATGTATCACAATCTGTGCTAAATACCAGGGAAGAGAAGATGGTGCTATATAAGGATATAAAAGAGGAAATTGACCTATAAGGGGAAAGTGAGAGAATTATAGAGCTAAGATTTGTGATGAATGCTCTTTATTTTATATTAAACATTAGACACTCTATTTATCTTTCCATTTGAATGCAACATTAGCAATTCAGCCTAGTTATACAGGTTCTAGAGTATACAGATATTTTTTAACGTTCACAGAGGTCAATGTGAGGTTACCACAACACATTTGTTAAGAATAGGAGCAATTAAATAGACATGATTTAAAAATGTTTCTATGAGGGTATTAACATCCTTGTATGGATTCCACTACTTTAAGAATGAAAATTAGAGGAAACTATCTGAATATTCACCGACCTCTTAAAAGCATGGGCTTAATTACAGGTTTGCTGGGCTGCAAAAATCCCCATGAGAGGAAACTGAAGCAACTAAAATTTCTGAATCAGAATTTGAAGATTTGTGTTACAAAATAATTATGGTTCCTGAGTCCCTCAGGAACATCTTTCATATACATGGTGCTTAGAGGTTCACTCATTACCTTCTTCCCAGCATCTTCCTTGTGCTTCCTTGAGGGATGCTCACCTAGTAATTTCAGGGCTGTGTTAGGCCAGGCATCTCTTATTGATATTTTCTTCTCTTGTCTTTTTTTCTTTAGATCAATTATAAGTAACTTTCTTGCATCACATATCTGATCATTTGTCCTTTACCTTCTGGTTTCAGTGTCCACTTTTCTTGTGTGGCAATTACTATCCCTTGGCCCTACTTGATGGAGTATCTAAAATGTCAATTTTTATGTATAAAAATAATTTTTCTTTAACCTGGAGGATATGACCATAACAAATCATCCATGTATTACTTGAAACCAGTGTCCCTTATTGGGAAAAATAAAACCTGACTTTTTCATTAAGTCTAGTATAGAACAGGTTTTCTTTTTTATATAGGATTTTATGTGAAGCTACTAAAAATTCAGCTGCACGCAGATTAACTCTTAGTCATGTGTTTACTCCCAAATCTTGGCTAGTCTTCTGACGGTACCTGAAATTAAAATATGTTGTAAAGAAATGTTGAGACAGAAATATTTTTCATTATTATTATTTTTTTTTTCTGACATGCTCTCGAACCCTTTCAGACTGCAGACTTTGGTCTTTATTCAGGTGCAAAGTTGTTTTTTGTATATCCTGATCATTGTCTCTGTTCCTGTTCTGATTTCAGCCTTAAGAATATATATAATTCTTACAACATTAATAATATAACTTCTCCTTATCCTCTGTCTCATAATTTTCTCTTTGATCTTTTTCCACATGTTCTAGAACACCTCACGTTTGCCTTGCATGTCACAGTCAGTGTTCCTGCAGGATTTGTTCTTCCCTTCATTGCTGATTTAATTTCTGCGGTTGCATTTTATCTTTCCCAGAATTCTTTTGTTAATTCCACTGGCTTCTTTTTCAGTCTCTACCTATAATTCAGCCCACTCTTATTTTTATTGTTCTCAGTTACCTCACAGAGGTGATGTCTGCCATCTTTTGTGCAAAGTGTCATTTTCTAAAATTTTGTTTGGTTTCCTGTGGAAATTCGTCTTTAGAGATGTTTTCCACCAAGCCTCAAGACACTGCTCCTTTTTTCTTGTGCTGTAGCCTTCTCAAAGGTCCCGTTTTTTTCTGTTTATTTTCTTCTTCTTATAACACAAAGAAAGGTTTGTCGAGGCACAGCATTTGCTAACAGAGGGTTGCAGAGACTCCTCAGTGATCCCCACTGCCCACTTCCATAACTGGACCCTGGAAGTCGGGTTCACGTGCATATTCCCACTCTGTGTTTGTGGCCCAGCGTGTGACGTGGGATGCAGGCCTAGGAAGTGATGATGTGTCTTTGCTGTCAGAGCTTCTGCCTCTGATTGAGAATTAGATGGGACCTGCGGTCCTGCTTTGTAGAGATAAGTTGTGAGATCCACCGTGCACAGTGTGGGCTCCTCTGAGTTCTTCCTCTCTTTGCTTCTGCTTGTGAGTGCTTTTCCTTAGAAGCATTTCAGCTCAGGTTGTAATGCAGGTTGGCAAATAGTTTTCTTCCCCTAGTCTCTGGAGTTGTGAAGGTGAAGAGCTGGAGGAGGTGTGGGGAGTCGGGGGGACGAAGGTATCGGTTACCGTGCAGTAAGGGACTGAGACTCCTTTTACTGGTCTTTGCCTCCTAGACTTAGGGGCAGATATTGAAAGAGCGAGTCCAGTAAAATGGTGAAGAGCAGAAACTCAGGAGCTGGAGTGCCCAGGTGCAAATGCAAGCCCTGCCTCACGCTTTAGTTCTTTGTGCCACAGTTTCCTCCTCTGTAAACCTGCCTTTAGAGGATTGATGTTCTTCATCTCTAAAGACGATTTATGAAAATTTGGTGGTATTAGGGCATGTAAAGCATTGAAAGTGTGGATGGAGCATACTAAGTGCTCTACAAGTGTTAGCTGTTGTTGACAATATTAATATGTGCTGCTCAGTAGCTCAGTCATGTCCAGCTCTTTGCAGCCCCATCTACTGTAGCCTGCCAGGCTCCTCTGTCCATGGGATTTCTTAGACAAGAATACTGGAGCGGGCTGCCATTTCCTTCTCCAGGGGATCTTCCCGACCCAGGAGTCGAACCTACATCTATCTCTTGGGTTTCCTGCGTTGGCAGGCGGATTCTTTCGGTACTGTTTAAGAGTGTGCAAAAATGTGTGTTTCCATTCCCTTTGGTGCGGTTCCCCCTCCTCCCACTGAACCCCTCTATCCCCCAGCCTTTCGGCACATGGCCATCTCTTTAAATCACCATGGTCAATCTTCTGATTTTATATATTTTCATTACTGTTGCCAAAATTCATAAATCTGCATAAGGATATATCGGGCATTTTCGCTACCACATTAACCCACCAGCCTTCCTAACTCCAACTTAAATAGTTAGGTGATACAGTCTTCATTTGTGAAAATCTATAATGCATACAGGATGTGGTACCATTGTGTTATCTTGGATACTTCAAAGTCATATTTTTAAGACCAAGTTGTACATGTCATTTGTACAAAACATACTCTCCGGTAAACTTGCTTTGTCCTTGCTGTGTGTTGTGTATGGGGTAGGGGGTGGGGCAGGTCTCCTCTCCTCCGCCCCCACTGCCAGGCAGGCGTAGCGAGTTGACTGGGTCCCTCCTAGGAAGATTTTCTTTGTTTTTTTTTTTTTTTTTTTTTAAGCACTTTTAGCTGAAAATTACCTAAAAAAAATACTAGTGTAACATATTTGATAAAGTAAAATATTGGTTTAGAGTACAAAATATATATATGTTATTTAGAATGAGAATGGTGTGCTGTTTATCATGAAACCAATCCTTTCATGGTTCCACAAATCTTAATAAACTTTTTCTATGGCCTGGGGGGAAATAAAATTTTTATTAAAGATTAATGCTTTTAATCTGTTTTAAGGAAATGAATTAAAAATGTTAGCAGGAAAAGCTGATTCATTTTTATGTAATGTTCAAATGGCCTGTAACATTTGCTACTCTATAAAATCTACAGTATTATTCAAGCATGATTTGTTTGGGCTTATGAACAGAGAAGCCTGGCAGGCTACAATCCATGGGGTTGCAGAGTCGGACACGACTGTGCAGCTAGACAACATGGTTTCTTCATAATATTATCAGTTCTCTATACTTGAAGTTCCCTAGAGCTAAATATTTTTATCCTTCTTTAATCAGGGCTCTATACATTTCAAAAATTTGTATAAATCCCTCTCTTCAGTTTGTAGACAATCCCTTCCTGCAATTTCTAGTTTCTGCCAAAATCTTGGTGGGTTTTTTCTTTTTTTTTGGTCACTATATGAAAACCTTGTGAATTACAGCTTTCTTTTTTTACCTTTAGACTCTGCGTGTCTGTGAGTGAGAGTTTTATGTCTGTACATGTTGTCTTTTGTGACACTCCAGTATGACTCGACTGAACCAGAAAAATGCAGTTTTCTTTAAATGTTCATGTGGGGACAAAAAGTTTGCATCAGAAAATGCAGCCTGAATCTATGGCCCAGGTAGTGCTTTGATTTCTGCTGCTTTTACGTTGTCCCAGCAAGACTTCAGGGGCCCCATTGTATTCCCAGAGAGGGCCCAGTGGGAAGGGCTTGCCTGCACCTCAACTGCCGTCTCCCTCACTGCATATTAAGCCTGTAATTACAGCAGACAGTACGTTTGTCCCTGGCTTCTGTGGGATGATGTCATTGCCTGTCAAACAGGGGATTAGCATGAAGAGAGAAATCCTACTGACATGTTCATTTTCATTAAGAAGAATTTGGTTTTACTTCATTTTGTTAACAGGAACTGTTATTTCATAGGAGAAATTTTTAAAAAGGAGGAAAAAGAAACACTTTAGACCGTAGAAGCGGACACGGGCTGACTGCATGAATGGGAGTGTGCTTAGCAGCACTGCTCTATCAATTAGTGAAAGAGTCTGGGACACAAAGCATGCCTGGGAACTCTGCTCCTTTTCTTACCAGAGCAGAATATCATTCTTCTCAAAGCTCACAATGGCCTGGCCCTGGCTGTAGAAAATGTTCCTGGAAAAAAAGGAAGCAAAGACTGTGGCTGGAGCTGAAAGGGTGTGCAGGCGGCCGGTCCCACCCACCCCTGAAATGGTCCCCTTTTTCATGATGGCATTGATCGAGGATGTCTTAAAAGTCTCGTTCCTTACATCTTAGGGGAAAGCTTAGTTCCCGGCCCATGTGGAAAAAATAAATAAATCAGTCAGGGAGCGACCTGTTGTGAAGGATGCTTTGGTCCCAGAGCTGAGGCCGTGGAAGAACATAATTTACATCAGTCACTTCCAGTGCCTCCAACAAAAATAAGCGTAGGAAGAAAATCATGATCAGACTTGAGAACGGGAGTCCTTTCCTCTTTTGGAGCAAACTGCCGATAATCTGCATCAGGAAAACTGGGTTCAAGTGCCGGCTGTGGCTCTTACTTAGCTATGTGACCTTGGGTGACTGAATGGCTCTGAGCCTCAGTTTGCTCATCTGTACAGTGGGGTTACCTAGCAGTAGTGCCTACGCCTTGTAGAGTTGTGCCTGGTACCTTCTGGCTATTTCTCATCTCCAAGAATGATTTCCTTTCAGAAGATAGTTCTGAGGTGACCTTATTCACCAGTGACTAGAGGAGGCAGCCTCCTCTTTTCCTTTGTCTCACCACTTCTCTCAGTGCCTCAGACCCAGACTTAGATTCTCCTCAGTCAAGAGTCCCTCCCTGGAGCGCGGCCCGGGAGCTGTGAGAGTGAGGAGGTCGAGGGTCCCTGGATTAGATAGGCGCTGGAATTTCAGTCTTTGAATTTTGCCAAAGCATTGGAAGAATTTTGAAAAGTTCCCACAGATTTTTCTTGGGAGTTTTTCAAACCCTTATAGTGTTTCTCAGTTTTCTATATTTGGACACCAGAATTTTCTTAGCATCCATTTTCTTTGGAACAGAGTCCTCCTGTGAAGGAGGCTGAATCCAGTCCAAATCAGGCCTGCTGGCCGAGTGATAGTTTTCCATCCACATTGCCCTGGGCCTTCCCATTTTCATTTTTATCTTGCTTTGAAAGGCCACTGGTAAGCTAATTAATTCTCTTTTTTCATCTGACTTTTCAGGTTCAATTACCTAGCTGATTGTTGCTTGTTAGAATGATACGTTAGAAGCAAGATCCTGAACCACACTTGACTTTGAGATGTATGTAGTAGTAGACAGCTGGGTTGGACCAAAAGTCTTCAGGGTCAGTCAGTGTGTTCAACTGTCTTGATTGGAAGGGAATCTAGATGTGCCAAGCTCTGGGCGAGCGTTCTAGAAAAATATGAAGTCACCTGTCCTAACGCCCTTGTGTGGAATGAGAGGAAGGGAGAAGACACCGACTTTACCTGCAATGTAAAGTACCAGTTACTGCACTAGACATACCTGAGTACCAGTGCTCTCAATTTCCCCTGAGTTGCTCTCCGGAATTTATGGAACTTTGCCATTGCTGCCTCCACCCCCACCTCCAGTACTGCTTGGGTTATCTGAAATGCAGGACAGTGCTCTTACCACAAGTTACCTGAATGTAAATGGAGTTCATAGGAGATGTATTGCTAGTGGGAAATTGGCAGTTGCTCTTGGAAGCTGAAATCCCTCTCTCCAGGTGGCAGGATGCTCTTTCCTGGGTGGCTGGGGGGCAGTTGGGTCATCTTCCAGTGCCTCATGATGTCCTCTCCAAGCTCTCAGCATGGTGCTGTCATCTAGACTCATCTGTGGGTTTGGTTCTTTAGGATAAATAGCTGTTATTTATCTGCCCCACTGCCCCCACCTCCCCAGACCTCATAGCTGAGATGGTAGGAGGAGGGAAACATTCTCAGTTACCCCAAATCAGACCTGCTCTAATGTTCTCTATACTTGTTGGCCAGACACTTCCTTCCCTTCCAATTAGAGGATGTCCTTGAGTTGTTTTGTATTCTCACCTGATTATAAACTACGAACTTACAGATTTTGTCTACTGAGTCCAAGTCTGCTGCTGCTGCTGCTAAGTCACTTCAGTCGTGTCCGACTCTGCAACCCCATAGACGGCAGCCCACCATGCTTCCCCGTCCCTGGGATTCTCCAGGCAAGAACAGTGGAGTGGGTTGCCATTTAGTCAGCCTACAAGAAAAGTCTTGTGCATAGTTTGCTAAGATGAGTGAATCATGAATTTTTTTGTTTTCTGCAAAAGCAATAAACATTTGTTAGAAATAATATGAATTTGGTTTTGAGTTTACATTCAGTCATTACACGTTGTAGAGAGATTCAGATTTCTGCCTCTTCCACCCAAAGCACTGAGTACTTTGGCTGTTAATGCAGGCTATGTCTGTGACACACCAAATCAGTGAGGTTCTCAGACTGACGGGCATTTTTGTTTACATCAGCACTCTCAGGGGTTGAATGATAGTTCACAGTGCCACAGAGTCAGTTCAGTTCATTCATTAGGATGTCTTTTTACAAAGAGGCTTTTCCATTTATCTTCTTAGGGGTGTCAGGCCATTTGGTGATCGATCCTGTAGCTGGGCTGTTGACCTCCATGCATAGGGGTAAAATCAAGGATTTGTTGGTCCTCTCATTTAAGTATTTGATCATCTTGACAGCCTGTTTCTGTAGAATCTTGGGAGAGGATTGTATTTCCCAGATCAATTTCCTTGGGGAAACTTGCAGGCAACAAACTGTGGCTTCCATAACTGTGGCTTCGCAAAAACCACACATTTGACCACGTTTTCCATTTGAATTACACGAAAACCTTCTGATCTTGAATTGGTAAGACTCATCTTCATCCAAAATGAAGTAGCAGCATCTTCCTTTAACTAACTTGGACAAATCAAGCCTATATTGATTTTAAGTGACCTGGAACTAGTACATATCATGGTGTAGGAGAAAAAATAGTAAGGCCACATCTTTCCATTCATCTAATATTTGGGTTTTCAGTTATCATAATTCCTTGTTGTAAAACAAGGGGTATATACCTGTGTCTAAAATTGACTCCAGAGATGGCTTTGAGATGATTGAGAACTAAACTTTGCTTTCTCTTAATAATAACTAATATGAGTCAAAGCCTTTTCTGTCTGTTTAAGTGAAGTAACTTTAAAAATATTTAGTGAACAAAGATTTAGTCATAAGATCCACATGTATAAAATGTCGTAAATCACTTCAGTCTGCCATTTGCCTTTTGTTTCCAACCCTTTAATATAATCAGCATGGAAAACGTATTAACTCTGCATCCTATCTTGGAAATGTGGAGAATTGCCCTCTATTTTGTTTGGTTTTTTTTTTACCAGCAGGTGGCATGAGTTATTGCTGTGCTGGTGACAGTGTAAAAACCAGTGTGTCTTGTTACTTTAAATTATTTAATAATTAAAAGTGATTCCCAATTATTTGCTTGAAATAGTCAAAATTTAACATTTGTATTATATAAAGAGCTTTTACAAATTAAAAGTAAATCCTTAAATTTCAGTAGAGAAATGGGTAGATAATAACAGTTTAAACACATGTACACAGATACACAGCAAGGGGTGGAGGAGGGTCAAGAAAAAGTGAGATAAAAAATGTCCAGTAACATAAAATAAGGTAAGCAAGATACTCCACCTCTCCATCAATTAAGAAATACAAACCAACACAAGGTACAACTTTTTTAACCTCTAAATTATAAGGCTTTAATAATAATATGATTTAAAAAATTCTACTACTCATGATTGGCAAAGACGATAAGATAAGCTTCATATTCCGTTATTTGGATGTAAACAACCTTTCTGGAATGGAATATTTTTAATATATATCTGGAATCTTAACAGTGCTCACACCCTTTACTTAGTAGTTCCCTGTAGGAATTTGTTCTATGGAAAATAAGCAGAGATAGGCATACACACACATAGGAAAAAAAAAAAAAAACCTATGTAAAAAGATGCTTACTGCCACATTATATATGTGAAAAGCTGGGGGAAAAAACCCAAAGTTCTCAGTAATAGTGAATAGAGTCGTGAATATTGATTCATCAGTAAGATGCATCACTTGGCCCATTTTATAAAGCATATGTTTAAAGAATCTCTAGTGATGTGTAATGGTGAGTGAAGAGTTCAGGATGTATGAACTTTTTTTCAGTTTGATCACAATTTTGTGTGGAAGGAATTTTTGTATATCCATAGACAAAATATACTCACTTTTTAAATATGGATAATCACTGAAGAATAGGTCAACAGGTTATGTTGATTTTCTTCCTTATCCTTTACTGTATTTTTTACATTTTCCACAGTGGACACATGGTATTTTACAGTCACTAAAACAGTTTTCAAAAATGGTAAGCCTGGCATTGGAGACACGAATCACTGTTGCTTTTGTGATGCTCCTGGAAATGAGATCCAATAGTAAGTTCTGTGTTTGGGGAAAATAGAGCTCATTTGAGTTGGAGGTTGGAAAGCTCTTTCAAACACTAACCTCAGAAACCTCAAACTAGTAGGTAGTGGAATAATGACACAGCACGCAAAGCCACAGATGTCAGTTTGAGTTAAGGAGTTTAGAGTAAATACGTAAAACAGCCACTGGAAGAAAAAACTCACTGATCTCTTATCTCCTGCTCTGCAACCTCGAGGGTCAGTCTGTGCCGCCGTATTTAATCCGTATCACGGTGCATGGCCCTTGGGCTGGGAACTGGAGGCCTGGCTTCTCCTTCTGGATGCTCTGCTAATGCATTTTGTATTTAACCTTGGGCAGGTCACCAAACTTTGAGAACTTTTGAGTTTTCTTCCAGGGCTGGATATTGATTCCTTTTTGCAGTTTGGCATTGTGATACAGTTTTGAGCCCCATAAGGTGAGTCTCTTGTGGTGTCTGGTCAATGCTGAGACAGATGGAGGCCCCTTTAGGGTCACACCCTTGAATCAGATGCCTCTGATGTAATCCTGGTCCTGTCATTTTTGAATAAATTACTATGACATAAATCCCCAGAAGGATTGAAGTTGAAGTTAACAACAAAAAAGGCAGTTTAACTCTCTTTTGGAGCTCATAAACTGAAAGCAGAGATATATCACAGAATGTGAACTGACCTGGTATACTTTAACAATATTTTTTTTTACTTTTACAAAAATTCAGGTTTGCAGACTGGAAGACGTAGAGAAGAGATTTGTGGTTGCCAAGGCAGGGAGAAGGAACGGGGGAGGGATAGACTGAGAGTTTGGGACTAGCAGATGCAAATTATTACATATAGAGTGGATAAAGAACAAAGTCCTATTGTATAGCACAGGGAACAATATTCAGTATCCTGTAATAAACAATAAGGGAAAAGAAAACTTTCAAGTTCTCAGTTATCATCAAATTAATATTCATCCCATCAGTGGTCAAGGTGGTTTTAGAATCGAGACTTCAGGGGCAGCAGATCTGCATGCAGTAAGCACACTGGTGCGTAAGGAGCGCCCAGTGCTGGAGATTTTATTGTTTAACCCAGACAATCTTATATTCAGAGATACATAGGAATGGTCTATAGACTTTTACTTTAACCACAATATAAAAAATATGTGGAGACCGACGTGTACATATAAAATTAAATATAATAAAATTCTCACAAGACAATACCTGTCCTTCCTGTTTGCAGTGTGTTAGGGTATTTGTCACTTTATTGTATTCTATTAAAAAATACTGGTTGGTGAGTCACAAATGTGATTTCCTGCCACACTTAAGTATTGCAAACTTCATTTGGAAGAACACAGGTATTATAGAACTTTTTAAAGAGGTGCCCAGGATGGAAAGAAAAACTGTTAACTATCCTTGAGAATTATTAAATACCACTAACAAATTTCTTGGCAGAGAACTAGGGAAGGAAAATAGATCCTTTCTGTATTAAGCTCCTTGTGACGAAATAAGGACACAAATAACATGGAAGAACATGTTAAAGAGAGAGTTTGCACAGATCCAGTAATTTTCAGGTGAGAAGAATGCATCTGAAAAGAGGTTAAAAGGGTGCTTATGGAAGCAATGACTTTTTTACCTGTGCAGGTGATAGAAATTGCCACCAACTTTAGACAACTAGGGAAAAGAAAAAGGCTGAGACCTAAGTGGTCCTGGCTTTGTTTCTGGTGTCCATCTGGTTCTTTTTGCTTTTTGTCTCAATCCCAGTGGAGTGGATGGGCCCTTGTGGTTGAAAGGATGACACAATAAACCAGCTCTAGGCAGCCACTCCTGGGGGTGGGGGAAGTACACTGTCTGACTTGCGTCTGCCTTCTGGACCACTCAGTTACTGGGGGTGCGCATGACATCACGTGCCTTTTCTGGTGTCTGTGTCTCCCAGGGCACCCTCGGCCGGTGTGGCGGGGAGTACCCTACATCCCAGGGATCCACGCCCACCATGTAACTCCCGGCCCTTTCTTGCTGTGCATTGCCTCCTCCTGTCTGCTAAGTTTTTTCCTGCTTTCCTCCCATCTTTTCCTTTGAGTTGCCAGTTGCCCTGGTGACCATGACATAGCTCAGAGCATGGCCAGTAAGGCTGAGCACTTGCGACCCAGCACTCCAGGATGGAAGTGGTTGGAGGTCTTTCCACAGGACTTGGTAGCCACAAGTCTTTGATTTTTCACCAGCTTTTTTTTTTTTTAGAAAGAATATATATTTTATTGAAGTATAGTTGACTTATTTTTCAGATGCAGAGCAAGGTGATGCAGATATACACATACACATAGTATTTTTCAGATTATTTTCAGATTACGAGATACTAGAGTTCCCTGTGCTATACAGTAAACCTTTGTTGCTTGTTGCATACCTATTTTTTAAAATTAGAAATCTAGTATTTTCTAAAATATGTATATTATACTTACTATTTATATACTCCAATACTTTGGCCACGATGTGAAGAGCCGACTCGTTGAAAAACACCCTGATGCTGGAAAAGATTGAGGGGCAGGAGAAGGGCGTGACAGAGGATGAAATGGTTGATGGCATCACTGACTCAATGGACATGAGTTTGAGCAAGCTCCGGGAGTCGGTGATGGACGGGGAAGCCTGGTGTGCTGCTGTTCATGGGGTCTCAAAGAGTTGGACATGAGTGAGTGACTGAATGACAGCATCAATTTGTATATATGTTTACAAACGCTTCCCTGGTGGCTCAGAGGTTAAAGCGTCTGCCTGCAATTCGGGAGACCTGGGTTCAATCCCTGGGTCAGGAAGATCCCTGGAGAAGGAAATGGCAACCCACTCCAGTATTCTTGCCTGGAGAATCCCAGGGACGGAGGAGCCTGGTTGGCTACAGTCCACGGGGTCTCAAAGAGTCGGACACGACTGAGCGACTTCACTTTCACTTTCATACAAACGCTTCAGCAGGTTTTCAATGGTCTCTGATGCCCAGTTAGAAACAGATGAAAAGTCCTGAATTCAGAGCCCTTGTCTGGGGCATTTTATCAGCAGGCCAGCCTAGTCTGTGGCCAAACGGGTCTCTTGAAATCATTGATGCATCAAGCAGGGACCAGTAGCCAGACTGACCTTTCCCACTTGAGGCCTGCCTGGAGCTTGGAAAAGTGAAGCTCTTTCCTGTGTGAGCCACCCCTTAACTCCCTACTCCGCGTGACTCAGAAAGCTTGAAAGTGCCCTAAAATGACTTTCTCCATTGAGCTCAAGAAACATTGTGTAGGATCAGCCTGTCTGAAACTCCTTATATGGAGAGGTTCTGAGACTCTATTTTATGTTTGGTTTGTAAGAGGATCATAGCTTTAAAAAAGAAAGAAAAGAAAGGAAAGCCTAAGGCAAGGCAGTGATATCATATTACTAAGACGCTTGGTTAAAAAAAAAAAAAAAAAAAAAAAACACAAAAACTACCCTTTGCAATCCGTTCCACCCTAATTCTGGATTACCGTGGGGAAGACAGCAGATCCATCACTTGCACTGGTTCTGGCTGACCTTCCCCTGCATCTTGAACGCCCTGGACCAAAGTGTCCTGATGAGACACTGTCTGCCCCTGTCTCCAGCAGGGGCTGCAGGGAGGCTCCGAGGCTGGGAAGTCCTGCCACGTGTTTCTGCACATGGGCGGTTTTTATTATTTCTGGAACGCAGCCCCCAGCCCTAAATCTTAGAATGCTGACAGGGCAAAAGCAAAGGAGGTGTGTGGGGGCCTTAACCAGCTACAGTTTGCTGACCCTCTCCAACCTGGCTCCATGCCCAGAGAAGGGAGCGACAAGCTGGGGGCTGGCTTAGGGGGCTGGGCCACCCTCTCTGTGCCCACCGTGGATCCCCAGCCCTCCTAGCTACCCTGTTGACTGGGGGCATAGGGCCAGTCAGCGAAGAGTGGTGATTAAAGTCTCTCCAAGGGAAGAAGGACTCTGCTTATGAGGCCGATGAGATGCTAATGCCCGCCAGCGGGTGGGGCCTTGCCTGCCTTTTGGAATCTACCACCTCCTCTAGTTCGGGAGGAGCAGGGTCAGGCTTTCTTCGAGATCTCTTGATGTCCTTTAACAAATGGGGGAGCAAGAGCTGAGAACTATACCTGTGGGTTTCTAAGCCAGGATATTGGAGCTAATTGACAAATAATAACATGTAAACAAATACAATATCCAACCTTAAATGGATCATTTAAAAATGTAGTTAAAGCTGTGCATTTCTGATTTTCAAAGATGATTTGCGGAGACAGATTTTTTCAAGTCAAAAGAGATTTGAAATAAAGGAAAACAGATTTTCCAGGGGGAAAAAAGGAGGTTCTCTCCAAGTGGAGCAAGGGAAATTTTCCAGCATAAGAATCAAAGGCACACACATTAGAACTGTTATGGGCCATTTTTATATGGGCCAGAATCTCATGGGTTATAATCTGTATCTAAACATTTTTAACTTCTAGTTATTTTCTATTTCTTAATAGGTTGGGAGGGTGGAGGTAGGTAGATTGAGGCATAGAGTTTTTCAGTGATTTGAAGGAAAGATAAAATCGTCTTAAGCCAAACTGCATAGTTCACCTTCAGAAATAAGATTTTCTGGTTCTTGTATGAAATCCATAGTGAAAAGTTTGGTTGTCTAGGTGTCGATACGTTGGTGTTCTAATAAAGGTTTCCTCTGTTGTGTTCTTAAGGGGTGTGTGTGTGTGTGTGTGTGTGTGTGTGTGTGTGTGTGGTTTCTGCAGAAACAAAAGTGTTGACTAAGTGTACAAAATGTTGCTATAGATAAGTTGTATAGTTTGACCAGGATTCCTAGACAAGAAAATGTGAATTGTTGGTCCTGAGAATTTAGTAACAGAAGAATACATTGCCTTGTTGAGATGCCATATAAAAGAGAATAACTCAATGCAATCCAGGGAGCAAAGAAATACATTTCCTTTTTAGGACTCGGGTGAGGCAGAGCAATGAGGCCCTGTTTGAACATCCTGAACAGATGTGAGCCTTTAAAATAGCAATTCAAGGTGATCATTTTGAACATCTACAGTTGGCTCATGTCGTTCTGCCTTCAGTGTCCTAGTGGAGAGGACCTGTTGGTTTTTCCATCACACTAAATGGTCTCAGCTATGGTTTTATTTGATTTCCTGATGGCTCTGCTGGGTCTTCGTTGCTGTGTGGGCTTTCTAGTTGTGGCAAGCGAGGGCTACTGTCTGGTTGCGGTCCTCGGGCTTCTCGTCGCGGTGGCTTCTCTTGTTGCAGAGCCCAGGCTCTAGGGCACGCAGGCTTCAGTAGCTCCAGCTCTGGGGCACGGCTCAGTGGCTGTAGTTGCTTTGCGGCACGTTGGATCTTCCCGGACCAGGGATGGAACCCGTCTCCTGCACTGGCAGGTGGATGCTTTACCACTGAGCTATCAGGGAAGCCCTATTTTTTATTAAATTTTTTTTATTGGAGTGTAGGTGATATACAGTGTTGTGTTCATTTCAGGGGTACAGTAAAGTGAGTTAGTTATACATTTACATCTATCTATTCTTTATCAGATTCTTTGCCCAGATAGGTTCAGCTCTGGTGTTTTAACTCACGGCCTTTTAGAAAACGTACCCATCTGGTCTGTTCCCCTGGTATCATGCTGTAGGCTGTTTCTAAACACTCTTCCGTGTTAGTTTTCTATAACTGCCCTAAGGAAGGTTCACAAACTGGGTGGCTTATAACAACAGAAATTTATTCTTTCACACTGCTGGAGGGCAGAAGTGTGAAATCAGGGTATCAGCTAGGCTGGCTGCTTCTGGAGGCTCTTCGGAAGAATCTGTCCCACGTCTCTCCCGGGGCTTCTTGTGGTTGCTGGCAATCCTTG
>SJYQ01001544.1:228367-245413 GCA_006410935.1 Redunca redunca | reverse complement strand
CCTTGGGTCATCGGGGACCTTGGTGTCATCGGGGACCTTGGTGGGGCTTCCTAGAATTATGACTCATGCTTATAAGAACCCGAGGCTTAGGCCTAGTGTGGCCTGTTGAGCCTGTCATGGCTCAGGTCAGGTCCCAACATTTCACACTCGTGGCTCCTCTGGGTTTGCCCCAGCCCCACTCTGAGTCCCAGTGGTCACGTGTGGCTGCCAGCACAGAAGGGGCACGTCTGAGACCTGCAGGCGAGTCAAGCCTTTGCCCTGATTCCCAGGTGTCCGGGGAGGGAGGGCGGGGGCTCACACTGTGGAGGCTGGCTTTCCTGTCTCTGGGGCCATCTGACCTTCAGCGCCCCTCAGGGTATTACTGTGCTGCTCTTTCGCCCGAGATCACTGGACAAATGCTAGTGGGTGTCCTCAACTGCCTGACTGCCATCACGGTCTGCAGGGATCTGGGATGTCTTCAGGGTCATTCCAGGGGCAGGACTCCCAACCAGCCATTGCTCCCGCCTTTCACCCTCTGTCTGGTCAGCTTGCTCAGGGTTCTGGCTGCCAGGAAAGCTGGCCAGTTCCAGTCAAGGCCAGCCCTGCCCTCCCAGTCAGCCTCTCCAGGTTGCTTCCAGGACAGGACGTGAGCCTGGCTGAAAACGTATCTGGAGTCTGAAAGGAGATCAGCTCCATCCTGGTTTTTGTGAAAGGAGCCACTGGGGACTGAGGCCCCCAAGTGCCCGATCTAAGCCCTTGCCAGAGAGGTAGGGGCAGCCCCACAGCCCACCCACCTAGTACTTACAAGTGTCCCAGGGACAGCTGGTGCCATCACTATTAAACCTATTCATTTCGCTGGGCACTTGAAGGGCCCCACTGATTGCTGTGACTCTGCAGGGCAGCCGGAACCAATTTCCTAAGGATGATAGATTTCTTCTCATTTGCTGCTCTCAAGCTGTGGTTACTTCTGTGTACAGGAGCAAAACGCTTTCAAGAGGCTGTCTCCTGGGACTAACCTCTGGAGGAGGGGGCTTTGGAAGGGGAGGTGTCCTCGGCCCCCTCTGCGTGGCGGTAGGGGTGACTGGCCCCCGAGGCACAAAGGATGCCAGACCTGGGGGGAGGAGAGGAGGGATGAACAGGCTAGGGCAGAGGATGAGGCTGGGAGGGGGTGAGGAGGGGGTGGGGGTGGAGGGTGGGCTGCCAGCCTACTGCTTGGATGTCCCCTGAGCGGTGGTTCTCAACTTTGGTTGCACTTCCGAATCACCTGGAGAGTTAAACATCCCAATGCAGACTTCCCTGGTGGTCCAGTGGTTAAGACTCCAGGGGAGGGGACCCAGGTTTGATCCCTGGCCAGGGAACTAAGATTCCCGTGTGCCACACAAGGGGCCTGATGTAAATAAATAAAATATTAAAAAAATAAGAGACTTCTCTGGACTTCCCCGGTGGTCCAGTGGTTAAGACTCAATGCTCCCAAAGCTGGAGCCCTGGCTTCTACCCCTGGTCAAGGAATTAGATTCTGCATACTGCAACCAAGACCTGTGCAGTCAAATAAGTAAACAATAAATAAATAAATATTCTGCCAGCAGGCACCACCGACAAGAGAGACAGATTTTGAAGGATCCACAGTGTGGCCTGGGATCCAGATCTTTCAACATTGCACGGGTCATTCTAACACCTTGGATTGAGGCGCTCTCTGCCCTGCAGGTGTGAACAGACCAAGACGATCCTCTGTCTAGAGAAATTGCCCAAGACTTGCAAATGGGCCAGGAGACACCGGGCAGGCCAGGTGCAGCCCATCCCCAGGGGTTGCCCAGACCTTTGTCTTTCTTTTGAAGAGGCTGTTCTGCAGCTCAGATGGGGGAGAAATTGGGCCGTAGAAAGTGGAAGCAGTTCCTGTCCACAACGATGCAAGTGGATCTCGTCCCACACAGACAGGGTTGGCGTCTGTCATCTGGAAAAGATGATCTCAAGCATTACCTCTTATTGCCCCATCGACCAGTTCTGCATCTGTTAGCAAGATCGGTCTAGCATTCCGGATTGCCTGTCTACATGGCTGATTTTCAGATTTTCCTTTCAGCTGGTCTTAACATCTTACAGCTCCCTCAGTAATTAATGAGCTGGAAACAATGACTTACATATGTCCATTTTATGTGTGAAAGTGCTGTGTTCAACTTTTGAGAATTATAATTTAGCCCCTCTCAGGGGGAGTGGGGTGCACCTTCCTGCCCGCTCGGCCTCTCCAGGCCCTCCTGCTGTGTCCACCGCCCGGTGCTGGCTACACCTCCCCATCTCCCCAGCTAGGCTCAGATGTAGTCACAGGACGCAGTTTATAGTTGTGTTGTTTAGTCACTAAGTTGCGTTCAGCTATTTTGCAACCCCATGGTCGGTAGCCTGCAAGGCTCCTCTGTCCATGGGATTTCCCAGGCAAGAATACTGGAGTGGGTTGCCATTTCCTTCTCCAGGGAATCTTCCCGACCCAGGAATTGAACCTCCGGCTCCTGCATCAGCAAGCAGATTTCTTACCACTTTTGGCCACAACCTGCAACAATGTGGGATCCTTGTTCCCCAGCCAGGGCTTGAACCCGTGCTCCCTACATTGGAAGAGTGGAGTTGTAACCCCGGGACCACCAGGAAGTCCCTATAGTGGTTATAAATAATTTTTAAATGTCTCCCACATGGAGTTAGATCCCCTTCTCCATTCTTGATACGGTTTTTTACCTTTTTTCTTGGCTAAAGTTTTTCAAAGAAAAAACGTGTTTTATTGATGCTCTCTGTTTTCTATTTCATGAGTTTTTGCATTTGCTTTTGTTATGTCTTTTATCTCACTTTCTTAAGCTTTACTCTGCTGTCTTTTTCCCCTAGCTCCTTGAATTGCCTGCTTGACTCATATTTTTCACCTTTCTTATTTTTAGAGATTTCCGGCGCCCTTCAAGTACCATGTTAGCTGCATCTCCCGTGTCTTGATGTCCTATTGGACACCTACATGCTGCTTCAGACTTCCATGGCCCTTCTCCAGCTGCTGCCAGTACTTCTGCCAGCTCCACCCGCCAGAGTGGGCATCCAGGTTTGAGAACGGCAGAGCTGCACACTCCGTAAATCACAGCCGTGGAGATCACAGCACTTCTGCAGCATCCGATTGTCAGTACAAGTCATGGGGTCAGCCAGATTCAAGAGAAAAGGGAATAGACCCAACCTCTTGTCAGAGAGCGACAAAGAATTTTCTGTTCTTTTCCATCCACCATCACAATGACCATATGGCCTATTTAGTCTATCTATATAAAGTTCAAAACAGACAAGATAAATCCACAGCAATAGATATGTGAATAGTGGTTGCTTCTGGGGACTGGGACTGGACTGAAAAAGGGTACAAGGGGATTTTCTCGGGCGCTGGCAAGCCTACAGTGATTGGGGGGGTGTCAGTTACATGGATGTGTATGTATGTATTTGTCAAAACTCACCAAACTGGACACTTAAGAGCTGTGGGTTTTAGTGTATAAAATTGTACCTTAATAAAGAAGCAGGCAACAGCAAATACTACAGAGTTGTCTTAGTCTTAGTTCAGCTCTCCACTCTACACAACACACACACACGCACTCACACCAGGGCCAGAGCCAGAGGCTTGAGAAGTAATCTTCCCAAGCTTATTTGGGAAGTAATCCCAGTGGGCAAGAGTGAGGGATGTGGAGAACAGGAGAGGAGGGAAAACCAGTTCAAGAAGCATGATCAGTTTTACCACTGCTGGTGGTGACTGGTGTCTGGTTTAACCAGGACCTTCTCAGGAGCCTTATGAAATGCGTCTCAGAACTGTCTGCCCGGAAGGACAAACAGGAAGCACTATTTACTGGCTCGTGTCCCGCATGGGTCCAAGTTGACTTCTTGACATTAACTCCCTGGTACTTCTGGGTTGTTGTGAAGTACCAAGGACTTGCTTGTTGCACTCAGGTGTGACAGCCAGCTCCCAGATGACTTGTTCCTGTATTCACAGCTCTGGGTGGTGCCAATGTGTTCTAGCACTTGTGGACACAGCACCACATATCTGCCATCAGTCTGATGCACCTACCAAATCCTGGAAGACAGCTCAGCTGCATTGCGGGAGGTTACTCCTTATCAGGTAGCTTCCGTGACCCTCTGATGAGCCAGCCTCCTGCTCTCTTAAGTTCAGATGCTTCCAGATGACAAAGTATCTGCTGAGACCAGTGGGTCTGATACTATCCATCATCTGCACATTATCACATCTCCTTTGCCTCCAGGAGTTGGGAGTGTAAATTTATTGAGACAGGGAACTTTCTGCGGGGAGGTAATACCACTATATGGATGTAATCACTCCATATAGTGATAGAGGTTTGGTTAAACAGCGTACAAATTTGTCAAGACACCATGAGTGTGCACTTCAGATCTGGGCATTTCATTGTGTGTAAATTTTATCTCAAAAGTAAGAAAATATAAAGAAATAGCTCTAGCTAATGATATGTATGCTGAGTTCTTCAGGAGAAGTGTACAGATGACAGCAATTTACTCTGAAATGCATCAAGAATTAAGATGCATGGGCTGCCTCAGGCAAGTCACTGAACCCTTCTGTTCCAGGCTGAGTCTCTCCATGCTAGGGGTCGAATTAGGCTCACCTTGAAGGTAGGGTTAAATGGTAGGGTTAAATGTAAAACCGCTTGTGCCTGGCACAAATGCATTCTTGGAAAATAGTTTTGATTCCTCTACATAGGTAGGTAAAGATACTTGCCCAGAAATACTTGATTTTGGTCTGGAGCACCATTCAGGACAATGACTGTAGGGATTTGAACTGAGAAGACGTCTCATCAAGTACCGTATTTCTAATGTAGTTATTCAGAGATCCTCTACGTCCACTGTTTCTCAGCGTCTTTGATTCTCAGTGGAGCTTGAAAAGAAAACCTACCCCATCTCACCATGTGTTACAACATGTCGGTGTCCCCGAATTCTTCACCATGTTTGGTCTCCCGTCTTTCTTTCAGAACAGCAGCCACAGGACGAGTAGCATGCGCGTGTTTTATAAACTCCTTTTCCCTCCTGTCGATTTCTTGGCAAGTGTCTGATTCCATTATGATACGGAGAATCAACTTCGGGCCGCGGGAGGCTCATTGAGGTTGCTGTGATGCCGGGGCATCTATTCATCATCCTCTCCCATGCTGCTTCCAGCCTTCTCACTCAGCACAACAAACATTTAATGGATCCTGGCTCCTGCGAGGCCTCAGATTTCACCACCAGGAGGCTCTGGAGTGGGTCTGCTGCTTCCTGCTTTGGTGAAAAAAAAAAAAAAAAAATCTGGCAGAGGGGTAATCGTAAAGTTTTATTCTCCCATCTCCTTCTCATTTGTAAGGGCTTGCAGACACACATGACTTATTTATATTCTGAGTCTGAAAGAAGCTTGCACTGCGAATGCCTGCTGGGTAATTGAAATGACAGTCTTCAGAATTTTTCTACTTCCTGTCAGCGTGTATTCAGTTATCGACAGTGGTAGTCCTGAAGGATATACTGCTCTTGTGAGCACTTGTGGAGGCTTCCCAAGGGTCTTTAGCAGCCATTTTGACTTTATTTACAGTGGCTGTCTCTTCCGGTGACTTCACGGTGATGTGCTGGGTGGTACCCGGTGGTGCAGAAGAGCCTTTCTGGATAGAGAATGATGGAAACATTGTAATAGGAGAGAATCTTTGTATTCTGAGTTCATCACTAACGGGATGTTGCCATTATGCCTTAAATTGCACATAATGGCCCATCTTTGGGAACCCTGCCTCCTAGGTAACGAGCTCTAAAGTAAAATACCTTTGTTTAGGGGCTTCCCAGGCAGTGCTGGTGGTAAAGAACCCTCCTGCCAATGCAGAAGACACAAGAGATGTGGGTTCAATCCCCTGGGTTGGGAAGATCCCCTGGAGGAGGGCATGGCAACCCACTCCAGGATTCTTGCCTAGAGAACGCCATGGACAGAGGAGCCAGGCGGGCTACAATGCATGGGGTTGCAAAGAGGCGGACACGATTGAAGCAGCTTAGCACACACACCTTAGTTTAGCTCACAGGCAACATTCTGACCAGGCCCACCTGTCAGTGACTGCAGGGAGGAAGAAACACACACCTCCCCTCCAGAGGCTGTCTGGAAATGTTTGACTTTACTCTCTCCCCTTTCAGTATAAAAGAAGCCTGAATTCTGACTCAAGATGGTTGTTTGTGATGCAAGGACACTATCTTCTTGGTCTGCCAGCTTTCTGAATAAAGTCACTATTCTTTGCCCCAACAACTCGTCTCTCGATTTATTGGTCTGTCATGTGACAAGCAGTGTGAGCTTGGACTCGGTAATAACATCTTTCAGCATACTTTTTCTTCATGGTTTTCCCATTCTGTTTTCTTTATGGGACCTCTAATAATTTGCCCAGGACAGAAGTCAGTGTAGCAGAGAGCTGAGCACACAGAGTCAGACAACCCTGACTGCACATCCTGGGTCTGCAACTGTGGTTGGTGAAATCTTTGCTTCTAATTCTTTACTCCCTCTCAGTATCAGAATGAGAAATTGTTGCCCTTTGGGCATATGGCTCTTTAGTTCTTCACTTTCTGCCATAAGGGTGGTGTCATCTGCATATCTGAGGTTGTTATGCTTCTCCCGGCAATCTTGACTCCAGCTTGTGCTTCATCCAGCCCCACATTTCACATGATGCACTCTGTATATAAGTTAAATAAGCAAGGTGAGATACTCCTTTTCCTATTTGGAACCAGTCTGTTGTTCCATGTCCAGTTCTAACTGTTGCTTCCTGACCTGCATACAGATTTCTCAAGAGGAAGGTCAGGTGGTCTGGTATTCCCATCTCTTTCAGAATTTTCCACAGTTTCTTGTGATCCACACAGTCAAAGCCTTTGGCATAGTCAAGAAAGCAGAAATAGATGTTTTTCTGGAACTCTCTTGCTTTTTCAATGATCCAGCGGATGTTGGCAATTTGATCTCTGGTTCCTCTGCCTTTCTAAAACCAGTTTGAACACCTGGAAGTTCACGGTTCACATATTGCTGAAGCCTGGCTGGGAGAATTTTGAGCATTACTTTACTAGCATGTGAGATGAGTGCAATTGTGCAGTAGTTTGAGCATTCTTTTGCATTGCCTTTCTTTGGGATTGGAATGAAAATTGACCTTCTCCAGTCTTGTGGCCACTGCTAAGTTTTCCAAATTTGCTGACATATTGAGTGCAGCACTTTCACAGCATCATCTTTCAGGATTTGAAATAGCTCAACTGGAATTCCATTACCTCCACTATAGAAGGACTGATGTTGAAGCTGAAACTCCAATACTTTGGCCACCTAGTGCAAAAGAGCCGACTCATTTGAAAAGACCCTGATGCTGGGAAAGATTAAGGGCAGGAGGAGAAGGAGATGACAGAGAATGAGATGGTTGGATGGCATCACCAACTCGGTGGACATGGGTTTGGGTGAACTCCAGGAGTTGGTGGTAGACAGGGAGGCCTGGTGTGCTGCAGTTCATGGGGTCGCAAAGAGTCAGACACAACTGAGCGACTGAACTGAACTGAACTGGGCGTGTGGCTTTGCAGCCCATCCTGCTAGAGTGAGCAGAGTACATGAGATGTGGGAGCCTGGTCCAGCTGAGGGCTTTAGGGTGAGGTGTGTTTGGTTTACATGTCCCCCATCTCCCTGAGAAGAAGACATAGGGAGTCTGGTTCCAGAAGGATGCAGGAGGAGCCGAGCCAAAGCCATCCTGCAGCCTGGAGATGATCCCAGCCGATCCAGAGAGCTGTTAGAAAAATAAACACTGGCAGGGGTGACTCACTTTCCTTTACAGGGCCAGAGAGTAAATAGTTTGGACTTTGTAGGCCATCAGTCTCTGATGCAACTCCTCAACCCCACCATTGTGATATGGGAGCACCGCAGACAGTACATAAACAGATAAGTGATGCTGGATCTAACAGAATTTATTTGTTTATTTGGCTGCACCGGGTCTTAGTCGTGATTCGAAGAATCTTCAATCTTAGCTGTGGCATGCGGGATCTAGTTCCTTGACCAGGGATCGAACCCGGGCCGCCTGCATTGGGAGCTCAGAGTCTTAGCCACTGGACCACCAGGGAAGTCCCAGGACATTGAAATTTAAATTTCATGTGATTCTTGTCACAGTGTATTTTGATTTTGAGGGTTTTTTTCTTTTCTTTTTTTTTTTTTAACTATTTAAAAACGTAAAGACCATTCCTAGCCATGGGCCATGGAAAGACAGGTGGTGGGTTAGGTCTGGCCCACTGTCCATGGTTTGATTTCCCCCTAAACCTCAACTTTTTCATCACAAGATGGAGGGAACAATAAAGTATTTCCCTCTGGGGAAATGAAATGATGTATATGGGTGGCTTTGATGGTAAGTATTTAATCTATGATGGTTAATCATTATTAATTATGAGCAGTTGCTATGACTTTACAGTTCTGTAATTCTAGTAGAGGGCGCGAGAAGTGCTCTTTGCTTCAACCCAAACCAAGAGAGGGAGTGACTCCCTTGCAAGCAAATCTTCAACAAGTGGGGCTCCGAGGGGACAGCTGTGAATTGGGGGTCCCTACAAGGAGAAGCCGCGGGCAGCTCACTCCCAGCCAGGCTCCTGTGGTCTGCAATCTTCTCAACTCCTTTCTCAAGACAGACTGGGGCACAGAGGAGGTGTGCCCAGGGGAGCTCAGTCTGTGTCCTCTAGAGCTCCGGGTGTAAAACATAGAAACAGACGTCTGCTTCCACCTGGAGCACTCGAGGGCAGGAATGTGGCCTGAGCAGCTGGTGAAGGCTGGGCAAGTGGCGACTGTGATGAGATGGCCCAGGAAGAAAGGATAGAGGATCCCCCAACCTGTGTCTTCACAGGTCTTAGAAGGCACTCTAGAGGTTCTCATTGGCTCCTGCGGTTCCACGTCAATGACAGTGACCCGAGAAGAGACATGGGTCAGGGCTTGTCCAGGCTGCCCTCGAGTGGACCACTGGGAAAGGACACGTGGATGTTCCTTTCAGAAGGGGATGGAGAGGATGTCCAGAGTGAGTCTGAACAGCACCCTAGGAAACTCGGGGTGCGGGGGAATGGTGGTCTCTAAGGAGACCACCTTGAGAGCAGAAGCTGCCTGGGGCAGATGGACCAGACAAAGACGGAGTCGATGGGCAGTGAGTCACTTCCACTCCTGTCTCAGAGACTTGGCTGGGCTGGGCAGGAGCCTGGGACCCTTGAGAGCTTTGAGCTCGATGTGAGGTAGTGATTTACAGCCAGAAGGATTTGTAATAACTGAAAGTGATGGGGAAACAGCGGGATCTGCCTGGGCCCTCGGTAGGAGACAGAAAGCAGAATTTGATAAAGTGCAGCTGACGGCATTGATTAGAGAAAACATAAAACCGTTTTGTGTTTATACCCTCGAGTCTGAGATGCTCAATAAACCAGCTACGCAATTGATTCCAGTCCTCTGATTTTCTCTCCACCCCAGCTCCTCTACCCTGGGGGAAATGTTACAAACCAGTTTCACCTTTTTGACAAAGGAAGATGAAAGGAGAGCTCTGCTGGATGGCTATTTGCAAGGACACACTGAGGCCTAGTGTGCACCTTTTATCCCTGGAACCCCCCTGAATTAGGTGTAACCTCAGTTCCCTTTCACTCTGAAGATTTGGCCTCAGGTTAGGCATGATCCATGTGGCTTATAAAACCAGGTGTGCGTGCATGTTAAGTTGATTCAGTTGTGTCTGACTCTTTGCGACGCTATAGACTATAGCCCGCCAGGCTCCTCTGTCCATGGGATTCTCCAGGCAAGAATACTGGAGTGGGTTGCCATGCCCTCCTCCAGGGGGTCTTCCTGACCCAGGGATTAAACCCGCGTCTCTTGTATCTCTTGCATTTGCAGTCGGGTTCTTTACCTCTAACGCCACCTGGGAAGCCCATAAAACCATGGAAATACAGCTAAAAGAGAGAAGTTATGCTTCTGAGCTCAAAGAAACCAAATATTTGCTTCCTTTCTGGGTCTTTTCCCCTACTTTTTCTCTTAAAATTTCCCAGTTTGAACTTTATCTTCTCTACCAGTACAGTTTAAAGACCTAGAACTTGAGGTACAATCCTTAACTAATGGAGATCTGAGGCTCCCCTAGCCTGCTTAAAATGCAAATTAAGTCACAAAAAATAAAGCCATATTCTTTGTATGTCTTAATATAGAGACATATTCTTTATGTATTAATATATGTCTTAAAATCTTAACATATGTCTTTATATTATTTAAATGTCTTAAGAATTTGTTGACTTGAATTTATAGCCATCAAACCTAGAAAGCTTTCTCGACTTTGAGAATCTAAAAGTATACACCCAGGGGCTTGGGGAAGAATGGATATGTGTGTGTGCATGGCTGAATCCCTACCCGAAGCCATCAAAACATTGTTAATCAGCTATACTCCAATACAAAATAAAAAGTTTATTAAGAAAACAAAAATATCCACCCAGGATTTTCTTCTAGTGTTTTAATGCTTTCATTTTTTACATTGATATCTCTGATCCAAATTGGATTAATTTGTGTGTTAGGAGGGAGATGAGAGGCATGGTTTTAAAACAAATATGTGGGGACTTCCCTGACAGTCCAGTGGTTAGGGCTCCATACTTCATTGCTGAGGGCCTGGGGTTCAATCCCAGGTCGGGGAACTCAGATCCCACTAGCTGCATGGTACAACTAAGAAAATAAAAATAATAAAGCATTTCTTTTTTAAAAAAATTAAAAATAAAATAAATGTGTGCTCACCTGAATCACGTAAGGCCTCAGTTACCAAATTCCCACCTCCGTCAAACACCTGACAGGCAGTGTTCACGTGGGTGATGCCCCCCTGAGAGCCTGTGCAGGACTGAGCAGGGCTGGAGGCTCAGGAACACAGGTGGGACACAGACACAGGGGGAAGGTCGATCTCACAAAGTCAGTGGAGGAGGCTGGAGGGCGGCATTTTCCAAGGAAAGCTGCAGAAAGAGCAGAGCGGGTGTTAAGAACTGAACTCGGTGGCCTTGCTTGAGCTAGGAAGTGGGAACAGGAAGCAGGACCCTATGGATAACAGAGTGGTTTGGAGGGTGAGGGGGAGAATGGAGAAACTTAGCGTAGTAGCAGTTTGGCTAAATATCACACAGAAGGACAGTCCCAACAGCTAGAATTTCCTCTGCTGCAGCCGGGATCTCATCAGCTTTGGGGGATAACTGGTTGCAGAAGCAAGAGGATCAGCTTTGGGGTGTCAGTCCTAGCCTAGCTTAGGGGACCTTGACCAGGTTAATTACCCTCCCTCAAAAGCCTCTACTTCCTCCTTTATACACCAGAAACAATTCCTGTCTCGTGGGCTGTTCTGAGGATTAGGCGAGAACATCTGTAAAGCTCGCAGCACAGTGTCTTGTTCCCTGGGAGAGGTTATATGCTTATTAATTTTTCTTTTTCCCCGCTCCACTTTCTTTTGATTCCACAAGAGGGACGCAGTGGCTGAGGATGCAAAGATATACACATTTCCCCAGGTGAAAAGGGTTTAAAGGCCTTCCAGATCGCTTCTCAGCCTTTTGGGTAAGATCGAGTATACAGGGCTTCCAGGTCTTTAGGTCTGGAGATGGTGGTGAGAATGGCAGGGGTGGGTGCTTTGGGCTGTGAAGCAGAACTTCTTTATAATGCCCAGCCTGGAGGGGAGCAGAACCCTAACCACACACTGTACCTCCTCTCCTAGGTTCTGCATGTCTGTAGCTGGTATTTATTGTCTGCAAATTCCAACTGGCCTGGGACTAGAGGAAAGAAACATAGGGGTCTGAAATTGCCGCCAGTACTATGGGAGCTTCAGGAACCAACTCGGCACCAGTTGGTTGGAGAAATATAATTCCCTCGTGAGACCCACCTCCTGACTCTAAAATAGAAACACACCGGCAAAGCCAACCTGTAAAGGAGGAAGGAGGCTTACTGGAGCATCTTCTTAGCTCTCGAGTGGTACCCAGTTGGTGACATGTGGCTCTGAGTCATCACCAGCAGCAGATGTCAATTTCCACAGGGGTCAATTTTCATGAGTCTTGAAGTCATCTTGTAGCTGTGGGAACACAAGTCACCTCTTCTTCCATGTTATTTTGTGAATACTGCCTGAAAGAGAGACAAAGAGAGAAACTGACAGATGGGTGTGTGGGGACCAGAGTGGGGAGGGGGAGAGACAGAGACAAAGAGAGCAACTGACAGATGGGGGTGCAGGGACGAGAGAGAGAGAGAGAGACAGTATGCATGAAGGAAGGAATCTCAATAAAAGAATCCCAAGTCCAGTTTTTGTCTCTCTAGAAGTTCTCACTTTTCAAGCTGCCACGGGGATGTCGGTGCTCATGTGCAAACTCAGTTCTCCATAATCCTGCAGCGCTACGGCCCAGTGGCAGCCTGAGTCTGGGGACACGTCACCCCTTTGTTCTTCTGACCCTGCCGCACACCCACCATCCATCAGTCACGGCGGCAGGGAGCAGTGTTTCCACGCTCCCCAGATGTGCGATCTCTCTCCCTCTGCTGGAGATGGCCTACTGCAGACTGGAGGCAATGGGACTGGCCCCAGGCGGGCCCCTTTGCCTCCTCCATCCCTTTGCCTTGAGCAGTTCTCCAAGGTCCCTGCAGCTCAGACCATCCTGAAGCTGACTGCCTTAGAATGACCTCCCAGTAACACCCATCAAGTTGTTCTGGAAATCTCCTTTATTCTGTGCTTCAAGGAAGAGGAGCTTTCTAAGCAGAGGGGTCAGGCTGGTCTTGCAGTTACGTTGGTGATGGGGGGTGAAACATGGATGCAGCCTTGGAGATGATGAGGCCAGCGGTGCCTGAAGAGGGAGTGGGCTTGCGGGAGTGTCAGAGGGCAAAGGACACTTGGGGCCCTCAGCTCCTTGCCCACCCCCCTTGCCCACCTCCCCCCTGCTTCCTGCCAAACCTCGGTGGTCCCCCACCAGGTCTGCACGCAGGCCCCGAGACAGCTCGTGCTGGGGTCACGTGGTGGGATGGGAGGGGGTGTTATCAGTCCAAAACACGCCAGCCGCCGGCGTGTTTTATGGGATTCTGAAAGCGTGGCGAGTGGAAGAAAAATCTTCCCCTAAGCTTCCCTCAGAAGGTTGAGGTGGGGAAAATGAGGAACGGGAGAGATGAAAAGACTTTTTTCTTGCCCAAATAGGAGCTATACTTCAGATGAAAATAACGAGTCTTGAAGGTGGCGATAAGATAGGAGAGAAAATTGCTCTCGAAGCGTTTAAGGCGGTGCCTCCCTCTTATCTTCCATGCCCCTACCCGGGGGAAGAGGGTGTTTTCAGCTGATTGAAAAGAACCCAGTAGGGGGAACAAAAGCTGGTCTCTAAGAACATCAGCCCATTGTTTAAAGTGTTTAATTTCAAGCCTTCAACACTTTCTTTAAAAAAAAACAAAAAACAAATCCATGCGGCAACTGTAGGGAGGAAGCAAGAGTTGCCTGCCAATTAGCACTATCTTGCTTGCTTGTCCACCCGCTCCATCTTTTGTTAAAGCCGTAAATGCATTTTTCCAAGCCACTTGGCTTCTCGGATGCTGTATATTTAAGCTGCCTGGAACATTCCGCAGATCGGGCGCTTTTCAAAGCATTTCACTGGAGCTGCCCCGGGAGGGTGCACACCCAGCCCCTCCCAGACAGTGCAGTCCTCAGCTTAACAGGCAGCCTTCTTGGCCGGCTTTGGTCACAGAAAATGTGTCACTTGTGGTTATGGGTTGACTTGCTTCCCCTCCAGATTCCCATGCTGAAGTTCTAACCCCTATGGCCTCAGCACGTAATTTGGAAGTAGAGTCGTTGCAGATATAATTAGTTAGAGTGAAGTGAAAGGCTCTCAGTCGTGTCTGACTCTTTGCGACCCCACGGACTATACAGTCCATGGAATTCTCCAGGCCAGAACACTGGAGTTGGTGGCCTTTCCCTTCTCCAGGGGATCTTCACAACCCAGGGATCGAACCCAGGTCTCCCACATTGCAGACAGATTCTTTACCAGCTGAGCCACCAGGGAAGACCGAGAATACTGGAGTGGGTAGGCTATCCCTTCTGCAGGGGATCTTCCCGACCCAGGAATTGAACGAGGGTCTCCTGCATTGCAGGCAGATAATTAGTTAAGATAAGGTCATTAGTTCAGTTCAGTTCAGTTGCTCAGTCGTGTCTGACTCTTTGCGACCCCACGAATCACAGCATGCCAGGCCTCCCTGTCCATCACCAACTCCCGGAGTTCACTCAGACTCGCGTCCATCGAGTCAGTGATGCCATCCAGCCATCTCATCCTCGGTCATTCCCTTCTCCTCCTGCCCCCAATCCCTCCCAGCATCAGAGTCTTTTCCAATGAGTCAGCTCTTCTCATGAGGTGGCCAAAGTACTGGAGTTTCAGCTTTAGCATCATTCCTTCCAAAGAAATCCCAGGGTTGATCTCCTTCAGAATGGACTGGTTGGATCTCCTTGCAGTCCAAGGGACTCTCAAGAGTCTTCTCCAACACCACAGTTCAAAAGCATCAGTTCTTTGGCGCTCAGCCTTCTTCACAGTCCAACTCTCACTTCCATACATGATCACTGGAAAAACCATAGCCTTGACTAGACGTCATTAGGGTGGGCCCTAATTCAATATGACCGGCGTCCTTATAAAAGGGGAAATTTGGTCACAGAGACACACATGGAGGAGAGATGGCATTCCAAAAGCCATGGAGCAGACTTCCCTGGTGGTGCAGTGGATAAGAATCCACCTGCCAATGCAGGGAACGCGGGTGCAATCCCTGGTCCGGAAGATTCCACGTGCGATGGAGCAAGGAAGCTTGTGCATCGCAACTACCGAGCCACAGCCTGTGCTCCAAGTGCAGCAACAAACAGTAGCTGCTGCTCGCTGGAACTAGAGAAAGTCTAGAGAGCAGCAGCGAAGACCCAGGGCAGCCATAGATAAATAAACAAGTACACATATGAAAAAGAAAAATGTCAAGGCATGCCTTTAAAAACAAAACAGAGTCAAGGAGAGGAGCCTGAGACACATTCTCCCACCAGCCTCAGTAGCAACCAATGCTGCTGACACCTTGATTTCAGACTTCTGACCTCCAGAACTGGGCAAGAATAAACCCCCACTGTTTAAGCCACCGGTGTGTGGCACTTTGTTACAGCAGACACAAGGAGCTCAGACATCGCAGGAAAAGCCCCTTCATGGTCCAGAGGGTGCGGGAGGCTGCCTCAGTTTCGCCATGTGGCTGAGCACGGACCTGGTTTAGGGGATGGCATCAGTTTTATTCAGTCCTGTTTCTCAGGCCTCTCCTCGTTCGCCCTCACCCACCTGACTCACTCCTGGGACCACCAGTCCGGGAGGACACTGAGGCCCGGTCCTGCTCCTTCAGCAGCCCCTCCTGTGGACCATCAGGTCCTGCTGTGACCACCCTAGTGCTGCCGCAGGTCTCAGGCGTCCTTGCCTGGATGGCACATCCCTGACCTTCAGGCTGTCGTCTTCCCCAAGGCTCTTGGGCCCACGTGGGTAAAACATTTCCTTAACATTCTAAGAGGCGGAGCACCTGACCCAGGAAGCCTGCTTTCTAGGATGCGTTTTTTTCACTGAGGACAGTTGTCTGGACACTTGTCCTTTAGAGGTCTGCCAGGACCAGTCGGGTACTGAGAACATCTTCTGAGCCCCTTCTGATCACGAGAAACAGGCTAAGGGGCTGGATGCTAGAACATGCTCAATGCAGCTGGTGCCGGACCACCTGCACCGGCCAGGAGCTGGGGGTGGGGGGGGCGGGGAGGTGTGACTGAACTGGGGACACTTCGTGGGGCAGGGACCACTCTGTAGCCTTTTATTTTTTTGGCCTTATTGTGTGGCATGTGGAATGCTAGTTCCCCAACCAGGGATTGAACTCATGACCCCGGCAGTGGAACTGTGGAGTCTTAACCATTGGACTGCCAGGGAAGTCCCTCTGTAGTCTTTTAAAGATGGTAAATGACGGAGCTGCTTGTGGGAAGTGATTTCGAGTGAACAAGGCTAGACGTGACCACTGTTTTGAGGTGGGAGTCAGAAAACTAAGTGGAGAGGCCAAAGTGAAAAGGAGTCCCCCTAAAACCAGGTTCTTCTGTTTATGATTCCAACACTCGTTCTCCTAAAGACTGGGGAGTATCAAAGGAAAGGGGGCCCCTTGCGGGGTCCTCCTGGGTACAAAAACCTTTCTGTGTCCCCCGTTTCTTGTTTGTACGAAAAAGGCTTCAGCCTCCTCAACCTTCCCTGAGTTCAAAGGACAGATTCAAAGAGTTACTAATTGGGGAAGGGGGTGGACGCAGAAATAAAGGAGGAGCAGCCAAGAAAAAATAACGCAGGAGTAAAGCAGAGTCCTTCACAATACACTCCGAGTTCTTTGGCAGGAGCTGAGCCCCCCTCCAGGTGGAGGATGGTAACTTCAGGCTGAGCATAAACACGTGGGCCCCAGACTGATCGGAACTGGAAGGCTGATGATGGCGACTGCTGGATTTCCTCTTCACCAACCAGAGGAGGGTCACGGACC
Organism: Redunca redunca; assembly: GCA_006410935.1. NCBI lineage: Eukaryota > Metazoa > Chordata > Mammalia > Artiodactyla > Bovidae > Redunca > Redunca redunca. The sequence goes on along the minus strand of SJYQ01001544.1, from coordinate 228,933 downwards.
TGCAACCCACCTCCCAGATTTTGCCTATAAAACCCCTTCCCTGAAAGCCAGTGGGGAGTTAGGGCTTTCTGAGCACTAGCTGAGCCAGCCCCCGCAGTAAACATTTCTCTGCTCCGAGTGCTGACATTTCAGCTTGTTTGACCTCACTGTGTGTCAGGCACAGTGGACAGCGTGGGGCTTAGGTGAGGGCTGGAGTGGAGGACGTGAGTAGAGACCTGTTCTCCACTCCAAGGTAAAAAGGGAGCCTGGATAACAAGTGCTACATCTCTGAGGGTTACTGGGGGCTCCAATGTGTCTCCTCCCCCCGCCCCCATTCATGTCCTAACTCTTGGTACCTGTGAATGTGACCTTACTAGGAAATAGGCATTGCAGATGTAATCAGGTTAAAATGAAGATAAACTTTAAAAATTTGTTTTTATTTTGGCAGTGCAGTACAGCTTGCAGAATGTCAATTCCCTAACCAGGGATCGAACCCAGGTCACGACAGTGAAAACTTCGAGTCCTAACCACTGTACCGCCAGGGAACTCCCAAGATGAAGATATACTTGATTAAGGTAGGTTGTTGT
>SJYQ01001544.1:207183-222272 GCA_006410935.1 Redunca redunca | reverse complement strand
GGGGGAACTAATAGCATTTCAAGTTTAACCTAGATAGGATATTTTTAATGTAAAGTGTTTTTCATTTTGTAAAATTGTAGACATCTTTACTTGGAAAGTCTTTGTTTCCTTAGGAAATTACCTTCTGTTGAGCAGTGATTAAACCATAGCAATTATACGAGCTAATAACAAATAGTTTTTAAAATGCACTTTGCTGAGGCCCACCCCCAGAGTTTCTGATTCAGTGGTTCTGGGTTGGGGTCCCAGAATCTTCATTTCTGATAAGTTCTCTGGTGAAACTGACGCCCCTGGTCTAGGGTCATACTTTGAGAAGCAGGGGTCAATTTGACTCAAGGCTCAGTGGTAAAAAATCCACCGTCCAATGCAGGAGATGCAGGTTCGATCCCTGGGAAAGGGAAGATCCCCTGGAAAAGGAAATGGCAACCCACTGCAGTATTTTTGCCTGGGAAATTCCGTAGACAGAGGAACCTGGCGGGCTACAGTCCACGGGACTGCAAAAGAGTCAGGCACAACTCAGGGACTAAACAATAAAAATAATAGTTTCACGGCCAGTGATTGGTTCAGGAATGACCATGTGACTCCATTCTGATCAATGAGTGCTGAGAGAAAGTCTGCGGAAAACTTCTAGGAAAGACCTTCATAGCTCTTTTCTTCCTTTGGATGACGTTCTCCGAATTCAATGCCTGGAGCTGGCTCAGCCATCTGGCAGCCCTGAGGGGAGCCAGCCCGGGGCCCTGGCCAACACCCTGGGGAAGGCAGAGCAGGGAGGGAGGGAAGCTGGGTCCTTGTGTCCCTGTTGATCAGCTGATGGCAGCCTGCTTCCTGCCCCTCCCCAACAGCTCCTGCTCCGCAGACAGCAAACTTCTTACCAGTAAAACCAAATTGATTCAGGGTCTCTGTCACCTCAGCTAAAAGTGTGTGTGTTAGCCGCTCAGTCACGTCCGACTCTTTGCAACCCCATGGAGCCTGCCAGGCTCCTCTGTCCATGGGATTTTCCAGGCAAGAATACTCACCGGAGTGGGTTGCCATTCCCTTCTCCAGGGGATCTCCCCAACCAAGGAACTGAACTCAGGTGTCCAGCATTGCAGGCAGATTCTTTACTCTCTGGGCTGCCAGGAAAGCCACTAGCTGCTGCTGCTGCTGCTAAGTCGCGTCAGTCGTGTCCGACTCTGTGCGACCCCATTGACAGCAGCTCACCAGGCTCCCCCGTCCCTGGGATTCTCCAGGCAAGAATACTAGAGTGGGTTGCCATTTCCTTCTCCAATGCATGAAAGTGAAAAGGGAAAGTGAAGTTGCTGGTCATGTCCGACTCTTAGCGACCCCATGGACTGCAGCCCACCAGGCTCCTCCATCCATGGGATTTTCCAGGCAAGAGTACTGGAGTGGGTTGCCATTGCCTTCTCCGAAGCCACTACCTAAAAGTACCTAAACCGATTTACCAATAAGCAATTGCCAAATGCCATGATAGATGCTAGAATGGAAATAGACTCAAAACCTACCTAACACAGATCCTTTAGGGGCTTTTTGAAGCTTTTCATGGACCGAGCCAGTGGTGATGTTGGGGTGCAGATGCTGGGATGTGAGGTTAGGAGAGGACGTGAACCTTTCTCCTTGTGCCCAGGTTTCAAGGTTAGAGCATCAAGGTAAAGGAACCACTTGACAGCCGATGTCAGGAGTGCAAGCTGCATCGTCGGTACTCACCTCTATCTGGGGGAGGAGAGCTGGTGAGGGGGACTCTGCAAGCTCTTTTCAGCTTCCCTGGAGTAGGGTGGAGGAAGTGGGGCTGCTTCCTAAAAAATTTCATGTGGGGAGACTACAGTCTTCGAGGAGAATTAAAAGGGATTTACGCTCCTGGGTTTGGCTAAAGGAGACAAATAAATCCTCGGTTATTGGATTAGCATCGCAGAGGCCGCGACTGATTCAACTTTCCTTTTCGGTGCTTCGTGAGCAGGACAGTAGAATCTCAGAAGTCCTTGGCCACCATCCAAACCCTGCCTTGGGGCTGCTAAAGACTTTTGTCTCTTTGGGGCATGGTCTAAAAATAAAAGATAAAGTCCAAAGTCCTCAGCACAATCCATTTAGATGCCACATTGTGACTGATGCCCTTTTTCTGGCAAATATAGTTCCCAGAACAAATCAAAGAAAGAAGGGAGAACCGGATGATGGAGCTGGGTGCCTACAAGGCAACTTGAGGCTCAGTCCTTCAAGGTCAGAGCCTCTGTAGCAGGGCTCTGGGAAATGGGCAAAACAGGAAGTCATCTGTGACCATAAAGGTAATTTGTGTGAAAGCCAGACTTGGAAGGAGTCACTGGTATGACTTCTTTAAAAAAAGAAAACGGAGTTAAGGTTTCCCTGGTGGTCCAGTGATTACGAATCCGCCTGGAGGGTACGTGGGTTCAACCCCTTGTCCAGGAGGATCCCACCTGCTGCAGAGTAACTAAGCCTGTCTGCCTAGACTAGAGACTCCGTGCGCTGCAAAGAAAGATCCCGAATGACACAACAAAGATCCTGTGTGCCAAAACTAAGGCCCGATGCAACCAAATAAATAAACGTCAAACAACAAAATGTTAGGAGGATTAAATGAGCTAATGCATCTTACAGACTTGGGGCTTGTTGCGTAGTACGTGTTATATAGGTATTTGCTGTAATTATAATGACTTCTGCTTGTAATCAGATACTTTTTTAAAGACAAATACTTGCTTCTTTTTTCCTTTCCTCAGGATTGGAGCATATGCCGTGAAAGGGTTGGGGGTGGGGAGGGTCTAGTGGGGACAGCAGGGGCTGGCTCCATGGATGTGATGAGAAAGGCGGCTTCTCATTCCTGGCGGTTGTTCCTGGTGGGACCCGGGGAGGGCAAGAATCTACCCTGGCCACAGAGATCCTCATCCAATCTAGAAATTCTGCGAAGAGGCCTTCAACATGCTGTCAACAGATTGTTGCTAGGAAAGGTATAGCATAGCATCTGACCGGAGGCAAAGTGACACCCGAGGATGGGGTTAGTCCCAGGGGAGGTGTAGCTTTCAGGTATTCAGGGAGCTCTGCCCAGTGAAAAGCACCCTGATAAAGGTTTCCTCCCCTAACACCCAGGGCCCCGGGGAGGAGTAGGAGAGTCAGCAGGAGACAGGAAGGCTGTGCTTATATCCCCTGCCTCCCACCCCCTTTCAGGTATCAGAGAGGCACCTGGATGCCCGGTGTCCAGATGCTTTGCCTGTGTGGCTTTGCCACAAGGGGGAGCGCCAAGCACCACAAGGAGCTTCCATGAGTCTCTTGTAAAAGAAAAAGGAAAACCATTAGCATCTTCTCCTGGCGAGGGGCTTTAGAGGCAGTGGGTGATTCCTAAGCCAGGTGGTGCAGACAAGGCAAATGGGGAGCTGAGGGATGTTTGGAGTAATTTCTCTGCCTGGCCTGCAGGCAGGGCCTGAAGGTGGAAGCCTGGCCTTCTGCAAAGACACAGTCTCCCTGAGAGAGGCTGATCTGGGCAGGTGCAGGAGGCTGGGAGGCAGGAGGCAGAGATTTGGGTGTCCAAAGGGGCCCCAGAGGGACGGTGGGTGGGGGTCAGAGCCTGCCCCTCCTAGGCAAACAGCCTGGCTGCTGCAGCTTCTGGGGTTAACAGGGAACTTAGTCCCCAAAGTTCTGCTGAGAACTGAGGTCTGTCTGCTGGGGTCTCCAGAGCCTTCTGCCATGCAGCAGCTAAATATCACAGTATTGACAGAGTGCCTGGCCCTGCAGGCATCGTGGGTGCTCTGATTGCCCACAGGATGCCCGCTGGTGTCCAGGGTGGAATGTTTCTGCCGGGGCTTTCCAAGGTGAAACTCAATCTTACCCCTGCTATCAGATCCCCAGTCTCCAGCCCAGAGCTTGTAAACACACACAGGCACATGCATGCACACTCTTGCACACACATATACACACACATGGGCTTCCCAGGTGGCGCTAGTGGTAAAGAACCCCCCTGCCAATGCAGGAGATGTTAAGAGATGTGGGTTCAATCCCTGGGTGGGGAAGATCCCCTGGAGGAGGGCATGGCAACCCACTCCCGTATTCTTGCCTGGAGAATCCCGAGCACAGAGGGTTACAGTCCATAGCGTCTCAAAGAGTTGGACACGACTGAAGCGGCTTAGCGTGAGCACACACATACACACCTCCACCGCCCGGAGATAATGTGATGAGACAGGCCAAGGCGGACAGAAAAATGTAGAGGCTGACTGAAGCCAAGCCTCCAGGCTGCTGGCTACCTATAAACAGCTCCCCTGAGTGTGACTGAGGCAGAAACCCAGGGATTTGCCTGCTGACATCCTGTGGACGTGCCACTAATGTCATTTGCTTCTAAGTGGGGCCGGCTGTGCTTTTCTGGGGACTCAGCACCGGTGGGGGGAGCAGGGAGCCGGGCAGGGAAGGGGCTGACCTGTGCTGGGCCAGGCTGAACTGGCTGGAGATTCCAGCCCCCCAGCCCCCCACGCTGACCCCCCGAGATGTTCGAGAGGCAGGGTGCCAGTCCCCTTCAGCTGGCTGCGGAACTGTGATCTCAGCCTGGCTCTGCTCTGTTCATGACCTTTTGACCTTGACCGTGGAGCTAGGAGATTCCTGTTTCTGCCCCGAGTCCTCTGCGGCCACCCCCGCCCCCGCTCACAGGGTGAGGAGCTGCTGGGCTGACCAGCATCTTGGGTGCAGGCTTTAGATAACAGCCTCCTCTGGCTTCTGGCTGAAGGGCTTCCCAAGCTGGCTTCCACTGTCCCCTCAAATTCTGCATCTGAACCACACCCTGCACTGCCCGTCTCTCCTGCCCCTTCCTGCCGCCCAAATTCCTTCCAACCTCTGATCCCTCAGAGTCCTGTCCTCAACTCTGCAGACTTTTTTTTTAAGGTATGTGTCTTTTAAAAATAATGAATCAATTAATTTTTGGCTGTGCTGGGTCTTGTCGCTGCGCTTGGGCTTTCTCTAGTTGCTGTGGCTTCTCTCGTTGCAAAGCACGGGCTCTGGGGTGCGCGGGCTCTGGGGTGCACGGGCTCTGGGGTGCGCGGGCTCTGGGGTGCATGGGCTCTGGGGTGCACAGGCTCTGGGGTGCACAGGCTCTGGGGTGCGCGGGCTCTGGGGTGCACGGGCTCTGGGGTGCGTGGGCTCTGGGGTGCATGGGCTCTGGGGTGTGCAGGCTCTGGGGTGCATGGGCTCTAGGGTGCACGGGCTCTGGGGTGCGCGGGCTCTGGGGTGCACGGGCTCAGTCATTGCGGCACATGGACCCAGTTGCCCCAAGGCCTGTGGGATCTTCCCAGACCAGGGCTCGAACCCATGTCCCCTGCACTGGCAGGAGGATTCTTAGCCATTGGACCACTAGGAAAGTCCCCCTTTTTTTAAAAATGAGCCTTTTTTTTTTCCTCACAAAATGGCCTTTCTGCCCACCGCCTCCTGGGAGGGCCTGTTGGTGAGAAGGAGTGAAGGAGAGGCTTCTCTTATGTGCTTCTCCACCAGAGTCTGTCTGCAGAGGTTTGTAGGAAGGAGGCCTCCAGTAGGATCCCAGGTAGAGGAGGGAGTGAAGAAGAGGGAGGGGGGACATGGGAAAAAACAAACAAACGAGGAGGGGGCAAAAGGGAGGGAGGCCAGGAGAGAAGCCCCTCCCAGTGGGATGTGGGTTCCGGAAGGAATCCTGATGGCCCCACAGGGAATGGAGGGAGCGTTTGCATTGTCCTATCCCAGCAGTTCAGTGAGAGACCTGATGCCCCTGGCAGGGACAACCTGGACCCGCCCTGTAGACGGCCTTAAGCCCCTCTCACTGAGGTCTCCCTTGGCCCTCAAGATGAAGCCTGGACTCCCTGAAGCCCTGCCTGTCCCAGGATGGCCCTCTCTGTGAGGCTGTTGCCCTGAGTTCAGTACTGCAGCCAGAGTGACACACACAGAAAAAGCAGAGTCAGGACATGAACACAGGCTTCTCTGAATCCCAAGCCTAGACTCCACTGTTCTGGGACTTCCTCTCACTATTTCCTACGGTTGCACGTGTGTGTGCTCGGTCATGTCCACCTCTGTGCGACCCCACGGGCTGTAGCCCGCCAGGCTCCTCTGTCCATGGGATTCTCCAGGCAAGGATGCTGGAGTGGGGTGCCATTTCCTCCTCCAGTTTCCCTGTGGTTGGGTCTCCTGTTACTTGGATCCTGTGTCTTTGTCTAACTTACGTCCTTGTTTTGCTGGAGCACACCCACCAGTACCTTCCACGGAAGGGGTAATTGGGAGGTGATGTCTTGGTGACTCTGAACTCCTTCTGTATCGAGGGTTCTACTCTGCCCAGTCCTCATATTGGCTCCCTCCATGATCCAAAGAGACAAAATCATCTGGAACCAAACCCCAGGCCAGAGCCAGGTAAGTTCCAGGTATCACAAGAGGATAAACTCTGGGTCGTCAGCCTCCAGAGGAGCCCGCCTCCTGCATCTGCCAGGGCTCAGCTGCTCTGACCTTGCAGGGCTTGTTTTCCCAACCAGCCTGCCTGAGAGCTAAGGCCTGGTCTCATGGTCTGTAACCTCTAAGGGACCATCTGAAAGGGCTCCTGCCCTAGGTACCAGCCTGGGAGGCCCAGCCTCAGCGGCCACAGGCTTTCCCCAAACCCTGATATATATATATATATATATATATATTTTTTTTTTTTTTTTAAAGAGAACATACCTCCTGACCCCATGTAGCTTACTTCCTTCTCCCGACCTGTTTCTACTGTGTGTCATAAGGCAGTTCAGAGGGCTTCCCCAGTGGCTCAGTAAAGAATCTACCTGCAAAGCAGGAGCTGCAGGAGGCTCGAGTTCAATCCCTGGGTTAGGAAAATCCCCTGGGGGGGAAATGGCAACCCACTCCAGCATGCTGGCCTGAAGAATCCCATGGACAGAGGAGCTTGGTGGGCTACAGTTCATAGAGTTGCAGAGAGTCAGATACGACTGAGCAAATTAGCATTCATGCAGAGGCAGTTCAGGTGGGAAAGGCCCTGAGCTCAGTCAGGAGCCGGATTTGAACCTCAAACTACCATAAGCAAATCGCTCAGCTCCATTTTACAGATGAGGAAGTGAAGCTCAGAGATCGAGAAATACTTTCCCATGGTCATGTTCAAATCAGAACATATACGAAGGGTTTATATAGTATCTCAACCCCACACAGTTTGGGACTGTTAGGACTCTTGAAGGAAATAAAGCCATTCCCGGGGGGCCCGTCTCTTGGTTAACTTGCCAGGTTGCTGAGGTTTTCAGGGTCCATCTTACCCATGTGCAGGTGCAGAACTAAGTGACTTTCTTGAAGCCAGAGGGATGCAGAGTTTCCAGGGGCTCATTTTAAAGCAGAAGGAATAAAAGTGTTCAGAGCAGTGGTTCAACCTTGGCTGAACATTAGACTTACCTGGGGAGATTTTTTTTTTTTTTTTTAAATCTTGCTGTTTAGGCTGTACCCCAGGACCATTAAATCAGGATCTCTGAAGCGAGGTCCTGCCATCAGTATTGTTTAATGCTCCCAGAGAATTTCAACTGTAGCCAGAGTTGAGGGGAAATCTTGCATCAGAGATTCCCATAAGGGGGTGATTCTCAACCCTGGGCCTTCAGATCCTCCTCTTGGGAGAACCCTGATGCCCAACCTCACCACAGAGGCCTGGATTGACTTGCTTTGGGGAAAAGTAGCCCAAGTAATTCACAAATGTAGGCAGGTAGAGAAAGTTTGCTCTAACACTGTTCTCATCCTGCTCTGAGGCCACCAGGAATTGGAAGGAAGAGGCTGAGAGTGGGTGTCTTGTGACCCCTGGAGCTTCGGGACGTAACGTTTGCTTTGCCTGGAGGAACCAAGGGGAGCCGGTGCTGCCTTTCGACTGCTCGTCCTGCCTCCACAGCTGCTGCTGGCTTTTCTTCCCAAACCATTTCCCCATCGTGTTCCCATCAGTGCAGCAGACCCTGCAGACCCCAGGGTGATGGAAGGCAGCTTTTCAGCTCAGCTGGAAAACTCCATTGGCAAAGTGGACGGGGCCTGGGCTGGAGGGTGTTACTTCCTGAACACACGCCTGTAGAAGAAACTTAAGGTGGTTCCTTTGCCCACCATAGTCAAGAGGTCCGCCTGGGGACTTCCTTGTGGCTTAGTGGTAAAGAATCCGCCTCCTAGTGCAGGAGACACAGGTTCAACCTCTGATCGGGGAAGATCGCACATCCTACGGAGCTACTAAGCCCGTGAGCCACAACTCTTGAACCTGTGCCTTAGAGCCTGGGGGCCACAAGGACTGAAGCCCATGCACCCTGGAACTCGTGATCCCCAGGAGAAGCCACCACGGTGAGAAGCCTGCGTGCTGCAGCCAGAGAATAGCCCACGCAGCAACAAAGACCCAGCACAGCCAAAAATAAAAACAAATATTTGAAGAGGTAAGCCTGGAATCTGGTTCACTCAGAGACTACACACAGTCTATCCCACCCTTAAGAATAAACCGCGATGGGGGGACTGTTATTGGAAGTGGCATATGCCTTTTCCCTGGAGAGAAATGGAACAATCTGAGTTTGTCCTTCTGCAGAGAACTTGCCCACTGGGACATGGCTTTCTTACTGCCTAACGGTGTACAGAGCACTCTCATGAAGGAGGTATAAACCCAGTCACTTCCTGGTCCACAGAGGACCGAGGCTGGCCAAAAAGCAGCAGGATATGGCTTTCACTTTCTGACCATCAGGACGGTACCCTGAGCTAGCCCTCCTTCTGAGCGGTTGGATTCACTCTGATGCACTAACAGCCTCAGTGCCAGGCATGGGTGAGTTACCAGAATTCCTGAATGAAGACTGCAGTCCTTGCCTTTAGGACCTCACCCCTGGTGGCCCGTCAGTGGGAACCGGGACCAGGCTGGGGCTTAGAGACGGGTGGATTCTAGGTTGGTGTTTTCACTCATCCTGTCCTTCACCTGGACTTTGGATGGGGGTTTTCTCACCCCCATATAGGATAATAGCTAATTATCAATTATCAAATAGGATAATTGCTTTACTTCAGTGGATTTTGTGAGGCTCAAACATGATAATGTGAGTGAATTGGCTTTGAGAAGCATTTCCAAGGCATATAAACACAAGGGATTACAGGGCGAGGTCCCTCTGGCTCGGCGGTGCTGTGAAGTTGTGTGCACAGCCCACGATCCCCCACGGAGTTGGGGACTGCGGAATTCACTGCCTTTGGAGGCTCAATTTGCTGTGCGTGCACAGTGAAGAGAAACGGGGCGGGGGTAGGGGGCGGCCTTTGCCTTTTATGGTAGTCTGGGAACTTGAAACACTCAAACCCATCCTTCCCAAAAAGCTTTTTATAGTCCTTCAGAAGCCAATGTCTGGGCAGATCCACATATCACAGGTATGCGGCTAGACATGGGCTCATTAAGCCATGAGCTAATGCTGGGGCTAATTGAATGCTTTGACACTTGTTACCATCTGCTGAGGTTGGAGTAAAGTCTGAAAGTTCTGTGGGTTTTATTAAAGCCTTTGAGTCCCCACCACCCGCTTGGGCTGAGGTCCTGTGTGGTTTCCGCCCCAGAAACTAAGCAAACACTATCAGAAGACGGATTCGATCCTTAACTGATTTCCATTTTAAGATACAAGCTTTGGGGATTATTAAGAAATTACTTCAGTTAATTAAAAAAGGGAAAAGCTTTGAAGTAATTTACTAGTGTTTATGCATTTGGTCCCAGAGTGGTCTCCGTGGATATACTAACTTCTGGCTTTCCCTGTCACTGACTGCAACAAGGAGAATCTGGGAGATTAATTGTTGACATTGATTTTTTTGAGTCATCAGATGAATCCCTCAGTAACTCTGAAGAATCTTGGTCAGATGGGTTCGGAAAATGGATTGAAGAAATGGCCCTTCTTCTTCTCCTCCAGTAAACATGTGAAGAGACCGTTCCCATGGTTGAAGGGAGGTGGATATCTCATTATGCCACCTCCCTTTCTCCCTTTTCCCCAGATGCAGCCTAAACCTTCTATTAATTGATTTTCATGTTTACACTTGGTTCTAGGAGAAAGGGAAAACTTTCATTCAGAAAAGAGTGTCTTGTCACTTCTGGCGGAGTGTCTACGGTTTCCCTAATGATTAATACAGGCTCTTGACATATACCAGATATGATCCTTTGTCAAATATATGTATCGCACATACTTCCTTTTACTCTGTGGGTTGTGCCTCCCTAATAAGCAACCAACACCTGCCAAAAGAGAACCAGGCATTAGAGATGACTGATAAAGAATATTCATAGGGACTTCCCTGCTGGCGCAGTAGTTAAGAACCCACCTTCCAATGCAGGAGACTCGGGTTCGATCCCTGGTCCGGAAACTAAGATCCCACGTGCCGGGGAGCAACTAAGCCCGTGTGCCACAACTAGAGAGCTCACGTCCCACGATGAAAGGGCCACATGATGCAACAGACCTCACGTGCCACAGCCAAGGTGGACACAGACACACACACACAAAGACTGCTTATAAAGTAGTGTTACCAACACAACGAACCTGGTCTGATCCACTGCTCTGTCCAGCTACCAAGTCACAGGAAATATGGGGGATGAAGGAACATGGTGAACCAAACCACAGAGTGTACGGTTTAGCTCACAAGACTCTCTGCAGGACAAGTGAGCCTCCTCTTCAACAAATAAGATACAAGGAAAATGGGTAGATTTAAAGAAACCAAAGAACCATACCAACCAATGACAATATCTGAAGCTCATATGGATCCTGATCATAGTAAAACTGTGTAATAGTTAAGACATCTGGAGACATTTGAACACTGATTGGATATTTGAGGTTGCGAATGAACCAGGCTTTTTTCTTTAAAGTGTGATAATGGTATTGTGCTTTTAAGAATACTTCCCTTTCAGAGAGGCCTACAGAAATACCTGTGGAAAAATATTAAGAATTTGCTTAAATAAAATCTTATGGGAAAGGAGATTAGTTTATCCTTGTCCCCCTCACCATAGACTGAAGCTGATCTTTTTCTCTTCTTTTTTTTTGGCCATGCCAGGCAGCATGCAAGACCTTAGTTCTCCAATGAAGGATTGAAGCCATGCCCCCTGGAGTGGTATAGAATGGAGTTCTAACCACTAGACTGCCAGGGAAGTCCCAGCGGAAGACTGAAACTGAATTCACCATGGGTTGTTAATTATTGAAGCTAGGTGATGAGTCCATGGAGATTCATTGTAGTATCCCTCTGTGTAATCATTTGAAACTTTCTACAGTGAAAATGATTTTTCAGCTAGGGTTTGCTGCAAGTCAGGGTGCCAGATGAAGCATCACTAAAGTCTTAAAAGCAGCAGGTCCCTCTTCACCCCGTGATTTGATTTCTTGGCTTCACATGCCGCTGACCCTTGAGAACTCACCCCACAGTGCTGTTCCACCATTCATGGTTCCCTTCATTGCATGAGGATGCTGTGAAAGCTTCCTGTTGCCTAGCAATGGCTGGCAGGAAATCGATCCCCCGCTCTGTAACACAGTGGTCGAATATTGATTATCTGGGTGATCTGGAAATTTGACTTTCTGGACGAACACATTTTTTTTCCTGGGTAATTGATCAGAACTGTGGCAGGGGTGCGCAACAGATATTCCACAGAGGGGCTGAGATCAAGTAAAAAGACTAGCAAGGAAAGAGAGCGTGGTTGGGGCAGGGGTGGAGAGCAAGCTACTGATATCAGTGACGTCTGAGTCTGCTCTCCAAGACGTTCCGGGGGGCCTGCTCTCAATTCAGCACTTCTGCAGCTGGACAGCACCTTGGGAGGCCAGGTTTTTTTGAGGGTGGGCCTCTAAGAACACATTTCTTTAGGTGTTAGGATGGTCCCTGTTATAGCTGGCTAGTTCAGCTGCTTAATACACGAAGTTAAGGAGGCCAAGGGCCCAGCCTGGAGCCTGACATTGACCAGTTGGCTTGACCAGCTGAACTAGCTTTGTTCTACTTATAACCGTATTGATATGTATTAAGGGGTGGCTTTTTGCTGGATATTTAATGGGTCTGACTCCATGTACGACCCTCACTCCTGGAAAAGCTGCCCTAAGTTCATGGTCTTCTTTGCGGATGATCAGCAATGGTTATTACTGTTGTTCAGTCGTTCCGTAGAGTCCTACTCTTTGTTGACCCTGTGGACTGCAGCACGCCAGGCTTCCCTGTCCTTCACTATTTCCCAGCGTTTGCTCAAACTCACGTACACTGAGTTGGCGATACCATCCAACCATCTTGTCCTCTGTCCTCACCTTCTCCTTTTGTCTTCAATCTTTCCCAGCATCAAGGTCTTTTCCAAAGAGTTGGCTCTTCACATCAGGTGGCCGAAGTATTGGAGCTTCAGCAATGGTAATTGCTGCCAATTTCATCTGCAGAAGACTATGATGGGAAAGGAAGCCTGTCCCCCTAAATTAGTCAATTATTCTTCCTTTCCAACCAGTTGCAAAACTCAGTGGCATACAACAATAGGCAATCACTTCCCACTCATCTGTCGGTAGACCATGGGGGTTGGGGCTGATCTTGTTTGGGCTCAGTGGGAATCAGCTCCACCATGTGAGTGGGGTCCAGACTCGCTCCATGTACACCCACCCTCATTGGACTTAGAGATATTCAGGGCACTTTCTAGTCATAAGTGAAGGCAGATGGGCAATCAATCAGTTCAGTTCAGTTCAGTCGCTCAGTCATGTCCAACTCTTTGCAACCCTATGAATCGCAGCACGCCAGACCTCCCTGTCCATCACCAACTCCCAGAGTTCACTCACACTCACGTCCATTGAGTTGGTGATGAGATGGGCAATAGGGCAAGCCTATTCACACTTACATACTTCAACCTACTGCTTATATTATGTCTGCTAACATTTCATGGGTCAAAGCAAGTCTCAAGGTCAAGCTCAGTATCAGTGTGGCAGGGAAGTATCCTCTGCCTGTGGTGTACAGTGAATATTTGGTGACCAGTAATTTATCACACCCTACACCTGAAAGGTGATCTGTACTCTAGCTTGACTAGTCCTGAGAGAGATATTGGTGGGAGGGGAAACATTGAGTGCACATTCCAGTTAGGAACTGCATAGGCAGGGTCTGGCTCTGGCCCACCTGCCCTCTGTGGGTTCCTGAACGTGATAAGAAGTGGGGAAAGGATGCAGGCCCCTGGGATCTGCTGGCCGCCAGCACAGGGGCTCTGAGAACCCCTGGAGGCTGGGGAAGTGTGTCTGCAGCTTTTCCTGAGCTGAGCAGCTTTGCAGCATGAGAAGTTCTCCTGTGTGTGGCTGTTCGTGCATCTCTCCCTCTATTTATAGACTCCTGAGAGGGGCAGGGATAAGTAAGGCCTCCATCATCACCAGGCGAAGAAGGCAAAGGGACTGTCAAGCCTGCCAAAGACGTGTCGAAGATGCAGTCATGTTTGCACAGAAATCCCTGGCGCGCAGTAAAGCCTGGGAAGAGCAAAGAGACTGAAATTAAAACACAGGCTGGCTAGTTACTAAATACAATGTTTTCTGAGAGGTGTTAGCAGCTGTTTCAATTCCAGAGCATGCAATATCATGTAACTCTGTCTTAGTAGCAACTACACAGGGCTCTGGCTGGGAACTGACACAGAGTAACCAGAAAGGCAAATGCATCAGCAAACCCACAGATTCCTAGACTGGTGCAAACAGCAGGTGAGTCCAGAGAGCCTCTGGGTGGTTCCCATGGCTGAACCTCAGAGAGTGGGAGATGCCCGCCTTCCTCCTTCCTGGCAGAAAGTGACAATAAATTACCTCAGCCCTGGCACACAGGAGAACTCTTTCTCTGCCTCCTACCTGCCACCATAGTTTTTTTTTTTTTCCCCTTCTTTTAAATACAGGATCAGGGAGAAGATGACAGCATTTCTGGAAATAGTAGGGAAGGCTCCCTGCAGAATGTAACAATGAATTGAATCTTGAAAGATATTTAGGCCAAGAGGAGTGCATAAGGACATTTTGCTAATGAAAAAGCAGGAGACAAGAAGTCAAAAAATAACAGTGTGTTGTCTGTATCAGTCAATAATTGCTGCAATGGTGCCGTGTAACAAACATTCTAAAAAGTAGTGAGGGTGGGCTGTACTCCATGTACATTCATTTATCTGAGGACCCAGGCACAGCAGCTACCACAGGAAGCCTTTCTGGCAATGGCAGAGGTGCCAGAGGCAACTCCAATGCATGTTTGCCTACGTCATGGCTGCTCCATCCCACCGATCAGCGCAAGTCACTTGGTCAAGACTTGCCTTTGGTGGGAAGAACTGCAAATGACGTCATAAAAGGTCCGGGCACAGGGAGGGATGATGAATTGGGGCCAGTACTAACATCCCCCACAGTATCTGAGGGGCATCCACAAACAATCAAACAATTTGCAGAAGTGTTGCACGCGAGAAGGGGTGGGGAGGAGAAGGCATTGAAGAGACAGGCAAAGTGGACAACTGGAGCTCTGGGGTGCAGTGCAAGGAGCTTGGGCTTTTTCAGTGGGCAATAGGGGGACCAGTCTTAGCTCCCACTGCTATAGACTGGGGTGTTCAACAACAGAATTTATTTCTTGCAGTTCTGGAAGCTTGGACGTCTAAGATAAAGGTGCTGGATGATTCTGTTTCTAGTAAGAGTCCTGGCTTGCAGATGGACACTTTTTCACTGTGTCTTCACAAGGTGTGTGTGTGTGTGTGTGTGGGAAACTCTCTGGAGTCACTTCTTTTAAGGGCCCTAATCCCACCATGATCACATCTAATCCCAAGCCCTACCCTTGTGACCTCATCTAAACCCAAGCACCTTCCCAAAGCTCCATCTCCAAATACCATCACATCACATGAGGGCTTAGGGCCTCAATATATGAAGTGGAGAGCGGGATGCAATGCAGCCCTAGCACAGCCCGTGAAGGATTTTGCGCTGCAGGGTGGCATGACCAGGTTTGTGTTTTGAAGTGTATTTTTGTTTTGACTGCGCAGGGGAGATCCGAAGTGTTAAGACTGCTCGTGGTAGAGTGTGTGTGCATCTCTCCCGCTGTTGGAACAGGTTTGAACCATCCTGTGATCATAGGAAAGGATAGGAAGGCAGAGAAGACGATTTTGAGAATCGTGTAGGCAAGAGTGCCAAGGTAGGTCAGGTGATGTGAGCCACCAGGGCAGACCTCCTGGGCTTCCATCTTGG
>SJYQ01001544.1:195903-207143 GCA_006410935.1 Redunca redunca | reverse complement strand
CCGCCCCCGAGACTTCAGGATGAAATGCTGGTCTGAGGAGGAGTAACAAGAATGTGCATTCTAGTGTGAACCTGCCCAGGCATCACAGACGTCTTCCTTGGGAGCCACTGGAAGCGGGGACCATGGGGACATTCTGTGGTTTATTCACTGCTGGACCCTTGGCGTCGCAAACTGTGCCTGATACCCCATAGGCACCTGGAAAATGAGTGGATGGTTGAGATCTGCCTAGGCATTTGTGTCTGGAATTCAGGGAGAATGCCGACCTAGAGTCATGATTTGGGGGTCATCCAGATTTAGGTGGTCACTGCAACATCTGGAAACAAATACCCTCACCCCCAGCTCTCCCAGTTTCCCATCCCTCTAAGACACACAGCGCTATATATATGCTTTTAATTTGGGGCATATCTTGCTTTCTAAGTCTTCTTTGGGCTTCCCTGGTGTCTCAGATCGTAAAGAATCTGCCTGCAATACAGGAGACCTGGGTTCAATCCCTGGGTCTGGAAGATCCCCTGGAGAAAGGAATGGCAACCCCCTCCAACATTCTTTCCTGGAGAATTCCATGGACAGAGGGATCTGGCAGGTCACAATCCTTGGGATCACAGAGTTGGATATGACTGAGCAATTCATACACACACTCAAGCTGAGCTGGGGAATTATTTTCAGACCACCCTGAGTCCTTACAAAGATTCCTTCCAGAATCAATACCCAAGGCCATTTAAATATTGTCGACACCAAGCCAGCTCCCCCTGCCCCCTGCTCATCTCCCTTGCTCAGCTCCAAATGATGTTTAATTTTTCTATAAATTAACTCCCACAGTGTCACACCACATTACCACACCTTGGAACATTCCTATTTCAATCTGTGAGCAGCTGACATGCCAAGTGATGCCACGATTTTCTCCAGGGACGTTTTCCTGTAATGTAGCTGATTAAAATATAGCTGACTGCAGGAGAAGCAGCCGCGCTCCAGCCGGCCTCGGGTGAGCCAGCGAAACCCAGAGATAATGAATAATGGTTTGTGGCAAAACTGATAATGCACCTGCTATTATATTGACTGGGGCTTCGGCTTCAGTTAATCGTGCTAAATTGCTAGGCCCAAGCTCTGTTCCGCTGGAGGCCCGCCTGCTACCTTCGTTTTCTGAAAATGTCCATTTGTCTGAAGTTGGGTTCCTGTTTCTTCCTCCTGTAACCCCATTCAAATGAGATGGCTATTTTTGCTGGCGGCTGCCCGTGGGAGTGTGAGTTTGGAATTTGCATGAAAGCTATGAACTCCATCTGCCGGCCTGTGTGCACACTTTCTTCTTGGGGCACGTTCCATGTGTGCTGGGCACTGGGTGCCATGCCCTCCAGAAGCACGTTGTCCAGGGGAGGAGACGGATACCCCAGCCATCCTTTCTGTGCTGTCTGTTAAGGGCTGTGTGTGGGGCTCAGCCTTCCGTCTCGTGTTAGTCATTCAGTGGTGTCCGACTCATCGCAACTCCACGGACTGTAGCCTGCCAGGCGCCTCTATCCATAGGATTCTCCAGGCAAGAATACTGGAATGGGTTGCCAGTCCCTTCTCCAGGGCATCGTCCCGATCCAGGGATCAAACCTAAGTCTCCTACATGGCAGGCAGACTCTTTACTGTCTGAGTCACCAGGGAAGCCCCAAGTCTGTCTAGAAGTCAGTTCAAATCCTGCCTCCCCCACTTTTTAGCCATGAAACTCAATCCTTCACCCCTGTCTGTAAAGTGGTGAGGGTCTCGTGGCATTAAATGGGCCATCGAAGTTGTGTTGAGTCGTGTTGAGTACTGTGCTTGAGCTCCTGCCCAGCAGGCCTTGTGGTCACAACCAAGGCCGGTGCAAAGGGCCACCAGGCAAAGAGGAAGGAGGGAGCAGCTCTGGGAAGGTCAGGGCAGCTTCACAGAGGAGGTGATGGGACTTCAGTTTGTAGGAGGGGAGAGGTCGAAGGAGCTGCTGGTGCAAGCACTTGGCATGGCCAGAGAGGGCAGGGTGAGGCCTGTCCTCCGACTTCAGCCAAGGTTGGTGGGCGGGCCTCGCCGTCTGCCAGGTGCAGCCCTGACTCCATCAGGCCCTGCTTGGAGCAGCCTCAAAGACAGAGGCTCCCTCAGCCCTGGAGCCAGGCCTCCACCCCGGCCCTGGAGTCGTGGCCTCCTGCCCTGCGGTGGGTAAGCCTGGGAGCAGTCCTTGTGGCTCCTAGGGGTCCTCAGAGGCTGGGCTCTCAATACATCTTTCACCGGCTTGTCCTTCCCTCCCACTTTCTGGGATCGCACCATAACAACCCACCCGTGTCCTTGCCTCAGGTTCTGTTCTCAGGGAACCCAGCCAAGGGAGAGGAGAGTACCCTTCACTGTCCCCCTGCCACCGAGTTGACCCGTCCCCCAGCCGAATCTTGAGAAGAGGAAACGTGGGCACAATCACCCCCTCCCCCGGCCAGTGACACCAACACTGGGACATAAGGGTAGGGCGAACCACCTCCAGAGAGAAGCCTGGCTGCGGGCTGGGAGCCTCCCGAGTGGTAACCGGGGTTTCTGCCACTACTGTGGCCCACCCTCTGTCTCACTACAGTCCTCAGCGGGGCTGGGAAGGTGGTGGAGGGGCCTCAGCTCCACCCACAAGAAGCTGCCCACCCCTGCCCAGTCCTGGAACTTCCCACGTGCAGCTAGACTGGCTGATTCTCCCAGTGCCGTCTCTGGTTCAATTTCAAGTGTGTCAGTTGTCAAGCGCCACAGACACGGTGCGTGACAACTCCACACATCCCAGCATCCCACGTGGAACAGTCGCTTTGGCTCCCAAGGCATCTATAGCTGGCGGGTGGGGTGGTTCTGGGGCTGCGGGTTGGGCTTGGCCCACTGCAGGGCCTTGCAGGCATCTGCTGTTGGCTGGGCCGAGTGGTCCAGGACGGACACGGCAGGGTCCACATCACTGCCATCCTCCACGGGCCAGCTGGGGCTGGTGCTCACCTTGGTGGTGGGGAGAGGAGGTCCCAGGAGAAAGGGGAGGTTATGGCTTGGACCTGGCAGTGCTACACTTCTGCCCCATTTCTGTGGCCAAAGCAAGTCACATGGTCAGTCCAGATTCAAGGGGTGGGGAATAGTCTTTGTGCTGTCACAAAGGGTGTGGGGAGAGGGGAAGGCGGGAGGATTGGGGTCATTCTTACAATCAGTCCAGAGGCAGCCTGTTTTCGGGAGAGAACCAGGTCCACGCTCCTTTCTGCTCCTTCTCGCTGTGCAGACTTGGGCTGGTGCTAAACCTCTCGTCTCAGCTTCATCATCTGCAAAAGGAGATTAAACCCACCAGGAGGCTTCTTGTGTATAATAGATTAGACATGACTCATCTAACCACCTTTACTGAGCATGTACTATGTGCTAAGCATTTTCTTGAAACTGGGATCATCAGTGAGTTGGATGAGATGCCGGTCCTCATGGAGTTTACATTCCAGCAGCAGGAGACAGACTGTAAACAAGAGGCAAGATAAGTACGTGAAAGAGAATTTAGGAGGTGCTAGGTGTGGTGGGTGGCAAAGTAAGGTAGAAAGGAGGTGGGGGGAGTCTGGCGTGTGTGGGGGTAGGATGCAATCAGAGCAGGCTTCACTGAGGAGGTGACATTTGATCCCAGGTGTCAAGGTGATGAGGAAGTTGGCGTTCCAGGCAGAGTGAGCAGTGCAGAGGCCCTGAGGCAGGGGTGTGGCTGGTGGGTTTGAAGAAGAGGAAGGAGCAGAGTGAGTGAGGAGATGAGGGCACTTAGGTGGTGGGGCCAGATGGCGCCAGGCTTGGAAGCCCTGCAAGGACTTTATTCGGTGAAACGGGAGCCCAGGGAGAACCTGGAACATCTGACTGCCATGTGTGAGAAGGTCCTTGTGCTTCCCCTTTGGAGAATGCACCATGGGAACAGTACTGCTAAGAACCAAAGAAGCAAGACCAGTTGGGGGCAACATCACAGTGCATGTGGTGGGGGCTGGATGGGAGCAGCAGGGGGAAGTGGAATGATGGTCCTACTCTGGGTCTATTTTTTTTTTAATGCTTATGTTTATTTATTTATTTGGCTAGGTCTTAGTTCTGGCATGTGGGATCGAACTCCCCTGACCAGGGATCGAACCTAGACCCCCTGCATGGGGAGCACAGAGTCTCAGCCACTGAACCACCAAGGAAGTCCCATCTGGGTCTGTTCGGAAGGCCCCGGGCCCCACCTCCACCGTTTACTAGCTGTGCAGCCTTGGTCAAGTCTTTGCCTTTGAAGGAGGAGGGGTTAATAATGGCTTCTTCCTCACGGGGTGCCCTGGGGACCAAAGGAGCTGAAGTCTGAAACGCCATCTGGTAGATTTCGGGACAAAAGATGATGCTGTGATGCAGGGCAGGCACTGAGGCACCCATGGGGATGCCCACTGATGCCCGCCCCGACCTCTGCTGCCTCCCCCTTTGCCCTGGTACAGAGAGCAGGAGGCCCAGAGTCCCTCCCCAGACAGGGTCTCAAGCAGGGGTTCCCCCTTGAGCTCTGCGGTGGACGCCCATCCGTCTTCCCCAGCTCCATGTCCTGGGTAATGGCTCGGAGTGAAAGCCCAGCTGCTGAGCTGTGGCTATTTCCCCCGGGGTCTTTGGCGACTATTTATCACCTTCAGAGCCCGGAGGGGTTGGTTCTGCGCAGCCTGCTCTGAACTTCCTGACCTCAGGGCTGGCAGGCATACTCCCTCCAGGCTTGGAAGCCCCCTGCCCTCTCCTCCCCCATCCAGGCTGGATAAAGACCTGCAATGGTCGAGACTCCATCCTGTTGGTTAAAGGAGATGCATTAAGTGGACAATCAGATGCGAATTGGCGTGCATGCTCTTGGTGAGGTTTTTTTTAATATAAGTAAATGGCTAAATCAGGAAAACATCTTTGGGCAGACCATCTGTCTCAATTTGAGCTTTGAAAAATACGGTCACCTAGCAATGTTCCCATGTCAGACTCTAAAAAAAACGAAAACCAGGCAGGCAAGCGCACATCCTGATGCTCTCAAGCGGATTGTCTGCCTCCACTTCTTGAACCACTGGAGACCTCCTTCTAGCCACAGCGGGCAGGGTCTGGGGCCGCCCAGAGGAGGGGCCAGGTGGGGGAGGGCCTGGGGCTCTTTGCAGAGGAGCGGAGAGGAGCAGCCCCACACCTGCCTCTGCGGCCTCAGTCTGTCCACAGCTGGCCACACCAAGAGAGGCATATGCAACGTCATCCGTGTTCTGCTTTATTTTCGACGTCTCTGGGGCTTGCACTGTGGCCGAACAGGGCTGGCCTTTGGGGCACCCTCATGATGCAGAAATCAGACATAGCAGCTGGGCATCCTCTCGGGAAGCTGAGACAACTCAGAACTGAAAGATATGGAGGAGTGTGACGGAGATGTGGTGGGTGGCGAGTGGAGGAGTTGAGTTCCAAGTATTGGAGCACAAAACCATCCAAAGACAGCGCCTCGGCGAGAAGGCGGTAGGGGAGATTCAAGAATGGAGCTTGAAGGTAAAAGTGAAGTCACTCAGTCATGTTCTACTCTTTGTGACCCCATGGACTGTAGCCTACCACGCTCCTCCATCCATGGGATTCTCCAGGCAAGAGTCCTGGAATGGGTTGCCTTTTCCTTCTCCAGGGGATCTTTCTGACCCAGGAATCAAACCCAGGTCTCCCACATTGCAGGCAGACGCTTTACCCTCTGAGCCACCAGAGAAGCCCCACGGAACTTGGGCTGGACCGAATACTCTGAGGATTTTTTCACTTCCATGACCTTTTCCTTCTGCTTATTATGTCATTTGAGTATCAGTGAGGGCCCAAACACCCCAGGTATTAAAATCGGAGCACACTTAATGTAAGGGAGGTTGGGAAAGGCAGTCAGAGTCTGCCCTCTTGCCGCCCTGCGTGGTCACAGAGTAGGCCTGGAACGTGTCCTCAGAGAGAGAAAGCGTGTGTGAGGGCATCTCCCTTTGTTTGGGAATACATCTGCTCTGGGCTTGATTGCACTTTTTGCTTGGTTTAAGTGGGTCTGCCGTATGGCATGTGGCCAGTGCCACTGTGGGCAAGGGGTGGGGTCCCTCACCTGCAGCATGAGAGGGGCGCTTGCTGACTATGGCCCTGCACCAGCTATAAGGCGAGACCCACTGGCCATGGGGAACCAACATGCTCTATTTAAAAGAAAAAAAATTTATTCAGCTGAGCTGTGTCTTAGTTGCAGCTTTGAGGATCTAGTTTCTGACCAGGGATCAAAGCTGGGCGCCCTGCTTTGGGAGCGTGCAGTCTTAGCCACTGGACCACCGGGGAAGCCCCAGGACTGACACCCTCTTGAATCTGCTCTTGCCCTTCTCATCGCAGTGCACCCAGTTCCTGTGTGAGTCGGGTCTTTCACAGTGACCCCCAACAGCTGCAAACTGGGGCTGCAGCTCTTGGTAGATCCCTCAGCAGTGAGCCCCCTCCCCGGCAGGTTGCAACAGGCACTACGCGCTCCAGAGTTAATGGCTGCTCAAATGGCAGAGGAGCTAGGATCTGATGGGGGCAGAGAGGTGACCTTGAAATTGGCGTTGACAGGAAATTGCTACCACCCTTAGGGCTGCAGGGACGAAGGCAGATGTGGAGCCACAAGACCTTAGGACTGGGGTCACTGGTGGGGCCACCTGGAGGAGACACATCCTCTGGGAAGGCGTTGCCCCAGGGCAGAGGAAGAAAAAGGAGTTTGGGGGTACTCCCGCCCTCCCGTTCCCCACTAGTGGCCCCTGTGGCCTGAAACCAGTCAGAAGCTCACTGACATGGAAGCCCCAGGAAACAGCCTGCAGGGCGCAGACCCCTGGAACTCAGCCATGGGCGGTGAGGAGTGGATATGCGTACAAATAAGCCCAAGACTGAATGGGTCACACGTACACACTCAGGACAAAACTCAAAAGGCATAGGACCGTTTTCTTTGGCTGCTGTAATGAATTACACAAAGCTGGCGGTTCGTATATATAAGGGATTGGAGCGCATAAACCCACTGTTCTGCTCTTTGCTTTCTCCACTTAGCTGGACCCAGGAAGAAGTGCCTTACTCCTTGCATCCACTGGATGAAATGCTGCCATTTATTTAACGGGTCCTCTGGATTTTATGTTGTTTCCAATATTCTGCCATTGCACATAATACTGCAAGAAATATTCATATTCCCGTGTCATATTCCTGGCTGTTGCGTGCCAGTGTATTTGTAGGATAAATGCCTGTAGTGGAATTGGTGGGTCAAAGGCGGCCAGGGTGTGATAGATGTCATCTGGCCAGCGGGCTGCTTTCCTGGAGGTTTGCCCTTTAACATGCCTGTGAACAATGTACAAGGGACCTGCTTCCCCACAGTCTGGCTCACTGACACAGGCTGCCATCAACCCTGTTCTTCTTGCTGGTATGAAGGGTAAAAAATGGTATCTTGGTATAGCTTTTTTTTTTTCTTTTTTACATCTGAGGTGAAATTCACGTAACCGAAAATTAGCCATTTTTTAAAAAAAGACTTCAGGGACTTCCCTGATAGTCCGGTGGTTAAAACTTTGCACCTCCATGGCAAGGGGCAGGGGTGTGATCTCTGGTCAGGGAACTAAAACCCCACATGCCCCAGCCAAAACGTAAAGCAATAATAAAAATATTTGTAAAAGACTTTATTCTGTAGAGCAGTTAGTTTTAGGTTCACAGCAAAACCGAGCAGAAGATCCAGAGATTTCCCATAAACCCCTTGCCTCAACTCGTGTACCGCCTCCCGCTTATCAACCCCCTCCGTCAGGGCAACACATTGATCTCAACAAATGAACTCTGACACACCGTCATTACCCAGAATCCACTGTCTGCGTTAGGGTTCATTCTGGGTGGTGTACATTCTATAGATTTTTTTTAACGGTTATTTATTTAGCTGCACCGAGCCTTAACTGCAGCACCTGGGATCTTTAGTTGTAGCATGCAGGGTCTTAGTTCCCCACCCAGGGATCAAACCCATATCCCCTGCATTGCAAGGTGGATTCCCAACCACTGGACCACCAGGGAAGTCCCGGGACAAACATTTACAGACACTTACCCATCATGGCTATTGCAGAGATCTTGAAATAGCATTTACACTTATCACTATTACATAATTACAGTGGTTATTAGGACTTCCACTGGGTCATGCTTTAGTGTGCTGGTATAAAGCTACATGGCTTTCTATTTTTTTAAGAAAGAAATATTTTGACAACTGGATTTCAGTACAGTTGGGAGTTGCCTAATTCATGGGGCGTTGGTAGTAAATAGCTCATTTCTGTAATACTATCCCCTCAGTATGGGCTTTCCTGGTGGCTCAGATGGTAAAGAATCCACCTGCAATGAGGGAGACCTGGGTTTGATCCCTGGGTTGGGAAAAAGATCCCCTGGAGGAGGGCATGGCAACCCACTCCAGTATTCTTGCCTGGAGAATCCCCATGGACAGAGGAGCCTGGTGGGCTACAGTCCATGGGGTCGCAAAGAATTGGGCATGACTGAGCGATTAAGTACACATCCCTCCGTATGGGTCCAAATGCCCAGATCCCTACCACCCCTCCTCTCCCTCTGTGGGCATGGTGCCTGAGAAACTCAATTCACCTTCCACCACCCCCACTTCTTCATTCACCTGCTCCATTTTCCCTTTACCTTCTCCCCTTGCCTACCAGGAAACTCGTACTCATCCTTCAAAATCCAGCTTGTATATGGCGATACCCCCAGTGTTGGGCACTCCCATAACTCCTCTGTGGACACGTCATCTGACACCTACAGAATAAATGTTATA
Source organism: Redunca redunca (assembly GCA_006410935.1). Lineage (NCBI taxonomy): Eukaryota > Metazoa > Chordata > Mammalia > Artiodactyla > Bovidae > Redunca > Redunca redunca. The sequence continues at coordinate 198,394 of SJYQ01001544.1, read as the reverse complement.
AATGTACAGAGTTGGGTGAATAGTAAATTAACACAATACAGCCTGCAATAGGCAAATAGCCTGCTCTTCCTTTCCCCAAATAAACGTACACTCTTTGATTCATGTCTCTCATTTGGAATTTGGAGGGAATAAGAGAAGGCTAGCCAGGTGTTTCCTACACCCCTGTCCATAATAAATGGCTTCGCCTTTCTAGTCTCCTCTTATAAAATCAGAGTCATAAGCCTTCGTACAGAGGTGGTGTGAGGATTAAAAGGGACCGTGTGTGCAGAGTGCCTGGCACCTAACAGGTGCTCAGTAAATGGGGGTTGTTTTTAATCCTACAAGACAGCAACAAGTCACTGGCAAAAACGTGAAATAAATGAGTTATGAGAGAGTTCACAGGAGAGAGACCGCACCTCCAGTGGAGGGATTGGCTGAGAAGAGAATAGACGTCTGGATCTGGGAGGTGCCTGGTGGAAATGGCAAGGCTGTCTCACAGGCAAGCACTCTGCGGGGTTTAGGCTGGTGCCTAGGGTGCCACCGCGGAACCAGCATCAGATTTCCATCCTCCTAAGTGTTTCAGTCCTATATGATGACATGCGGATTGCAAATCGTCTCTTCCCTTTCACTTCAGCAAGAAATTTGACTAGGCAAATTCTATTTTGTTGTGTTGCTGTGCGTATTTTAAGAGTTCTTGAAGAATCGTCCAACAATCTGTAATTCAGTCTTTTCCCTGAGTGAGAGGGGGCTTGACCCCCGTTAGTCTAAATTAGAGCGGGTTTTGGAAGATGAAAGCCAGCAACCACCTACGGGGGACCACCTGCCGTCCCTGTTCTCTCCTTGGAGATTATCTGGGGAGTGTGTGGGGGTGATGTCAACCTCTTCCCAGGTGCAGACCCTGTGCAAAGCACCAGTTTCTCCAGATAAGTGGCTGTTCCTATGGCTTAATTATGTCTTCACGCTTCTACAAACTTTTGCCGGCCATGATTCCAGGTACAGAATTGTAAAAGCATTGGGGGTTTGGACCACGCTTCCTGGGTGGGTGGTCTGTGACTGGGTCCATCCTCTGTGTGAGGGTCCCTTCCCTCATCGTCCCTCCTTGTCCACCGTCTCCTTCTGCATTTCCTACCTCCCTGCAACCCCTATCTCCCTCCCCTGCTCCAGGGGCTGGAAGCTGCAGCAAACCTGAGGCTCACTGGGGAGAGGAACATGGTACCTGAGAGCACCATTCAGCAGTCCCGGCTGCTGCCCCATGCCTGAGTTTCCCTATCTGTAAAATGGAGACAAGGTGGTTGTTAAGTATTTCATGAATTAAAAATTACAAAGTTCTGGGACTTCCCTGGCAGTCCAATGGTTAAGACTCCACGCTTCCAATGCAGGCAGTGCGGGTTCGATCCCTGGTCAGGGAACTAAGATCTCACATGCTGTGCAATGCAGCCAAGAAAAACAAAAAAATTATAAACTTCCAGAAGCCGTGTCCTGCCCAGAGGAAGCCCTCCCTGCATGTTTGTTAAGTCACATCCATCCATCCATTCATTCATTCGTCTCCTGTGATCCCATTCTTCCATTGCTGTAGCTTTTTCCCTTACTGTTGTTATTGTCATTCACTCACCAAATCGTGTCCAACTCTTCATGACCCCATGGACTGCAGCACACCAGGCTCTCTTGTCCTTCACAGAGCTTGCTCAAACTCATGTCCATTGAGTCCATGATGCCATCCAACTATCTCATCCTCTGTTGCCTCCTTCTCCTCTTGCCCTCAGTCTTTCCCAGCATCAGAGTCTTTTCCAGTGAGTCAGCTCTTGGCATCAAGTGGCCAAAGTATTGGAGCTTCAGCTTCAGCATCAGTTCTTCTGATGAATATTCAGGGTTGATTTCCTTCAGGATTGACTGGTTTGCTCTCTTTGCTGTCCAAGGGACTCTCAAGAGTCTTCTCCAACACCACAACTTGAAAGCATCAATTTGGCACTCAGCCTTCTTTATGGTCTAGCTCTCACATCTGTATATGATTATTATTATTATTACTAATCATATATTAGCCAGAGCTAATACAGGGACCTTACTTGGAAACAGAATTTTTGCAGATGTAATTAAGTTTCAGACAAGGCCCACCTGGATTAAAGTGGACCCGAATTCAATATGACTGATGTCTTTATTTACTTTTTTTTTTAAAAAAGAACTCTTGCTACTTATTTCAACTTCCAGCTATGCCAGGCAGCTTGTGGGACCAGGGATTAGTTCTCTGACCAGGAATTGAACCTGTGTCCCCCTCACCAGTGGAAGAGCGGGGTTCTAACCACTGGACCACCAGGGAATTCCCCTTTATGACCGACGTCTTTGTAACAAGAGATACAGACTGACAGGGGAAGAAGACAACAGAGTCAGAAATCAGAGTGATGCTGCCACCAGGCAAGGAAGCCAAAGGTTGCCGGCAGCCCCCAGATGCCAGGAGAGAGGACTGGGACCGATTCTCCACCACCCCCGCCCCCCTCCCCACCCCCACTGCCCCATC
>SJYQ01001544.1:176834-187992 GCA_006410935.1 Redunca redunca | reverse complement strand
GGGACAACTGTTTCCGGGCCACGCTTGCTTGCGGGGAAAGCAAGGCTGTGACGGGGCGCGTGGGGAGGCGTCCGTGAGCCGCGCAGGCGTGATGTCGACCAGCTCCCTTTAATTCACTTAAACCCACGGTGGGGACTGAGACTGAGAAGGCGAGGCATCTTCCCGTTATCTTACTGTCAAAGGAGGCAGCCCTGGGTTCCGAGCCCATGTCCCCAACTAGCGCACCCGCACCGCTGTCCCTAGATCCTGTCCCTCTGGCGCAGTCCGCGCGTTTATGGGCAATCTCATCCATCTTCTGGGGGACAGGAGCCTCACCGTTAGACCATAGCTTGGGGCTGAGCCCCTCGTAGTGTCCATTGAAAAAGCAAAATATCAACAATGACAACCTTAAAGTTGAGAATTGTGTTTTAGTTGGTGGCCTTATACCTAGGAGACAGCCTCGCAGCTCTGAGGAACTGTTTCAAAGAGTTATGGGAGGAGCAGGATATGTAGGAGTTTGCTGAAAAGAAAACAGGGTGGTTGAACATTGAAAGGTTACTGCTGATCACAAAGGACCAGACAGCTTTATGAGTTTAGAACTTTTCTACTATGGGAAGATGAAAGCATCAGGGCTCTCTTAAATCATTCCTTTGAGATGCATCTGAAGTATCTAGGGCCAGCATACTGTTTTTCTCCATCCTTAGTTTCCCTAAAAGTGCATCCTCAGAGTGCGTGCAGAGGTTGATGGCTTCACGGCAGGCAGCATTCCTTGTTTACTAAAACAGCAGTTGGTAGTGTTACTGAAAGTGAAGTTGCTCAGTCGTGTCCAACTCTTTGCGTCCTGTGGACTCTAGCCCACCAAGCTCCTCCGTCCATGGGATTCTCCAGGCAAGAATACTGGAGTTGGTTGCCATTTCCTTCTCCAGGGGATCTTCCTGACCCAGGGATCAAACCCAAGTCTCCCACATTGCAGACAGATGCTTTAACCTCTGCACCACCAGGGAAGCCCTTAAATACAAGAATCCAAGTACTAACATCAAAGATTTCAAGGGAGGAAAGGAAACCAGGTTGAAAGAAGAAAGGGGAGGTGGGAGAGAGGGGGTGAAAGGGGTGGCCTTACAGACGTCTCCATCCACCTACAGATACCCAGGCATAATGGAACTTTTCCCTGGGCCTCCAGAGAAGGGAGAACTGGAACTCAGCCCTACCAGAAATCAGACCAGACCAGAACCAGAGTTCGAGTTCTTTGCTAAGAGGAGGTGATCAGTCTCCAATCCTCAGCTCAGGCTGAGGTCCCTTCGACTAGATTCCTGCGTCAAGGACCGGGGGACTAGAAAAACAGGGAAGGTAAGGACGGGTTAAGCAGAGGAAAGAGAGAGGGAAGGGGAGAGAGGTAAATAAAGTCTCTTGTTCCTTACTGGTCGGGACACTCTGGCCAGTTGTCCACGTCAGGAGGAGACCAGGGACAAAAGGGTTCCAGTTGAGGCCGCTGGGTCTGGTCCATTGGCAGGCAAGCTGGCCCCTGAGTACCCCGAGTGGTCAGGATGTCAGTCTTAGCAAAGAAGAATCCCACCAGAGTTGCCATTTGTTGCAGGAAGGAGGACCCCTTCCAGGCCCCGAAACTGGGCTCTTGTCTAACACTCAGAAATGAGTTGTCCGAGGAGACACATGTGCTGACAAAGCAAGAGATTTTATTGGAAAGGGCACCCGGGTGGAGAGCAGTAGGGTAAGGGAACCAGGAGAACTGCTCTGCCGCATGGCTCGCAATGTTGGGTTTTATGGTGATGGGGTTAGTTTCCGGGTGGTCTTTGACCAATCATTCTAATTCAGAGTCTTTCCTGGTGGCGCACGCATTGCTCAGCCAAGGTGGATGTGGATGGTAGTGTTAGGTGGGTAGAATAGGGTAAAGGAGTCCAAAATGGCAGTGGCTAAAAGACAAGGAAGGGAAAAGCCTGCGAAAATACAACAAAAGAAGGTCCGAAGACCAAGTGAGGACCTCAGGTAAAACAAACCACTCCTGGCTGGCCCAATTTACATAGGACAGGCAAGAGATAAACATATAAAAAAAGGAGCCAAAGCTAGCTCTTTCTCTCCCCCCTTCCCCCACCCCCAACCCCACCACGCACTGGGGTGCTCTTCTCTTCAAGTCTTTGGATCGATGTGCCCTCACACCTCGAAGATGGATTTTCCTGCTATCTTCTAAATAAAATAGAGCTGTAACACTGATTTGTCTAAGAGCTATAACATGGTCCATTTGAGACCTGAGAGCTATAATATGGTGTATCCAAGACCTGAGAGCTGTGACACGCCAAGGAGGCTTTAATGTCCGTCACTCCAAATCTTTGTTGTGACGAGACAAAGAACCGAGGAACATACACTCGAGTGACATCTATGGTGCCGTGACTCAGGTTTAACCTGGCTGAAACAAACTCTGCGTGGAAGAGGCCAAGCACAGCAGGAGCCCAACTCAGCGAAGCTCCTGTGGTAGAACCAGAGCCCAGTGCAGGGGAAGAAGCCCAGCACAGGGGAAGGCCCACCATACTGGAAACTGGGACAGTGAAAAACGAACTCAGCAGAAAGCTCACGTGGCTCAGTCTCAGATTCCAGAAGACCTCCGGTTAAGGTAGGAGGTCCTCGCTCCTATGGCTGGAGGAACATGCCTAATGAAATCTTAATTCCTTTACAAATCTCTCATTTCTTGTTTCCTCGAACCTCCTGCAAACAGGTGGGCACAACTGAGGGACTCTGGAGAGGCTACTCCTCAGCATGTCCCACAGGTGCTATCTGCTGAGCCCCAGTAGCTGATACACAAGCCAATGGGGGCTCTTCTGTCCTTTCTCTTGTGTGCCAAGGATCAGACCAATGAAACTGTGAACAACGGTCAGATATTTGGTGAATTTTTCTGGCAGGCTATGAAGGGGATTCCTTGGCACGTTTTTTCCACTGCTTTTTCCTCCTCTCCTTCAGCCCTCTCCTGGGACTTGAGCCCGACCAAAACCCAGAATGGCTTCGGGTCCCTAATAAAGCTCAGGCTCTGAGGTCTCATTGCAAAGATTCATTGAAAGTCAAAGCGATAAATAAGAGATAGACTTGTTAGGATTCAGAGAGAAGCGCTGCACTCCACAGGGTACAGGCCAAGGAATGTGGCCTGGCTAGGTTTTGCGAGCGGGGGCTGCCCTGGGATTTCGTTGGAAGGAATGATGCTAAAGCTGAAACTCCAGTACTTTGACCACCTCATGTGAAGAGTTGACTCATTGGAAAAGACCCTGATGCTGGGAGGGATTGGGGGCAGGAGGAGAAGGGGACGACAGAGGATGAGATGGCTGGATGGCATCATGGACTCGGTGGACGTGAGTCTGAGTGCACTCCGGGAGTTGGTGATGGACAGGGAGGCCTGGCGTGCTGCGATTCATGGGGTCACAAAGAGTCGGACATGACTGAGTGACTGAACTGAACTGAACTGAGTGAGCGAGAGGATCTTCCCAGCCATTGGGGAACCACCCACTCCTCCATCTTTTGACAGTGCCTTGGAGCTGTCCTGCCACCTCTGGGTGTGTCTATTGGCTTATAGATTGGGGATTAAGGTTTACTTGAATTTGACTTGTCATCTTGGACCCAACTGATTTTAATTGGTTTACATTATACCCTTGTGCTATGTCATTCTTTCAAAGGTTATGCTCTGCCCGCTTCCTTCCTGTCTCATGCTCTTTTCCTGAGCCCCATCCAGACCCACAACATTGCCTCTACAATCTTCTGGAGAGACAACCAGAAAATAGCTGGCCTTGGGAGGGAAATACTGTATAATATCCAACCCCTCTAGATATTCAGGCCTTCATCTTCCATGTTTCCTACAACATGTGCAACACCAGCATCTCTCAGTGAACCTGCTAGGGTCGGAGACGGGCGCAAGTGCCTGCCAGAAGTCCATCATTTGGCATCCTTTCAAAGGCAATTGAGCGTCCCGGGATAATGTTTGCCACCTTGGGAGTTAGCCCTGTGGGCTGTTTGGGCCCAAAACCTTACTACCCTTCTCCTAAAGTTACAAACATACCCCTGGATCAAATCTCCACTCCACTTTTATGGAACATTTGGTCTGTTGCCTCTAAGCAAATTTGTTCTTAAGCCAATTACTAACTCCTACAATCAGGACCCTGCCCCCTTGTAGGCAATGGTGCTCCACCCAGCCTATTATTAAAATACTTTAATGCCCCTAACAGGGTCAGATAACCCATTCCTTTGTCACTACTTCTGTTATTACCTAAAGTGAGTCTATGACAACGAAATGCTTACCAGGGGAGATACCCTAACCTGCTCTTTAGGAGGACTAGGGGAAAAAATCAATGATTTACAATTCCTTAGATTAAGAGGACAAGGCTTATGACTGTTTCACTGTTTCCCAGTCTCAGGGCACAGGCCTGGATTGTTTTACATCATGATATCTATTCCCATCCATGGTGGGGAAACTAACAATGAGTTATAAACCCCTTAATTCTACCCAGCACTGGTCACGCTGGAGACCTTGGGGATCCCCAAACTCCAGTCCGGGGGTCCCAGGAGGTCATCACGCCTTGACCTGCCTAGGGATCTGATCCTCAAAAGGTTGTCACGCCTCAACCTGCTCGGGAATCCGCCAGTCCCAGGGGTCCCAGGAGGTCGTCACGCCTCAACCTGCCCAGGGACCCAATTCTCAGGAGGCTGTCACACCTCGACCTGCCTGGGGATTTGATCTCTAGGAGGCTGTCACACCTCAGCCTGCCTGGGGATCTGCACCCTGACCCGGGGATGCCTGGCTCTCAGGTTGCACCAGTTCTGGGTAGGATAAGCTTCAGAAAGACTCACCCCTAAAGAAGTCCACCCATGAAAACAAAAAACCTGTTATTTGTGGAACTGTGCCCAGTCTCAACAATAACTCAGGAGCCCCATTGCCTTTCTGGAAAGGCTAAAAGAGGCCCTCCAAAAGTTTACCAATCTGGTCCTAGACTCTTACGAGGGACAGGTGATTTTAAAGGACAAATTCCTGTCCCAATGTGCATCAGATATCAGAATTAAGTTACAACAGCTACAGCAGCAAGACCCTGCTTCCTCTTTAGATGAGATGTTCCAGACAGCCACCAATACCTTTTATAACAGAACAGGAGAAGGAGGCCAAGGCCCAGGAAAAGGAGAAGGAGAGAAAGAAAGAGACAAGGCATGCCCAGATGCTGGCCACCCTCCAGAGAAGCCCTATGGCAAACCCCGAGTCCTTGAAGGACAAGGCACGAGACAAATGCCTGATCTGTAGACAGGCGGGGCTTTGGGCCAAAGAGTGTCCAAACCGTGACAAGTCTCCTAGAACAGCTTGCCACAAATGCCATTAACTGGGACATTGGGCGGCACTCTGCCCTCAGGACCCAAGAGCCTCAAGGTCAAGCGCCAATGCTTACCCTCACGATGGTTCAAGAGGACTGAAGTGGCCCGCTCCAGCCAGCCCGCCTGTCACAGATAACCATCACGGGGCTGGAGCCAAGGGTGCAACTGGATATGGCAGGTAGGTCCGAGAATTTCCTGGTTGACACAGGGGCTACCTTCTCTGTCTTGATCTCCTACTGCAGAGACATCTCCTCCCAAACCTGTACCATTTTTGGTGCTACAGGAAAAGCAACTACTAAAAGATTCACCTGAGCACTTCTTTGTTGCTGGGATGGACAAATATTTTCCCACCGGTTTCTGGTGGTTCCTGAGTGTCCTACTCCCTTATTGGGAAGAGATATACTCACTAAACTGGGGACCACCCTTGTGTTGAAAAGTTTTTCAGCCCCTAGAGCTCTACAGCTCCTGGTTACTAATGAAGAACCCATTACACCTTCAATAGAGAGGAACCAAAAACTATGGGAAGACAAAATTAACCCCCACATGTGGAACCAGGGGATTCCTGGACAAGCCCACCAAGCTGAACTGGTCATCATTGTCCTCCGAGATCCCACTTGGTTTCCTAATCGGAAACAATACCATCTCAAAAGAGAGGCTCAGGAGGGACTACAGCCTTTAATAAATAAATTCCTTTCTTGTGGGCTACTGGTCCCCACCAGTATGCCACGTAACACCCCAATCCTCTCAGTGAAGAAAAAAGGTGTAACCTGGAGAATGGTTCAAGATCTCTGGATCATAAATAAAGCTGTAGTCCCCCTCCATCCCACAGTACCCAATCCCTATGTAATCTTGGGGAAAATCCCACCCAGTGCCAAGTGGTTTACAGTCTTGTATCTCAAAGATGCTAAAGAATCCCACTATCTTTTTGCCTTTGAGTGGAAGGCCCCAGGAGAAAAACACCAACAGATGACTTCAGGGGTTCAGAGATAGCCCCCACCTGTTTGGACAGGCCCTTAGCCGGGATCTCCTAGATCTAGACCTGGGACCTAATGGGAAAATATTACAATACGTAGATGACCTACTAATCTGCTCTCCAGATGAGAAAAGTGCCGAATGACATGCAACTCAGGTTCTAAACTTCTTGGCAGAAATGGGATATAAGGTCTCCTGTGCTAAGGCACAGATGGTCGAGACAAAGATCACTTACCTGGGAGTTCAGATTACACACGGATCCAGAAGGCTATCCTCTGATCGGGTATAAGAAATCCTCCATTTGCCCTACCCCACTATTCAAAAACAATTGCAAGCTTTCCTGGGGCTAACTGGATATTGTAGAATCTGGATACCCAACTATGGTCTAATTGCCTAGCCATTATATGAAAGCTTAAAGGGACAAGATGATTCAATCCCACTGATGTGGAGGAACTCCTCAAAAGAAGGCAGAGGCTACACTAAAACAGGCCTTAACTCAGGCACCTGCCTTGAGGTTGCCAGACCCAGAAAAAGCATTCCAACTTTATGTCCATGAAAGAGAGGGAATAGCCTTGGGAGTGTTAACTCAAAGGTTGGGATCTGAGCCCTAGCCTGTAGCTTACTTATCTAAGAGGCTCGATCCAACTACCCAAGGCTGGCCCCCCCACCTTCGAAATCTTGCAGCTATTGCAATCATGATAGAAGATGCTTTAAAACTCTCCTTTGGGGGCAAACTACCTAGAGCCAGACATCCTGGAATGCGAAGTCAAGGGGGCCTTAGAAAGCATCACTATGAACAAAGCTAGAGGAGGTGACGGAATTCCTATTGAGCTATTTCAAATCCTGAAAGATGATGCTGTGAAAGTGCTGCACTCAATATGCCAGCAAATTTGGAAAACTCAGCAGTGGCCACAGGACTGGAAAAGGTCAGTTTTCATTCCAATCCCAAAGAAAGGCAATGCCAAAGAATGCTCAAACTACCGCACAATTGCACTCATCTCACATGCTAGTAAAGTAATGCTCAAAATTCTCCAAGCCAGGCTTCAGCAATACGTGAACCGTGAACTTCCTGATGTTCAAGCTGGTTTTAGAAAAGGCAGAGGAACCAGAGATCAAATTGCCAACATCCGCTGGATCATGGAAAAAGCAAGAGAGTTCCAGAAAAACATCTATTTCTGCTTTATTGACTATGCCAAAGCCTTTGACTGTGTGGATCACAATAAACTGTGGAAAATTCTGAAAGAGATGGGAATACCAGACCACCTGACCTGCCTCTTGAGAAATCTGTATGCAGGTCAGGAAGCAACAGTTAGAACTGGACATGGAACAACAGACTGGTTCCAAATAGGAAAAGGAGTACGTCAAGGCTGTATATTGTCACCCTGCTTATTTAACTTCTATGCAGAGTACATCATGAGAAACGCTGGGCTGGAAGTAGCACAAGCTGGAATCAAGATTGCCAGGAGAAATATCAATAACCTCAGATATGCAGATGACACCACCCTTATGGCAGAAAGGGAAGAGGAACTAAAAAGCCTCTTGACAAAAGTGAAAGAGGAGAGTGAAAAAGTTGGCTTAAAGCTCAACATTCAGAAAACGAAGATCATGGCATCCGGTCCCATCACTTCATGGGAAATAGATGGGGAAACAGTGGAAACAGTGTCAGACTTTATTTTTTTGGGCTCCAAAATCACTGCAGATGGTGATTGCAGCCATGAAATTAAAAGATGCTTAATCCTTGGAAGGAAAGTTATGACCAACCTAGATAGCATATTCAAAAGCAGAGACATTACTTTGTTAACAAAGGTCTGTCTAGTCAAGGCTATGGTTTTTCCTGTGGTCACATACTGATGTGAAAGTTGGACTGTGAAGAAGGCTGAGTGCCAAAGAATTGATGATTTTGAACTGTGGTGTTGGAGAAGACTCTTGAGAGTCCCTTGGACTGCAAGGTGATCCAACCAGTCCATTCTGAAGGAGATCAACCNCCCTTGGACTGCAAGGAGATCCAACCAGTCCATTCTGAAGGAGATCAACCCTGGGGTTTCTTTGGAAGGAATGATGCTAAAGCTGAAACTCCAGTACTTTGGCCACCTCATGCAAAGAGTTGACTGCCGGGGTCCAGCCCCGGTGGATCCAGGGTGATTCGAAGGGGAGATGGATAGGTGAGGAAAACTTATGTATTTAGAGATATAAGATTAGATTAGGAAGAAATAGTATAGTACGAAATTTAGGTGGAGAAAAAGAGGCTGAATAACTTGGTTTTCGGGGAAAACCAATAAAATCCCAGACAAGGAGCTTGCACCATCTACGTTAGGCCACCGGTGCCCACTTGAATATCGAAGGGTGCCCCGCCTTAGGCTCCCTCTCTCACGGATCTTAGCAGCCAGGGCAAGTAAGTAGACGTGGTGAGCCTCCTCGCTCCAGATGGGAATTCAGCCGAAAAAGGGAAGAAAAGAAAGACATGGGGAAGCCCAGCATCGATGCAAGACTCCAAAAACTATTTTTCAAAATCAGCTTATATACCCCAAGTTGTACATAAAGAAATAGTGGAATATGCAGAGTTATGCAGGGGCAGCAGCCCTGACCCTCATTGAGACAAACAAGGCTTTCTTTTTGCATACCCTCCCGTATACAAAAGGTCTCAGGTGGTTTACATTATCTTCTGGCCCAGAGGCCTGTTAACATTTTTATGGCTCTCTTCCTGGATAATTGTCTATCAACCAGAAAACTCCTTTTCCCTAGAAGTGTTTTTTCTTTACTCTGCATCACCCTCAAAGTACTAAATAAAGTTACATTCCTGTAGAACAAAGGTGCAGTGGGTTATAACAAAGAAAGTACTTAACTCAAAGATCTAATGTTGCTAATACCAGGTCTACTACCTGTTTTTCTATATACCAACTATATCTAAAAATAAAAGATATGAAAATTTGGCAGCAAGTATTGGCTCAACAAATGAAACCTTTCATCAGTCCTATTCTAATGATTTTGACTCCTCGGAAGCCCCTACATTCCTAGGAATATTTTAAGCTTCCTGTGCCTCCTGCGGTCAGGAGGCCTCAAACAATCACATGCACAGCTGTACGAGACCTGCAGGCAGGCTAGAAAGCCATCAGAGGGGTTTTTGAATTGAAACACTCATATTATGCCCAGGAGATTTATTATCTAAAAGCTCTAATTTTTTCCAGAAAAGGGTGGTGGGAGGACAGCCCCCTGTTAATGACAGAAGAGTAGGTGGAAAGCATAACACAGTAAAGCAGGTAGACTCTGGTCTTGGTGGGGTGGATGCTCAGGAAATTCCAGGGGAAACCCCTGAAGCCTGATCATGTCCTTGTGTTTTGTCAGGCTTCCTTCCGCATGACCTTGTCATGGGCGGGATTCCTCATGCTGGCCCCCGGCAGTTGACTTATTGAAAAGACTCTAATGCTGGGAGAGATTGGAGGCAGGAGGAGAAGGGGACGACAGAGGATGAGATGGCTGGATGGCATCACTGACTCGATGGAGGTGAGTCTGGGTGAACTCCAGGAGTTGGTGATGGACAGGGAGGCCTGGCGTGCTGCGATTCATGGGTTCGCAAAGAGTCGGACACGACTGAGTGACTGAACTGAACTGAAAGGCACTGCAGATGGCGCCTGCAGCCATGAAATTAAAAGACGCTTACCCCTTGGAAGAAAAGTTATGACCAACCTAGATAGCATATTCAAAAGCAGAGACATTACTTTGCCAAAAAGAGTCCATCTAGTCAAGGCTATGGTTTTTCCAGTGGTCATGATGGATGTGAGAGTTGGAATGTGAAGAAAGCTGAGTGCTGAAGAATTGATGCTTTTGAACTGTGGTGTTGGAGAAGACTCTTGAGAATCCCTTGGACTGCAAGGAGATTCAGCCATTCAGTTGGATCCATCCAGTCCATTCTGAAGGAGATCAGCCCTGGGATTTCTTTGGAAGGAATGATGCTAAAGCTGAAACTCCAGTACTTTGGCCACCTCATGTGAAGAGTTGACTCATTGGAAAAGACTTTGATGCTGGGAGGGATTGGGGACAGGAAGAAAAAGGAACAACAGATCAGATGGCTGGATGGCATCACTGACTCGATGGATGTGAGTCTGAGTGCACTCCGGGAGTTGGTGATGGACAGGGAGGCCTGGCGTGCTGCGATTCATGGGGTCACAAAGAGTCGGACATGAATGAGCGACTGAACTGAACTGAAATGGGAGAGGCCATTTATGGATGTCTAATCAAAGAATCCTCAGGTATCAAGTAATGCTGATGGAAAATCAAGGCCTCACTATATCCCCTTGTGAGGTTTGTAACCCAGCCACCCTCCTGCCTACCCCTCAGGGCTCTCTCTCCTTTCACTCTTGTCTAGAAACCTTGGACCACTGGACAAAACCCCGAAAGGGATTGTAAGAAGATCCTCTGACCAATCCTGAGGAAATCTGGTACACTGATGGAAACAGCTTAGTCTTAGATGGAAAAAGAAGAGCCGGGTATGCAGTAGTCTCCAGTTTTGAGACCATAGAGGCTAAGCCTCTGCCACCAGGTACTTCAGCCCAATTAGCTGAGCTTGTAGCCCTGAGTTGAACTTTTAGTTCGGTTCAGTCACTCAGTCATGTCCGACTCTTTGCGACCCCATGAATTGCAGCACGCCAGGCCTCCCTGTCCATCACCAACTCCCGGAGTTCACTCAGACTCACGTTCATTGAGTCAGCGATGCCATCCAGCCATCTGATCCTCTGTCGTCCCCTTCTCCTCCTGCCCCCAAACCCTCCCAGCATCAAAGTCTTTTCCAATGAGTCAACTCTTCACATGAAGTGGCCAAAGTACTGGAGTTTCAGCTTTAGCATCATTCCTTCCAAAGAAA
>SJYQ01001544.1:113911-176403 GCA_006410935.1 Redunca redunca | reverse complement strand
AAGGGCCTAGATCTGATAGATAGAGTGCCTGATGAACTATGGAATGAGGTTCGTGACATTGTACAGGAGACAGGGATCAAGACCATCCCCGTGGAAAAGAAATGCAAAAAAGCAAAATGGCTGTCTGGGGAGGCCTTACAAATAGCTGTTAAAAGAAGAGAAGCGAAAAGCAAAGGAGAAAAGGAAAGATATAAGAATCTGAATGCAGAGTTCCAAAGAATAGCAAGGAGAGATAAGAAAGCCTTCTTCAGTGATCGATGCAAAGAAATAGAGGAAAACAACAGAATGGGAAAGACTAGAGATCTCTTCAAGAAAATTAGAGATACCAAGGGAACATTTCATGCAAAGATGGGCTCGAAAAAGGACAGAAATTGTCTGGACCTAACAGAAGCAGAAGATATTAAGAAGAGATGGCAAGATACACAGAAGAACTGTACAAAAAGGATCTTCACGACCCAGATAATCATGATGGTGTGATCCTTAATCTAGAGCCAGACGTCTTGGGATGTGAAGTCAAGTGGGCCTTAGAAAGCATCACTACGAACAAAGCTAGTGGAGGTGATGGAATTCCAGTTGAGCTGTTTCAAATTCTGAAAGGTGATGCTGTGAAAGTGCTGCACTCAATATGCCAGCAAATTTGTAAAACTCAGCAGTGGCCACAGGACTGGAAAAGTTCAGTTTTCATTCCAATCCCAAAGAAAGGCAATACAAAAGAATGCTCATACTACCACACAATTGCACTCATCTCACATGCTAGTAAAGTAATGCTCAAAATTCTCCAAGCTAGGCTTCAGTAATACGTGACCGTGAACTTCCAGATGTTCAAGCTGGTTTTACAAAAGGCAGAGGAACCAGAGATCAAATTGCCAACATCCGCTGGATCAGGGAAAAAGCAAGAGAGTTCCAGAAAAACATCTATTTCTGCTTTCTTGACTATGCCAAAGGCTTTGACTGTGTGGATCACAAGAAACTGTGGAAAATTCTGAAAGAGATGGGAATCCCAGACCACCTAACCTGCCTCTTGAGAAATCTGTATGCAGGCCAGGAAGCAACAGTTGGAACTGGACATGGAACAACAGACTGGTTCCAAATAGGAAAAGGAGTAAGTCAAGGTTGTATATTGTCACCCTGCTTATTTAACTTATATGCAGAATACATCATGAGAAATGCTGGACTGGAAGAAACACAAGCTGGAATCAAGATTGCCAGGAGAAATATCAATAACCTCAGACATGCAGATGACACTATCCTTATGGCAGAAAGTGAAGAGGAGCTAAAAAGCCCCTTGATGAAAGTAAAAGAGGAGAGTGAAAAACTTGGCTTAAAGCTCAACATTCAGAAAACGAAGATCATGGCATCCAGTCCTATCACTCCATGGGAAATAGGTGGAGAAACAGTGGAAATAGTGTCAGACTTTATTTTTGGGGGGCTCCAAAATCACTGTAGATTGTGGTTGCAGCCATGAAATTAAAAGACGCTTACTCCTTGGGAGAAAAGTTATGACCAACCTAGATAGCATATTGAAAATCAGACATTACTTTGCCGACTAAGGTCCGTCTAGTCAAGGCTATGGTTTTTCTAGTAGTCATGTATGGATGTGAGAGTTGGACTGTGAAGAAGGCTGAGTGCCGAAGAACTGATGCTTTTGAACTGTGGTGTTGGAGAAGACTCTTGAGAGTCCCTTGGACTGCAAGGAGATCCAACCAGTCCATTCTGAAGGAGATCAGCCCTGGGATTTCTTTGGAAGGAATGATGCTAAAGCTGAAGCTCCAGTACTTTGGCCACCTCATGAGAAGAGCTGACTCATTGGAAAAGACTCTGATGCTGGGAGGATTGGGGGCAGGAGGAGAAGGGGATGACAGAGGATGAGAAGGCTGGATGGCATCATGGACTCGATGGACATGAGTCTGAGTGAACTCCAGGAGATGGTGATGGACAGGGAGGCCTGGCGTGCTGTGATTCATGGGGTCACAAAGAGTTGGACATGACTAAGCGACTGAACTGAACTGAACTGATGCTTTTCAGTTTCCAAACATTTGTTATTTCTCATTTCTTTAGTGTCAGGAAGTGATCTAGATGATATCAACTTTCTAGTACTTGTTGAAACTTCCTTTGTATCCTAAGATCTGGTTAAATATATTAATTAACAGACGTATGTTTGAAAAGAATATTTAGTTCCTGTATATGTCTAGATCAAGCTTTTGCTAATTACACAGTTCAGATCTTCTGTAGCCTTAATGATTTTCTGACGGGGAAATGTTAATTTTTTCACTGTGATTTTAAGTTATTAATTTCTCCTGCAGTTTCGCCCCTTGTTTTGGCCACACTGCTTGGCTTATGGGATCTTAATTCCGCAACCAGGGATTGAGCCCAGGGATTTCACAGCAGTGAAAGGGTCAAGTGCTAACCACTGGACCACCAGGGAATTCCCAGTTTGCTTTCTGTGTGCATGTGTCCATGCTAAGTCGCTTTGGTCACACCCGACTCTGCAACGCCATGGCCTGTAACCCACCAGGCCCCTCTGTCCATGGGATTCTCCAAGCAAGAATACTAGGGTGGGTCGCCATGCCCTCCTCTAGGGGGTTTTCCTGGCCCAAGGGTGGAACCCAGGTCTTCTGCTTGGCAGGAGGACCCTTTACCACTAGTACCAGCTGGGAAGCCCATGCTTTCTATATTAGAAACTAAACAGGGGCACAGAGGTCAGGCTTGGCATATTTTCTTGAAGAATTCTTCCTTTCATTATTGAGTAAAGCCTTGCTCTCTGTCTTAATGATTCCTTTTCTGGCAGCAGTCCTGCTACACCAGTTCAATCCTTATCTGTTTTCAAGCTTTCTCTGTTGTTTGGGGTCAGTTGTATCTTTAAAACATCTTGTATAGGTGGATTTTTTTTCATCCATATCAGTTAGTTAGGATTTTTTTTTTTTCACAATTAAAACACAAGTGTAATACGTTTACTATTATTGTAATTACAGATATATTTGGGATTTTTTTTACAATTCTTATTTCTTTAATGAATGGTTCTTTATTTATTTATTCACCACACTGCACAGCATTTGAGATCTTAGTTCACCAGCCAAGGATCAAACCTGTGCCCCCTGCGGTGGAAGTGTGGAGCCTTAACCACTGGACCGCCAGGGCAGTCCCTATTATGGATATATTGGGATTTACACCTGTCATTGTCTTTATCATGTCTCCTCCCTAATTTTTCCCTCTTGTCTTGTATGTTATTCTCAGCTAGCTTTTAAGTTTCAGTCTTTTTTTAAGCCCCTTGATTCATTATTATTAATGTTATTGTTAATTGTAGTCAATGCATACTAGGTTAGTTATCATTTAAATCATTCTGGATCTAACTTTCACTCCAAATCTAGTAGTAGCCCTTTCAGTGAGGACCCATGAATAGCAAAGTCTTTTTTTTGTCCCTGTCTGAAAACGTCTCTACTGTAATCTTACAGTTTTGGATGATAGTTTAGCTGGGCATATAATTCTAGGTTAGCAGACACATTCTCTCACTGCTTCACACACAGCTTTGTTTCCAGTGTCACTGGCGATGCTGAGAACTGTCGACCAAACGGTCATCTCTCTTCAGGTGGTGAGTCTTAGCTCTTTGGTGGCTTTTAAGATCTCTGGGTCTTTGATGTGCTCTTGTTTCTCCACAATGTGTCTAGATGCCTATTTTTTTATTTGTCCTATTTAGATAATGTGACTATTCAATTACACCAAAACTCTGTAATTTTTTCCCTTTAAGTTTGCCTCTCCTCATTGCCTTTATTCTTTTCTTCTAGACCATCTTTATTCTCTTCTTCAGGACATCTGAAGATGTGTCTTCAATGTACTCTTTCCATTATCCACATTTATGTATTATGTTTTCACATTTTTGTTCTCTTTATATTTCATATTGCACTTCTGGATGATTTCTTCTTATTTACATTCTACTTCTCTAATTCTTTCTTTAGTGTTGTAAAAATAGCTATTTATCTCACAAACTTAATTATACTTTCAATGAAAAAAAATTTTCTTTTTACTTTTAAGCCTGAGTTTTCTCATGTCTGCCTTTTCTCTTTTCAAGATATTGTGGCTTTGATTCTTCTCACTTCTTGTATCATTTAAAATACACTTTAAGTGAAAAATACACTTTAAATGTAGTTCAGATGTTCTATTAACTTTACTTATTGAGGAGATAATTCTCCTCTTGCTATTTCTAATGTCTCTTTTTTTGTAATGGTTTGTTTACACACAAGTTTTGTAATTTTCCAGCTGTGGGTCCATGTTAAGAGTGTGCCCACTGCCCTGTGGGAGTCCAGTGTACTCTAGATTGTGAATTGTCCCTGGAGAGAAGTTTCATATTTGCTTCTGCCAGAGTACAGGTGTTTAAATGGTCCTGGACCAGATTTATGTTATTCTTGTGACTTGGATTTCCTCCCATCTCTTAGATTTCATAAAATTACACATTTCCTGTTTTTGGCAGAGCTTGGGGTTTTGATTTCTGACAGATGGACTTGTTTCTGTGTGAGTCTCAGAGACACTGGCCCAATAGGTGGAGTTTTTCTAGCCCCATTTGAACCAGCTTCAGGGCAAGGATGAGCAGCTCAGAAGATTCTAGGCTTCAAACAGGCCTTCCATTCCAGCTATGTCACCTCAGGTGAGCTCCAAGCATCACCTCTTGTCGACGCATCAGAACCTCAGACCCATCCCCAAACCTGGGAGTGTTGGGGTCAGCCTCTACTATCCTGCTCCAGTCTTTAAAGATCTATTTTCCACCCTGTGAATTTTTTTTTCTCTCTTTTGACTGTGAATGCTCATTTTAAAAACCTCTTGGTAGTGGCATTATATTCTCACTCATCCCTGTGCTAGAAGAGATGAGAGAAAAGCCCCCATCCATTTTGTCTGCTAGAAGCCCCTCTCCTCCATTCACCTGCTCTCCACCTGATTTTAGCATAGACACAGATGTGTTTCCAAAGACCCTCAGATAGAGAAATGAGGAGGATGGACGCGGACCAGCAAAAGAGAGGAGGACAAATAATGATAGAGGGACACCTGACCCAAGTGACTGCAGGCCTAGTCTCTACAGGGATGGATTTGGGGAGACCTGGCTTTAGGGTCAGGGACAGGTCTACTTGAATAGGCAACTTGGGTGGGGTGATTGGAGAGACCCCTGCAAAGAGTAGATGTCTTATGTCTGACTCTGTTATCTTCTCAACGGTAACATGACCTCATTAGAATTAATACCATGGTTGCCCTCCATCAGCGCCGTGGTCCAGCCCAGTTAGCCACCTCCCTCTAGCAGAGGTCCAGCTTACAGACCAACTCAGCCCCTGAGCGCACTGAGACCCATGGCTCTAGAAGGCAGGATGGAAAGAGGACCCTGGAGGGAGAGCTCCATAGAGCCAAAAAAAAAAAAACCAGGGAGGAGGCATCAATCTCGTAAAAGAGAAGCCTTCACTTCCGATCTCCAATCAGGCAGAGGAGACAGAAGGGGCAGCTGTCATCAAGCTGTCCCAGCTCCAGAAACACAAATGAATAATGGCTTGGAACTTCAAGTCTGGGATGGGGCTCTTCAAGCCATATTTCATGGGAGACATTCTGAGCCCTCATCGGGAGGAATAAATACGGTTGTTAAACAGACAGCTAATGGTAGGGCATCCATCTGGGGGCAAATCAGTGAGGGTGGTTAAGCGGACCAGCCCAACTTTGGAAGAGGGATGCAAAATTAGCCAGAGGATGGGAGAAAGACACTGGGGAGGAGTGGCGTAGAGGAAGCTTGTCTTCCAGGCAGTAGTTCAGCAGCAGGAAAGGGAAGGGAAGGGAAGGAGTAGGAGGTTTGTTTTCTTCCCTGCTCCTTGCAAGCAATGTTTTGACTCTGCGGCACAGACTTCCAAAATGAATCTCCAGTCAGTGCATCTGACCGGCTACCCACCCCTACTTCCAAGATCACCAACTCTCACTGTTAAATTCCTACTCTGTGCCACCCCTAAAACCTTTGCACAAAAGCCTGCACCATCACCCCGAGCTCTGGATAATCAGAAAATGGAGAACACCCTCTCCTCTTCAAGAAAAAGCTGGACTCTACCTGCCCAGGGAAATCTATATGTAAATTCAGATACTTTGCAGTCTTTCCTGTGCAACACTTTCGGTCTCCAGCCAGGTAGCAAGTGAAGATAAGACAGGCTGGCGGCAGATTGCAGGTCAGAGCTGGAGCTGCCAGGATGAAGGGTTTCTGTTTGGGCGGGGACTGAGGGAGGGGGATCCATGTCCCAAAACCATGACAAAAAGTCTCTGCTTTATCCCAGGGAGCCCCAGCAGATAGCATACTTTCAATGCTTAATACTGTCATGAAAGTACTTGAAAAAAATGGAAGAATGCAGGTGGAAGAAGATTAAATAGGTTTAGATGTTATAAGGCAAACCTTTCTGAAGGCATGGCACTCCCTAGGGTGTGTCTTCTGTCACTGTCCAAGTCGGCCTGGTGACTGGCCCTGCCTGCCTTCCATGCTTCAAGGCTCATGGCTACCTTGCCCTGGTGTTGCCAGCTTGAGAGGTGCAAAGGCAAACAAGTCCTGAGTCTCAGGGGCTCCTTGCGAAAAGTGTCCATTGTGGTTCACCCGGGGCTCTGCCTCCACAGGATGACAGAGGCAGAGGTTGCAGAGATGTAGCCAGGAAATCCAGGAACACTCCGGGCCACCAGGAGGCGGAAGGGGCAAGGACGAATTCTCCCCTAGTGGGTTTGGAGTACAGTCCTGTGACGCCCTGACCTCTGACCTCTAGCCTCCAGAATCCTAGAGAATCCTTTTCTGTTGTTTCAGGTTCATGGTACTTGGTTACAGCAACTTCAGGAAACTGATACAAAGATGGATCTTTACTCTGGGACCCAGGCTGACCGAGCAGCCTCTACCCAGACCACTGGAGGTTTTCTGGAAGGAAGAGAAAGCAAGGCACAGGGCTCCCCTGGTGGCTCAGTGGAAAAGAACCTGTCTGCCAATGCTGGAGATACGGGTTCAATTCCTGATCTGGGAATATCCCATATGCCACAGAGCGACTAAGCCCACGCTCCACAACTACTGAGCCTATGCTCTAGAGCCCAGAAACTGCAACTACTGAGCCCACATATGCCAGCTACAGAATCCCATGTGCCCCCGAGCCCATGCTCTGCAACAAGAGAAGCCAAGAGGGAAGCCTGTGCACCACAGTTAGAGAGTTGCCCCCTCTCGCCACAACTGGAGAAAAGCTTACTTAGCAACAAAGACCCAAAAGTAAAATTATATTAAAAAAGACAAGAAATCAAGGCACACAGTAGGAGCTGGTCCTCAAAGCTTCCACCTAAAAGTGATCCAGTCACTCTGCTCATATTTCATTGGTCACCAGGACACCCCTGAGTCCAAAAAGCAGGGGAATCTAATCCTCCACTGCAGAGGTTGGCAAACTTCTTTAAGGAGCCACAAAGTAAATATTTTGGGGCTTCTCTGGTAGCTTAGCTGGTGAAGAATCTGTCTGCAATGCAGGAGACCCCAGTTTGATTCCTGGTTCAGGAAGATCCCCTGAAGAAGGGACAGGCTACCCCCTCCAGTATTCATGGTCTTCCCTGGTGGCTCAGATGGTAAAGAATCTACCCACAATGTGGAAGACCTGGGTTCGATCCCTGGGTTGGGAAGATTCCCCTGGAGGAGGGCATGACAACACACTCTAGTATTCTTGCCTGGAGAATCCCCATGGACGGAGGAGCCTGGTGGGCTATACAGTCCATAGGGTGGCAAAGAGTCAGACACCACTGCGTGACTAAGCACACACATGGTAAATATTTTAGACTGTGGACTTCATGGTCTCTGTCACAGCCCCTAAGAAAGCCATGAAATGTGTCTGCTACAGTTGAGAGAAGCCAGATACCCAGCCCAGCCTAAAGAAGCTTGCATGAAGAGGGATGGGGGTCTGTACCCCCAGAGACATCACAGCAGGGAAATGGGCTTTGGCTGTCTATTGCAGTGCCAGGAGAGGGCTGGGGCATGGGAGGACAGCCCACAGGTCCAGGTTTGTTAGTCCAAGCAGGGAGGTGGGATAGTCTTTGTGGACCAGAGAGAGAATCTGCCGGGGACCATGCACGGACCTGTCCAATGGGACCGTCTGATGGGGTTGGGGGCAGTACACCATAGGATGCCGCATGAACTCCTGATGGACGTCCAGCCAGAGGAAGGAGTCACATGGGGCCATTCAGAAACTGACACGAGCACACCAGGGGTCACAGGTACCCCCAGAGTCGGGCAAGTAAAGTTACTCTTTCTCTTTCCTCCAAAACTCTGCCTCTATATTTCGATTCGGCATCAGTTCATGGAGGGTCAATATTTTGGCAACAGGAACATTTAAGCAATCCATGGAAGCCAGGAGGGGAAGCTTTTCTTTGCAGCCAGAGGTCTTGGGCAATTTTTCTTATCCTGCCCTTGATCCAACCTTGTGGGTTCTTTTCTCTCTCACCCAGAGATGATGGGCGAGAACGTTTTCCAGGGGCGTTTTTCTTTTACCATCCTGCCTCCTTGCAGGAGTCTCCATGAACCCCTCGAGGTGGCCAACGGTTTGGGGTGCTGGGATTTTCTGCTTTTGAGCTGCATTTTTCTGCATGTGGCCTCTCTCACAGAGGTGGGAACCCGGTTAAGGCGCTATGAAGTGGTGCTATGGAAGTCAGACTCGAGAATAGTGGGAGAGCAGTAGAAAAATAAAACCTCATTGTCTCTGATATTTCAGGCGGCCTCTGGGTTAATTGCGGTGCCAGGAGCTGTGAGTGGGATCCATAGTCGTCCATGGTGGCCAGGGCAACTTCTGGAACACTCCTTAATTAATAGCTGTCCTTTTCTGCTGTGGTTTCTGGGTTTCTCATCAGCCAATTGAACTGTTCTCCTGGAAACAAAGACCCGTTCGGAGGTGCTGTGCTTTCAGTAATTTCTTTCTTCCACCTCTTTGTCTGGAGAAGAGTTCACTGAATGGCATGTCCAATGAATTCCATTTCTCAGTGACAAAACCCCTGGAGGGAAGGCGGTTGCTATAGTGATGGGGGTAGGCCACCCTCTTAATTTGCAGAGGAACAATGAGGAAGTCTCTGACCCTCAGCAGGAAGCCTTAAGTTGAAAAAAAAAAAAAAGGAAGCCTTAAGTTGAAATGGCCATTGTCTCCGAGTTCTCCCCCATCATCTCTGGGTGAGAGAGAAATGAACCCACAAGGTTGGATCAAGGGCAGGATAAGAAAAATTGCCCAAGAAGTCTGGGGGCCCCGGATGGTGACATTTCTGCTTCCGGTTCTTTCCAAATGTGTTTGCAGGACGCATCTCCATCCAACTCTCCTGGGAGACGGTGCGCAAATGTTTAGTTGCTAAGTCATGCCCAACTTTTTGTGACCCCATAGACTGTAGCCTGCCAGGTCTTCTGTCCATGGGATTTCCCAGGAAGGAATACTGGAGCGGGTTGCACAAGTGTAGCCTGTGCATTTAAACTTATAACTATCCACCATCCCCCAAAAACAGATTGGGAGCAGACAGCTTCCCAAGGCCAGGGCTGGGAGGAGGTCAGGATGGATGGGAGAGACTTCCTGGTACCATTAGCTGCTTTCACAGTCAGGCAGAACTTGTGTAGGTTTGGCTTTTAGCTGAGGATGAGGCAAAGCAAAAAAGGGAAACCAGAGGTGAAGGTTGGGAAGAACCCATCTCTGCTGGTCCTGATGCAAGACTGTGGTCATCGTGCCCAAACGACCTTCACTTTCTCCTCTGCGATCTTTAGCCCTCCACACCCCAGGCTCTGGGGCTCAGGGTTCAGGCTACCAGCACTGAGGTGCACAGTCATGCGCTCCATCCAGAGACCACAAAATTTGAATCAAATTTCACTTTCAACTCAGGAAAGTCGTGGGAGCCAGTCACAAGGTGTGCTCAGCAGAACAAAGGCCTCCAGAAATGTCCATGTGCTGATCTCAGGAGCTTGTGAATATATTACCTTATATATTTCACCTTTGTCCCGGGCACAGGCCCAGAGCTCCGAAGACCCTCAACCTCTCCAAGTGTTAAGAGTATCCTCTATCATTCATAAGGAGACCCCAACTTCTTAAAAAATTGATGTATAGTTGATTTACAATGTTTTAGGTGTACAGAAAGCTGATTCAGATATTCTTTTTCAGATTCTTTTCTAAGTTATTACCAGATCTTGAATATAGTTTCCAGCAGGTCCTTGTTGGTTATCCATTTTATACATAGTAATGTGTATCTGTTAATACAAATTCCTAATTTATCCCCCCCATAAGAAGACCCTTTTGATCTCACCTGAGTTTATGCTGACGAGGTAAATGAGGGTGCCCCCTCCCCCACCCGCCAGCTACAGACGATCTGTGATGGGATAAATGGAAAAGGAATTTTAAAAAAGAGGGGATGTATGTATAAGTACATAAAGCTGACTCACTTTGCTATACAGCAGAAACTAACACAACTTCGTAAAGCAACTATACTCCCCCCAAAATTGTTTTTAGTCTAGAAAGAATGAGAATTTATAAGAAGTCTAAAACATCAAGTAGAATTTTTAAATGTTTATATAGCTTTCCCTTCTACTTTTTTTTTTTTTTTGCTTATTTCCTGGCATTTCTAGGGCGAACTATATTACTTGTAATCTTAAAACACAATAAAATACATTCCCTAGAAAATAAACAAACTGGCAGACTGAAAAACAAGACTATAAAGATTTTAAATAAATAAATTTCAACTCCAAAAGAAGAGAGAGAAATAAGACACAGAGAGAACCAAGCCATAGTTTGTAGGAGGGTGGAAGGGAGACTTCCAGCCTCCAGCGCTGTAAGGAATGGACGTCTGCTGTTGATAACCCCCTCAGTCTACAGCAATGGGTTATAGAGCAGCCTGAACTAAGAGACAGCATCAGCCCACAGGAGTGGNTGGGGGCGGGGGGGGGGCGGGCGGTGACTCTCAGGATGGAGGAGGATGAAAGGAGAGAAGGTTCCAAGGAGGAGGATTTGGCCTCCATCCTTAGCAAAGAATCCCAGACATGCAGAGGCTGCCTGAGAGCTCACAGAGGACAGACTCACCAGTATGTCACAACTCACAGAGAGCTCACCAGAGAGACTGTCTGGGTCCCCAGAACACGTGTCACAAGGCATACAATGGTGTGTGCCCTGGGAGCGCAGGGAGGCTGTTCACAGACACACAAGACTGGGGAGTGCGGTGCCTGGGCAAACTCCCACCCATATCGACTGGGGAGACCCCAGCCCAAGCCGAGAGAGGAGTCACTGCTCAGAGGACAGCCACGGAGGCCAGACTCCCTTCAAAGAATGCTTCTTAACCTGGGTCTGGGAGGGAGGAGCCCTCGGTCATGTAAGCCAAGTGGTCAGAAAGATGGTTTTTTTTGTTTTTTTTTCTGAACAGCTCATGTTAAAGAAGCACCAGGGGGGTCTTCCCTGGTGGTCCAGTGGTTACAGCTCTAGGCCCCCAATCCGGGGGGCCTAGGTTTGATCCCTGGTCGGGGAACTGGATCCCGTGTGTCTCAACTAAGAGTTCACATGCTACAATTAAGACCTGGAGCAGCCAAGTGAATTTTTTTTTTTTTAATAAAAGGATAATAAAATAAAGAAGCAGCAGGCAAGCTTTTACAAACAGCCAAGACCTTCCTGAGGAGCCCTGGAAACAGGGCACGCCCTGCAGTGACCCAGTGATGAAGGGAGAACAGAACCCTCCGGAGCAGTAGCACTCCGGGTCCCAGAAGGGCAGGACCCATTTGATCCCTGCTGGGCGGCCGTAAAGAGAAGGCGACAGAAGTCCATCTCAGGAAGGCAGGAACAAAAAACAAAAAACTCATATGTTTTCTGAGCCAAAAATTTTGCCTGAGTCCCCCCCCACACCGCCTTCACCTCGAGAATGTGTTTAAATCAAAAAAATAAGAGGAGCCAGGTCTGTTCCCCAAGGGGAGCCCGGTCCAACTCTCTCCAGCCCGGGAGTGGCGTTGGAGGGTGGGTTCAGCTATTTCTGATTCCTCCGCAATCCTTTGACTCCAGGTAAACACAGTGAATCTGGAGCATCGCCAAAACAGCCATAAACATTAAGTCCCATTCTGTTATTCAATGAACAACTCTCCTTTATGAAAAGGATAAAAATCTCATGAGCAGAAATGGAAAAATCTGCAAAAATATGTATCTGTTAATATAACAATGGAATTGCAAAGGAAGGAAGGACGTCTGTCATCTTGGGGACTCTGTCCCAGGGCGCTCTCATGGGTAAGACGCAAACATCTTCACCATCACCCCACTCCCTCCAAGTCATCTTTGGAATCCAGATCCACTTCACCGAGGGCAGCAGTTGGGGGTCCCTGAAATGCAGGAGGGAGTCAGAATTTTGTGAGTTGAATTCTTTTTCCAGAGCCCCAGGGGGTGATTGTTATTCAAAAGGGAAATTTTAGGGACTTCCCTAGTGGCCCAATGGCTAAGACTCCTTGCTACCATGCATGGGGCCTGGGTTTGATCCTTGGTTAGGGAACTAGGTCCCGCTTGCTGCAATTAAAGATCTCACACGTGGCAATGAAGATCCCAAGTGCCGCAATGAAGACCTGGCAGAGCCAAAGAATATTTGTTTTTAAAAAAGGAAACTTTAGGTGTGGTAAAAATATATATATTATAATGCCCATCAGCCTTCTCTATTCTTTTTATGGTAAAGCTGATTTTTTAAAAAATATTTATTTGGCTGTGTTGAGTCTTGGTTGCAGTGCTCGCAGGCTCTCTGTGGCCACAGTGGGGCTTCTCTCCAGCTGTGGCTTGTGGATTCGGTAACCCTTTGGCACATGGGATCTTGGTTTCCCGACTAGATATTGAACCTGTGTCCCCTGCATTGGAAGGCAAATTCTTAACCACTGGACCACCAGGGAAGTCCTGGTAAAACTGATCTTTGACTCCTGTGTTTCGATCTGGGAAGAGTGTCCATGAGGGAAAGGATGGGCAGCTACAGAAGCTTGTTGGTAATGGTCCAGCCGAATGTTCTAAGGCAACGGTCAGTTTGCAGGGGATGGACACAAGGAGAACGTGACCCTATTTGCAAGTTTCCGGGGAAGGAGCTACGAGGACCCTGAGCCCTAAAGCTTCAGGTCAAGGGAACCAGTAGGCTACTCTGTGGACGGTTTAGCAGAGCCTTGGCATTCCCCTGCTCCCCTTAGAATCCCCATCTCTATCTTCACTGTCAGGTCTATCACAGATGAAGCTGCCATAACTGTTTCTGTAGGAGTCTCTGAATGCGTACGTTTTCTTTTCTCTTGAGTAAATGCGTTTTCATTTCATTTGGGAGCGGAGTGATGGGTCATCTGGTAGAAGGATGTTTAACTTCTTAGGAAACAAACCAGCTGTTTGCCGAAGTGGTTGTGCCATTTTTTTCATTCCCACCAGCAACATCTGAGCATTCCAGTTCCTTAATCGACTCCAATAGTCATCCTGAGAGGTGTGTGGGGTTGTCTCGGGATGGTTTTACTCTACACACATTTCCCTGCTGGCTAAGGATGGTGAACATCTCTTCATGAGCCGCTTTGCTAGTGGTACATCTTCTTCTGTGACATGTGTGTGTTCAAATCTATTATCCGTTAAAAAAAAATGTATCATTTGTCTTCTTCTCTCATAGTAAGAGTATTTTATACATTTTGGGTTGGGAGTGGGTGGGACATGGTGGCCAGCTCTTCATCTTTTCACACACCAATCCATCAACTCTATATCCTGAATCCTTCAAAGCTGACTTTCAAAATCCCAGATCCCAGGTTCTTGCCAATCAGAAGCCTTGGTTTTAAAACTCAGACTCACCTTCTGCTTTTCTGCTCTGTCCTACCTTCCCTCCATCCCGGTGGGCCTGGCTCTGGCGAGGGAGGTGATGAGCTGGACAGCTCATTTCCAAGCAACTTGGTCCTTGCCTGACCCAGGGTCTCTGCCTGCTTCCAGGGAGCCACTAACCACCCCACAGTGTGCTCTCTGAGCAGAACCTCCCAACATCCAGGTGATAATAGGAGGGGTTTCAACAAAGAAAGCCTTTAACGTCCAAACCTCAGAATTCTGGGCTGTGAAATTTGGAGCTGGGATGAGGGGATACCAGCTTTCCCCCTTGGACTCTATAACTCCTCTGGACTCCTGTAATTCTTGTCTTTGCATAAAACAAGCACCTTTCTGAGTCCCATGTGAACCCAGAAATAGGCTCTGTGTATGGGCACCTTGATATACCCCTTCCAAGATGGAGTTGCCTTATTACTTCAAAGCAAACCTCTGCTTCTCCCAGTTGCCAGTCCCCAGGGCTACTGTTTCTTTTTTCCACATCTTCCAGCACTATTTGTTACGCATGTGTTGTGTCTACGGTACCTTGTCCAGTTCCCCCTCGAGGATGTAAGAACCTCCAGGGCAGGAATCTTGGTCACACGCATCCATCCCTGCATCTCTGGGAGTGCGCCTGGCACAGAG
Organism: Redunca redunca; assembly: GCA_006410935.1. Taxonomy (NCBI): domain Eukaryota; kingdom Metazoa; phylum Chordata; class Mammalia; order Artiodactyla; family Bovidae; genus Redunca; species Redunca redunca. Next base: position 161,962 of record SJYQ01001544.1, on the reverse strand, counting down.
GAACACCAGAATGAGTATTGCTTGAGTAAGGATGATCCCAGGAGGCCAGGCTCCTTGGGGTCAGCCTCGGGGCCTCTCCCTCCTGATGCCCAGCTTCCCCAGCAGGGGGTCATTGAGTTGTTGGGGTCTCTAAGGGGTGTGAGGATCTCACCAACCCGTACACAGAGGCTGAAATTACACCAAATTCCCTCCCCTGCTCCTCCCCACCACTGCCTTTCTGCCTGACATGATCCTCAATTCCCTGAATTTGCTAGCAAATGGTAGAGGATTCCCTCCAGTACCTCCCTAGTCAGCCCAGGAGACACTGGCGAGGTCTAAACCTGTTTCTATGGCAACAGGATCAAGGCTTTGATGCTGTAAGGCTTGGTACAAAGAGGGGTGCCTCCTGCCCTCCTGGGGAGGGATGTATGAATTGGGTATGGGCGGGGCACTTGGAATGGGACCTCATCATGAAGTGGAAACCACGGAGGCATCAATACACCTGGATGCTTCTTGTAAATGTGTCACCTTCTTAACTTCTCTGACCCTCAGTGCCCACATCCCTAAAAATGCCTCTGGCTTAGAGGATGTGAGGTGCCCAGCATGGGCCTCGCATGTAGCAGGAGTCAGTAGAGAGGGCCCTTGGTCACCAAGAGCCCTGGCGTCTGGGAGGCACCACTCACTGTCAAGGGCTCAGAACCGGCGGGAAGGGTGTTGGTTGGGAACAGTTCCCAACATGTCCTGACTCTTTCTAATCCCATCCCAGTCTCCCAGCTTATAGAGCCTTCACTCAAAGACACTTTCTTGTCCCACCTCATGCCCAGCAGCTCAGTTCCCAAGAGATACTTGATGCTTTCGCTGCTCCTGTCGCAGCAGACCTGTCCAGGGTTGCGCTTCTCCAGGGCCTGCCTCCAACTGGAGAAAACGCACATGGGGGTTAGTCAAGGCACCCAGCTCTCTGCCGGTGTGTTTCCTAGGTGGCATCTTGCCTTTCCCAGGGGACAGCAGGCTGGAATCCATGCAACGTTTGTTTCCACCCCAGCTCGGAGGGGTGGCTCTAAGGGCGGGGAGTCCAAGTTTCCAATGGGCAGACTCTGCACGCAGCATAGGGGTGCAGACCTCAGAAGTAAGCCGGCCATGGTATTTTTAGAAATGTGAGTAATATTAGTCTCATAGGTCTGTCTTTCAATCCCTCCCAAGTGGCATGATTAGCCATAGAGTATATTAGCCCCTACCAGAAAGGCCTCAAGAAACCACCAGGTCTGACTTCACAGACAGCTACAGGGCTGGGTATGGGGGATACAACTGGGTGGGGGATGCCACAGGCTGTGGAAAACTGGAGAGCACGTGACCCCTCTAAAGGGCGGGCTGCTACCCAGTTCCCCAGGGATGTCGCCACATAGGTACCTCCCAGCTGGGCCACCTCAGGCAGGTTACTTAACTTCTCTGAACCATTGTGTCTGCATCTGTAAAATGGGCCAGATGAGAGAATCTGCTGTATCTCAAAGGATCCAACGAGACAACGGGTACAGGCTGTCCAGTGTGGGTGTGGCAGCTGTCACTGTCATCCTCTCTCCAGGCCCCTTCTGTGTTTTGCTCGCCTGACAAGTATTTATTGAGCGCCTGTGTGGTGGCTGCTGGAGCTGCCCAGATTCCTACTCAGTAAGGAAGGACCAGGGGCCTGAGTCACCGACACCCAGCCCACAGCTGGCAGCCCCTCCTGGGGAGGTTTGCTTCAGCTGAAGACAGCTGCCTTGCATGGATGACATTCCCTTCGTAGAGTGACCCATGTCAAAGGACATAGGGGTATAAATAAAGTCCGGGCCTCTCCTCCCACCTCGGGATGGCTCTGTGGGTCGCCCATCTTCGGAATGCCCTGTGGGGTCCCCTGGGGATTCTGTTGTAACCACATCACACCCCAGCTTCCTCCTTGGCCCAATCTGCTTCCTTCCTTCCCTTCCAGAGGTGTGATCCCAAGAGTACCCTATCTACCTTGTGATGCTAATCTCTGACTCAGAGTCTGCCCCCTGGAGAATCCAGCCTCGGGTGCTTGAAGGGTCCAAAAACACCCAAGTGGAATTGGACTTTGGAGCTGGGTCATCTACCACCTGGCTGGCAACGAGGACCCCAGCTGTGGTGGGGGGAACTGTAGATCGTGGTGTAGGAAGCAAACATTGTGAGAACTTTCCCCCTGATGACCTGGCGTGGTCTGGGAGAACACACCAGCTGGTGGTGTGTGTGTTAGTCACTCAGGCGTGTTCGACTCCGTGGATTGTAGCCCACCAGGCGTTTTTGTCCATGGACTTCTCCAAGCAAGAATACTGGAGTCGGTTGCCATTCTTTCTCCAGGGGATCTTCCCAACCCAGGACTGAACCTGGATCTCCTGCACTGCAGGCAGATTCTTTAGCATCTGAGCCACCAGGGAAGTCCCAGCTGGTGTGGTATATCTGGCATTTGATAAACACTGAGAAAACCCCTGAAGATGAATGATGCTATCTATGGGAAGAGATAATATAAAGCTGAGAGGGATTAATTTGCAATTAAAAGCCAATTGTTGGGACTTTCCTGGTAGTCCAGTGACTAAGGCTCCATGCTTCCAATACAGGAGGCCCAGGTTTGATCTCTGGTTGGGGAACAAGATCCCACATGCCACAGTGAAGAAAGACCTGGCACAGCCAAATAAATAATTTTTTTTCAAAAGCCAAGTGTGAAAGATGGAGGGCCCTCTTGGAAAAACATAAGAGACTCTGATCTCTTGGGATGAGACCTCAGTTTTGTCCCAAGAAGTGGCCCTAAAAATAGCAGAACTCTGTAGAAGGTTAAACTCCTAATCCAGGCAGATCTGCCATTGCCAAGGTCAGAGCCCTGGTTGGAATGAAGAGGAACCTGATACATGGGATGAGAACAAATGGGTTGATGTTCCTCAAATCTTGAATCCCAAGATTTCCCCAAACTCTGTGAGCCTGCAGAGAGGTTCATGACCACATGTAAAGGGCCAGCACCCCCACTGTTGACAACAATGTGGAGGCATCTCCCTTGCAAAACAACACGCATCCTTTCCAGAAACTGCTCCCTGGCTAGGAACAAGTGGGGCAAGGTTGCCACATAGCTCAGCTGAGGGCACTCTGGGCCTAATGAAAGAGGAAGACCAGACCACAAAGGAGCTTGGGAAACAGCCAGCCAATCCTTGCAGGAGGCAGACAATTCTGTATGGAACCGGTGCCGGAGGTGCTTGACCAGGTAGGTGGAACCTGGGGCCAGGGAGCGGGGCACTCTGCTGGGCAGGGAACCCTAGATGTGATTTGAGCACTCTATTGGAATGGCTCCCAGCAGGGTAGGAACGTGATGATCCAGACTGAGGTAGAAATGCCAGAATCCCACGGGGTCAAAAAGCCAGACAAGTGGGTGTGGTTGAGGAGATACACCAGGAAAAGCCAGAAAACCACCAGATGAGCAGGCCGCATGGGAAGGCCCAGAGGACACACCATTTACCAAAGGGTGTGGAATGTGCTGGAGAGAGGGCAGCAGCAACTCTAGGAGGTGCCTTGGCGACTCCTCTGTAAGCCCAGGCTGATGGTAGGCGGTACCACTCTCCTACCAAATGGCAGGGAGAGGACCCCACCACTCCACTCTCGGCAGAAGCAACAGAAGCCACGTGGCAGCACTTACTGTCAGCATCTCAGTGAACGCATGATCAATGAGCAGTAAGTTCAGAGGCCGCCATATTGGTACCACTCCTTGGGGCCTCCAAGACCTTATCCATGGTCATTACAAATGCATATACCCCTGAAGCCAACAAGTCTACTGGCAATGAGTCCCACAGCTGTCCCGCATTAAGAAACATGATCCCAAACTGGAGGTTGCTTGTCAGTGTCCTGCAGGGAGGTATTGGTGACTAGGCTCACACAAGGATCGTCTAATTTATATGGATGGTTTGACCTACTTTTTAGTATGGGTTAGGAAATTTTACAATGCTGAAGGGCAGATGTCAGCTTGCAGAAAACTGTTAGCTATGCAAATGATTCTTGTCTAATAACAATTCAGATGAATTTTGTCTGGCAGAGATGCAAATAATATCTGTCCTGTAGAAATGCTAATCCCAAAGGGTACAGCCTTAATGCCCTGGAGTTTATATATTAACCAGTTTTCTATGTAACCCAGCTGCCTTATTCCAGATTTCTTTCAGTGCCTATATGTACCCAGTCTCTCGAATTCTCTTTGAACCAGTTTTGCCGTCCTGCTGCTTTCTCCTCTAATGAGTTCAAGGTCTTTGACACACAGTCACTTTATAGTGGAACGGGAATCATGCTTTTACACTTTTTGAAAATAAAACTTTGACCCCCTAGCACATATACACATAAAAGCATTTGTGGCTTCATTGCTTGAAAGAGAAGTATTAGAAATGAATGTCAATCAGGAAGGAACAGGCTAAATTAATTATGGTGCGTAGACAAAAGGCATATTGTGCAGCTCTTACAAAGGACGAGCAATTGCATTTATATGGAAAAATCTCTGAGATTTAATGTTAAATTTAAAAATAGCAAGGTTGAGTATGACATGAGCTCATTTGGATAAAAGAGGTGAATACCCTCCCCTTCTCTCTCCAGATGGATTGATAGATAGATTTCTGTGTTATCTCTTAACCTATATCTACAGACACACATACACACACACAGTTTTTTAAGTGCATCTCTGGAAATCTTCATAAGACGCTTGTAACTATTAACCTCTGGAGAGAATAGATGAATTAGAAAAAGGGAGGTAAGAAGGAGAGACACTTTTTACTGCAAAATCTTTTACTTCTTGCGTTTTGTGTTATTTACATATATATTCCAACAAGCAAGTTAATAAAAATTTAAATAGGGGAAAAGAATGCCCAGAAGAGAACACAATATTCTAGAGATAATAGAACAGTGTACAGGGCTTAAGACCACAACCTCTGAGATTTGAATTTCTCTGACTGTGGACTAAGTCTATAATGGCTTTTCCCCTAAGGTTTATTGAAGTATAGTTAAATACAGTTAAATTTATAGTTTGTACATATACTTTGACAAAAGTATGCAGTCACCTAATCATGACCATAATAACCAAGGTGCAAAGTGTGACACTTTCAAGCGTCATCTGTGTGATTGCGTTGTGACACGGCGCATTCCTCTTTATAGCTGAGAACTGTTGCATTGCATGAACGCACCACAGTTTATCTGTTCACCCATTGAGGGGTACTGGGTTGTTTCCAGTCTGTTGTAGTTATGAGCCAAAGCTGCTGTAGATGTCCTCATGTGAGTTTCTGGGTGAACACATTTTTTTTAACTTTTCTTGGATGTGGGAACTTAGTGTTACCAAACCAAATGTGGGTAATGGCTTGACACCTGTGTAAGTAACGACAGTCTAATGACCCTGGGTTGTGGTGAAGGAAAGTGCAGAACTTATTGCAAGCACCAGCCAAGGAGTCCAGGGTGGCTGATGCTCAAAAAACTCAACTCCCTGATGAGTGTCAGGGAAGCATTTTTAAAGGCAAGGTGAGGGGGAGTCGCAAGGTATGTGATCAGCTCTTGCACAATTCCGAGTGGTGAATGGTGAGGGGGCAGGGGCGTGTCACACGGGTTAACCTCATCAATCCTGAGACTCCAGTCGATCTGGAGGCTACATGCTCACCGTTGCGATGTAGTTAACCTCTTCCATCTGGTGGGGGTTTTAGCACCTGTAAAACGACTCCGGGATGTACATCAGATAACTGCCATCCATGTGCTGCAGGGAGGAACTAAAGATTCTGTGGCCACCATAGGGCTGATTGTTAAATTGTTACCAGTTCTCCTGACCCAACTGTTACTTTTCCCACTACCTGTTCACACCCTTTCAATCATTCTTGAGTCAGGATTTTGTGTCTCAGAGGAGGCCTGGGAGACTACAGGTATTCTACAAACAAGAGGCCGGCAGAAGACAAGAGAAAGATGGTCTGTCCTGGGAAGACCCCAGGGTCCTGCTTGCTTACACTAGGAGGATGCCAGGGTTGCTTAATTTTGTAAGAAGCTGCCGGACAGAGCAGCCATCCCACTTTTCATTCCCACCGGCAGTATACAAAAGTTTCTGTTCCTCTCTGTCCTCTGCTGCTGGGTCACTAGGATCCCCTCCGGTGTGAGAATTCACCAGAAGCCTCGTAAGGTCAAGTTTATTTTAGAGAGAGCTCCTCCAGCTCCCCCAATACCTCCCAGCGCCAATGGGTACGGCTGTACAGTACCCTCCTACGTGCCACGATCCTGCTTGGCGGCCTTAGTTTTCCCTAACAATTGTTTCAACATCTCTAGCTGGGGTTTGGTTGGCTGAGAAGCCCAGGGACAGGGAAGGGTGAGCTGTCACTGGTCCTCTGTGCTATTGTCTTATAAACAGACCCTCGGTGACTCCTCTGTCCTCAGCAACCCCTCTTTACTCTTGGGTTCTTCAGTGTCTCTTGCCCTGAGCCCTGAGCCTCGGGAGGGTCCTGTGGCCAGTCCCTCATCCATCTCTCTGCAGCTGTCACAGCCTATTCTGGGCTGAAACACTCTCTATGAGGTAGCCCCACAAAACCCTCCTATCACTGTCTCTTCCAGGGACCAGGGAGCCCCCTTCCCAGGGCTATCTTTGCTGTTGTGGCTCTTCTTCTCCTGCTTGGACCCTTGCCTTTCGGTGGGGACTTGATGCTCGTGTGCACAGCTCTCAAAATGGAAGCCTCACCCCAAGATTGAATTGGGGCTCGGCAGGAAATAGAAGCTCTCAAAACATGAATGAAATTGGACATTGATCCACGCTTGTAACACCCCAGGCGCAAGGCTCCACATGCTTTTCTCATTTATTTTTTTAAGATTTGCTTGGTTGCATCGGGTCTTAGTTGGGGTACATGGGTTTAGCTGCTCCACAGCATGTGTGGGGTCTTAGTTTTCCAACAGGGATCGAACCCATGTCCCCCTGCATTGCAAGGCAGACTCTTTACTAGTGGACCACCAGGGAAGTCCCTCATTTATTTCTGGCTGTTATTCTTTCCCCATGTTACAGTTTAAACCTGAACCAGAAAAATCATCCCACTCCAAATGGAAGGAAACCAGAGTTCCAACCCCAGCATGTTTGACAGGAAGGTCCAGGTGACTCTGCAGCCTCCCTGAGGCCCTGCAGGACCATTGTCCACAAGCAATACAGCTCCAGCCTTCAGGAATCAGCAGAGTCCTCACTAAGCACCGGGGTGGGGGTGGGGGGCGGTGTTCCTGTCCACCCAGACCCCTGTATCCTGAATCCTCACCCATATTTGTGTTCCAAGAAAACTGCCAACACTAGCTTTCTCCAGGGCCCTGCTACCCCTTGCGGCATCTTTCTCTCCTCCAGGTTATGAATGCATCCCAATTAGAGCCTCACCTGGGGCCACCTCCTGCTCTGATGGCAGTTGTAAGAGGAAGGAGAGGAGATGCCTGGTGGGGATACCTGAGATCATGTCATCCGGTCCCATCATTTCATGGCAAATGGGGAAACAATGGAAACAGTGACAGATTTTATTTTCTTGGGCTCCAAAATCACTGCAGATGGTTACTGCAGCCATGAAATTAAAAGATGCTTGCTCCTCCGAAGAAAAGCTATGACCAACCTAGATAGCCTATTAAAAAGCAGAGATATTACTTTGCCAACAAACATACATATAGTCATAGCAATGATTTTTCCAGTACTCATGTATGGATGTGAGGGTTGGACCATTAAGAAAGCTGAGTGCTGAAGAACTGATGCTTTTGAATTTTGGTGTTGGAGAAGAGACTCTTGAGAGTCCCTTGGACTGCAAGGAGATCAAACCAGTCAATCCAAAAGGAAATCAGTTCTGAATATTCACTGGAAGGACTGATGCTGAAGCTCCAATACTTTGGCCACCTGATATGAAGAGCTGTCTTATTGGAAAAGACCCTGATGCTGGGAAAGATTGAAGGCGGGAGAAGAAGGGGGTGACAGAGGATGACTTGGTTGGATGGCATCACTGACTCAATGGACATGAGTTTGAGCAAGCTCTGGCACTTGGTGATAGACAGGGAAGCCTGGCATGCTCCAGTCCATGGTCGCAAAGAGTCGGACACAACTGAGCAACTGAACTGAACTGAACTCCCCATAATCCCCCACCTGATTTGCAGGTAACACCACCTGCAAAGCTTCAGAGAAACTGAAATGTATTGAAGGTCTGGGCTTCCCTTGTGGCTCAGTGGTAAAGAATCCACCTGCCAATTCAGGAGATGCAGACTGGATCCCTGGGTCAGGAAAATCCCCTGGAGAAGGAAATGGCAACCCACTCCAGTACTCTTGCCTTGGAAATCCCATGGACAGAGGAGCCTGGCGGGCTACAGTCCATGGGGTCGCAAAGAGTCGGGCATGAATGAGCAACTAAACGACAGCAACAACATTGAAGGCCTGCCGAAGTCACTAGCATCAGGGACACCGTCTCTGATTTTCCAATAACCCTTTCAGGTAGGGAACGACCACCCCCATTCTTCTGATGAGGAAGCTGAGTCTCAGAGGCTATGAAACTTGTCAGAGACCAGCCGCTGGTAAGTGGCATCGACATTAACCTGTTGGTGTCTGAAAGGCGCTCCCATCCGTGTGTCCCATACACAGTGACAGGACTCCCACCCCTGCCACAGCCTGGCACGGCCCGGGGAGGCAGCTAAGCCCCAGAGGCTGAGCACCAGAGGCCCCAGGCATGGACACTGTCAAGGCCACTGGCTTGGGATCCTGGGGAATTCTGGAGGGTGAAACCTGGGCACCGCTCTCCCCAAGGTCTCAGAGGAAAAAAACCACACTGTTGTTGGTCAAGATCCTGGGTCAGTCCTCTGCCGCCTGCGTGGTCCTGCTGGCCGCCCAAGACCACGCAGCCCCGTCAACCCCTGCACAAATCGATTCAGCATTTCCTCACCTGTGCAGAGCGGGAGAGGCAGCCCTGACAGACGGTGGAAAAAACCCCAAGGAGGCAAGTGGAGAAGGGGGTGTGGTGCGCTGGAAAGGATAAGGAAGAGGAAGAGAAATTTGACTTTTAAAGGAGAACTGTCCCCAAAATTGGTAATTGGAGAGAACTTTGGAAAAACACCTGGTCCGGTGCCCTTCCTCTTCCCCACTTCCCATCCCCACCCCCTGCCAGCTTTCCCAGCAGTGTGTCCCGGGGCGGGGCAGGGGTAGGGAGGCGTCTTGGTTCAGCGTGGACACTGGGGGCTGGAGGGAGTGGCAGAGGCTGGGGGCCAGCAGCTCACTGGGTGGGGAGGGCTCTCAGGAGGGGTGGAGGCGGGGTAGTGGGGACTGGAAGAATCTCCTGCTTCTTGCCAGCCTCCATGCCAGGCGCTTGCACACTGAGCTCGTTAAATTCCTACACCGCCCTCCTCACCCCCGCCCCCCCACCTCAAGCCTCAGGACAAGTCTTAGTCTTCAGATGAGGAGGAGGAAGCCTAGCCTTGGGAAATTTCCATTCTCACCGCCAAGGGCTGACAATCAATCGATTCTGCCCTCTGGGCACCCTTGCCCTGAGCCCCCATTTTCCTTCCCCATCTGGGAGGCAGAGAAGGAAAGGGTTGGGGGGGGCAGTTACTGGTCACTGGGGTCTCCTGCATTCCCAGGCGAGGCTCCTCATACATAAAACAGGAGGAACCTTTTCCTCCGCAGTTAATCAAAACCTCTGGGCAAAGACTGCAAATGAAGGGCCCCAGTCAAGTCATTTCCCTTGCAAATGAAGCCACTGCTCAAGCATCTTTTCCTCTTTTAAACCTCATCAACTCAGCAGTCGACCCTGGAGCCCGGGGCTGCTCGGCTCGCCTGGTTCTCAAGCAGGTAGCTGGCACATTTCAATTAGCTTGACAAGTCCCCCCTAAGTAGGGGCAGCATCTTCGATCCCTGACCACCTGCCCTCACTGAAGCCCAGGGGCCTGGGGCTCCTGCCCCCAGCTGTAATTAGTGGATTTACAATGTTGGCGCCCCAAAGCCAGGCCCAGCTGAGAGATCTCCTGAGCAGGTCACCAAGCGCACACACCAAATCTTAAGGAGCCCCTAGTGGGGCCTTGGTGGAGGGACCTCAGCTTGCAGAGCTCAGCCCCAGATAAACCAAGAGATGAAGGAAAGATCCATTACTCACTCTATGGGCACCTGGAGTGTCCCTATCTGTAAAATGTGTTAATATGATTATCTGCCTTGTAGAGCCATCGGGAGTAGTAAATGAGATGGTCTGGGCATAGCCCTTGGCACAGTATCGGGCACTTATAAAGCATTTCATAAATGTTAGCCAGGATTTATGTCAATATTCTATCAGCACCAACATCAGACCACCTCTACTGTGGACAGCTGCCAGATTGTAGCATCAGCCATTCACTGGAAGAGCAGGAGCTTCGAAGAGTTACCTAACCTCTTTGTGCTTTCCTGCTCTCATGCCACAAATAATGTACTTATTTTGTGGGGTCAATGAGGGGACTTAACTCAGATAAAAGAGCTCAAGGACTCTGAGAGGCACACAGACTCTAGAGCCGGATTCCCAGGTCCAAATCCCAGGTCCACTTGTCTGTGTGGCCTTGGGCAAACTGCTTTGCCTCTGTGTTCCACGGTCTTCCTCTAGCACGAAGGGTTACAGTGTTACCCATGTCAAGGGCTAGGAGACGTCACTAGAGGATAATTTCTAGTAAAATCGTGGCTCAAACAGAAAATGAACATGTAGCAAGGATTTTCTTGGACTCGTTAATTCCAGAAGGAACCACAGCCAGTACAAAGGGGAGTTCAAAGAACACACACATGTGGATCGTTGGGACTGCTGAAATGAATTTACAAACAGGGGCAAACCTGCGACAGTCAATTGCATTCCATCAGACTCAGCTCCTATGCACACCTATGGACAAAAATTGTGTGCCTGACTATCAGTGTTTTCCAACTTAGGATTGTAAAACAGCTCCAAGATGACACAAAGTGGAGATCACCCCAAAGGTGTGTGAGGCAGGACACACAGTAAGAGGTGTGGGATTTTTGTCTGTGTCAGGGTCTTTCAGCATATACACAGAGCTTGGAATAGAGTGAGTGCTATACAGGTTTTTGTAAAAAAAATAATGTGGAAATACATAAATGAAGGTCGACCAAGTGAGAACAGGCAACAAGCATTTATTCAAGGTTCCTATAGCCCCCATCACTTTTCTTCCAGAAGAAACAAAGTCAGGCAGAAGAGTGGGAAGGCTTTCCAGGGGCCCCATGTGTGCCCTGGGAGCCAACAGCCTGGCCAAGCTGGTCAGGGGGTGGTCACCCCACGTGATTGGTTGGAGGTGCATATCTGGTGCTCTCTGATTGGTCCTAAGTTGGAGGTGGGGTCAAAAATTGGGGTTGCTACTGGTTATGAATCAAGTCCTGGCTGTTTGGGGCCAAATGTTACAGGGGTGGTTGTTAGGCTTCCAGGATGTTTGCTAGAGACAGTGGTCTGACTTCCTCCAAATCTGACTTACAAGCCATCAGGCCAGCTTTCTGGACTGGTTACTGTAAATAGTGGGTTGGTTTCCTGGGCTGGTTGCTGCAGGCTGTGAGTCAGAGTTCTATTTTTATATACAGTCTGACCATAGCGTTTGGATATTAAGTCTCTCAGTAACCGCAGTGCCTGATGCCTTGGACCCTCCATCAGTGGTAATTACCATCATCTGATACTCACTGATTACACATGATAGCTAATCCTGACTGGTTTAAGCAGAATCAGGAACTTACTGCCTTGGGATCTCAGAAGCTGTCAGGAGGCTGGAGAGCCAGGCCGGGGAGGATGGGAACCAGAGTGGTTCCAGCCCCATGCCTGACAACATCTGCGTCAGCTCTGTGCCACTCTTGGTCCTGGGGGAGGATGGGCGTCTCTGTTGATCGGGTCATACGCCACCAAAGGAGAGAAGTGGCTTTTCTCCCAAGGAAACCGGGGTTTTGACACCACAAGAGCAATGCTCAGTTACTGCACCTCCAGAAAAACGCCAACATCCACTCAACCACCCCAGGATATGGGTGCCATGGAAAATCCATGTTTCCAAGTGGGGACAATGAGGCACACAGGAGGTCAGCAATTTGTGGGATTCAAACAGATTCAAAGTCTGCTCTCTTCAAAGCCCAGACTCTCTCCCACTATGTCCTTTTGCCCGTTGAGTAGGTAATCCTGGTGTTCCCTGACACTTAGGCACTTCGGAGCTCCCACCTGCCCATCCCAGCACAGCACGTGCAGTCCTTCCTGTCCTTTACATTCGGGCCCTTCTCTGCTTGAACACCCTTAAAAGTCCATTCACATCACTAATCACCATGTGTGTGGCCTCCTTCCCCAGCAGCAGACAAGCTCCTGGAGGTCACCTGCCAGTAAACGTAGGAAAACTTTAAATGGAAATCTTGAAATCCAAGAGTCTATGAGAGAGGAACTAACAGAACAAGGAGAGCGAGCAGACTTTCTGGGGTTGTTCATTTTCTTATTGTTGAATTTTAAGAGCTCTTTGCATATTTTGGATCACAGTCGTTTATCAGATGTGTCCTTTGCTAAATATTTTCTCCTAGTTTGTGACTTGTCTTCTCTTGAAATAGATCACACTTGGCTAAGTTCAGTTAAATCTTACTCCAAAATCCTGCTTCTGAAAGAGGCAAGAAATTTATGCCCCTCTCCACCCTCTCAGAGATCCCACAGGAATGGGGAAGGCCCCATCTTCATCCCTGTGTGATCCCCATGGAGATGCTTCTCTTCCAAGATACTGATGGTCCCTGGAGGTGAGTTTGGGATTGGGATTCTTTGCCAGGGTTCCCGAGGCCAGAGCTCTTTAGATCCATCTCTCTATCTGTGCACCACCCCTTCTGAAGACCTGTCACCTGGTAGGGGTCGTCATGGACCTGGGACACAGGTTTCCCCACCATCAGAATCATCCACCCTCGAAGCTCTGATCTACTTCCTTCCTGGGGAAGCTGCATCGCAGGGCGGCTAGTGTCCCCATTCTGAAAGCCCCAGAACTGTCCACCCCCAGTAATTCAGTCAATTGGACTCAAGCCCACCGCACCTTGTTCTGTTGGGGGTGGGGAAGAAAAAAGAGCTCTCTGAAGTTGGGTTCTTTTACGGGGAGGACAAATTAGACATGCCACAAGGGAAATTAACCTGTCGCAAATGGTCACCAAGAGTCCAGAATGGTGCCTTTGTTCAAAGCCGGGTTTTCTGAGTTCTAGAATTCTGCCGGGAGTCACTGCCTCCAGGGAGCTTTTTCTTTCCCCACCTCCCAACTATCCCCAGCCAACTGGGCTACCCCCGCCCCCTGTGTTGCCATAACTTCATGGCTGCAACTCTGATGCCACAGTGATGGGATGGGGGAGTCACCAGTCCACCTCCCTGATGGGCTGTGAGCTCCCTGAGATCAGGTTCTGTCCTATTTGTCTCTCCAACATCTGGCACAGATGGAACCAACATATTCCCCACTGTTGTTCAGTTGCTAAGACTCTGCAGTCTCATGGACTGCAGCACGCCAGGCTTCCCTATCCTTCACTATCTCCCAGAGTTTGCTCAAACTCATATCTATTGAGTCGGTGATGCCATCCAGCCATCTCATCCTGTTGCCCCCTTCTCTTCCTGCCCTCAGTCTTTCCCAGCATCAGGGCCTTTTCTAACGAGTCAGCTCTTTGCATCAGGGGGCCAAAGTATTGGAGATTCAGCATCAGTCCTTGAAGGTGCCAACTCCAAGTCTCGGGTTGGTGCAGGAGGTGCCCCACCTTGGGGAAGCTCCGAGGCTGATGGGGTTGGGGGTGAGTGCCGGAGTCCTTGGCCTTTGGGTTCACCGCACTTGCCTTGACTACACTTTATGCCACTTTCCTCTGCCCACACACACCCCCCTGCTGGTGAGAGCAGCTCCTTTGAGATGCCTTTTGCATTTTCATTAATTTCTATTGAATAATTGAAACCAGAAGATTAATACTTTCAACCTAAACCTGAATTGCAGTGTGTGTGCTGTTTATAATTGTAATTCCACTGGAGTCGGAAACATTCGAGCGAGTCCTCCTTCTCCAGGGACAGAGGGAACAAAGCTCTGTCTGGAGGGCTTAAAACACAGCGCCAGGCTCAGGCAGCGCACCCGGACGTCTTTTTTTAATTAACGGATGGATGGAAGGAAACAAGGACCCCAAAGATCAAGCCAGCTGTATAGAAGCTTCCAAAATTAGGGATGATTCTCCTTACTTTCTGGGCCGGAACCAATTTTGTTTCTTTCATCAAAAAATGAAATGGAAATTGCAGAACACCAAGGGGCTGAGGATCTGGCCTGAAAAAGTTTTGCTTTTCCTTTCTTTCCTATCTGATGCCAGCCCACCTCACAACTCGACGTGACCTGCCACCAGTCTTCTCCCAAAGGCAGAATTCTTAAAGCATGGGCACCATCCTGGGCCCTGGAGCAGGTGTAGTGACGATGGGGAAGCAGAAAGCAGAGAGCTTTGGTCTGCAGTCCTCAGCACGATCCCATCTGGGGACAGCCATGTGACAAGTCTAGCAGGCGTGGACATCCTTCTTATCCCGTTTACCACTACTTCTCCCACTCCGGGCAGGAATTAGGGGTCCTCAGTGTCACCTCAATGCGGTTCCCGTTAGCCTTAGTTGGGATACAGAGGGATGAACATCTTGGATTTTAGAGAAACATAAACAGCAAGTGAGCAGGGCAAACGCAGATGGTCACGTTCACGTGACTGCTGATCTCTGGGAGGAGCCCTGGCACCCTGATGCGTCCCGTTAATATCACTCTTTCCCCAGGAGAAGGGGAAGGACACAATTATTATCCAGAGTCAGCAGTGACTCACAGGCTCCTGGAGGGGGTTTTCCCAAGGGGGTCTCAACAGGAAAAGAATAAGGCTGATGCACCCAGAGAAGCCAGGAGAGGACCCAGTTGGAGAGGGATGGAGAGCTGAGTGTGAGGCAGCTCCCGGGAGAAGCTACCTCCTGGGTCTACCTCGGAGGCCCCTGGAGAGGTGGGAGATGCAGAGGGGAGGGTTCTCTAGGCTCCACCACCTGTCCTTGTTCAGGTTTGGCTTGTTCAAGCCTCACCTAGCCGATCAGCACAAGCCCTGGTAGCTTAGGGTTCCGCTGCTACATTTTTCACTGTAATCTAGAGGCCTCTCCATTTTGGGGTGGACCACAGAACCTCGAGGGTCTAGCTCAGGTACAGAGCTGGAGTTTAGGACTCAGTGTAGAAAGGAGTCTGATCACCACTGTCCCCATTCATGTCTTTGCTCCACCTGCACCTCTTCCCCCACCCCCACCTTGCCCCTTCCTGCCTCGGGGCCATTGCACAGCCTGTTCCCTCTGCCTGGGATGCTGTTCCTTTTGGCTCACTTCCTCCAGCTTCCTGGCCAAATGCCTTCTCTGTAAGTACCTTCTTATAGATCAATAGCCACCTTCACACGCCCTCTCCTTGCTGTAATTTTCTTAGTTTTGTTTATTGTCTATCTTCCACCAGCTGCAGTATAAGCTCAATGGGAACAAGCGTCTTTTGTGGACAGATTCCCTACATAGGATTCAGCACATACGTTTTTCAATAAATACTTTCTGAATGAATGAGCAAATCACAATTGCCGGCAGGGGAAGGAGAGCAGGGTGTTGGGTCTAAGAAGCAGAAATCTCAACTTTGGGCTCAGTTGGCACAGAGACCACATGGCCCAGAACTGGCACCAGTGGCTGTATCTTGCCCTTTCCTGGAGGGTAGCCACCTGCTTCTAGGCCATCTGCTTCCCTCCACCCTGGTGGCCACAGCTGCACCAGCTCTCTCAGACTTGAGGGCCCACTCTGATCTCTGGGGTCCCCCCTCCCTTCCTCCCTGGGGCCCCTCCCATGCTTTCTGGCTGCACCTTTATCCCCATGACCAGGCCCCTCGCTCGTACCTTTCCAGGTGCCATCTGTAAAGTTGGGATCAGAGAGAGGAATGGGGCATCTGAGCCAGCTCTCCACGGCAAATCAAAGTTTAAAAGATGCCACTTTTAACTATGCTTGAGCACAATGTACCCTGAGGCTTTTTGTGGTAAACAGCTCTCAATATACCGTTTCTTCATTAGTTATTATTATTTTCTTAAGCAGTGGCAAGGCAGGAGGCAGGGCTCTGCTCAGTCCACCATAAGTCAGCTGTCAAACCCTGGGTTGAGTGGGGCTCTGGGCAGCTGCCTGCCTGGGCCCAGGGGGAGCCGGAGTACCCTGAATGGAGCCAGAGCCATGACGTGCAGACTTCGGGAGGAAAGAAAGCAGGGGGAGGGGGGAGGGCCGCACTGGCAAAGACACCCCTTCCACCCCATGAGACATCCTTCCGGGGAGCCCCCTCCATGGGGTAATCAGGACTTTAGCAGAGGGGGAAAGAGAAGAGAATTATCACTTACTGAACAGTGACTGAGGCACCTTACATGTGGCAAAAACCCATTTTTCATAAATGAAATGCAGATAAGACATAAAAAGCCCTAATTTGTAGCATGTGCCAATTTCCAAGGCGTAAACACTCCCACCACAGCCAGTTTCAAGACACCAACTATGTGATACTTGGCTTGTAAAACTGCTAAAAATTTAAAAACCATTTCTGCAAGCCAGTAGGGACCAGCCCCCCTAGCCCCCCAGTATATACGATAGGATTCAAAACTTCTCTGCAAGGAGGTGTGATGGTTAGTTAATTTCATGTGTCAGCTTGACTATGCCACGTGTGCCCAGATATTTGGTCAAATGTGATCCTTGGTGTGTCTCTGAGGGTGTTTCTGGATGAGATTAGCATTGGAGTGAGTAGGCCAAGTAAGCAGATTGCCCTCCCCAGTGTCGGTGGGCTTTGTCTAATCAGTTGAGGACCCGAATAGGACAAAAGGCTGACCCTTCCATGAATGAAGCCTGTCTGTCTTGAGCTGGGATATTGACCATTTCTCACCTTTGTACTGAAACCGAAACACTGGTTCTTCTGGGTCTTAAGCCTGCTGATTTTTGGACTGGAACTTACACTATTGGTTCACCTGATTCTTTAGGCTTTTGGACTCAGACTTGAATTACACTATCAGCCCTCCTGGGTCTCCAGCTTGCTCGCTGGACATCATGACTGCTGCCAGCCTTCCTTTTATAAATAGATAGGTATCTCCTATGGATTCTGCTTCTCTGGAGAAACCTAATTAATACAGAGGTAATTGTGGTCACCAGAATAATGCCCCCCCCCGCACAAAGATGTCTGTGTTCTAATCCCCAGAACCTATAAATATGTTTCATCATGTGTTGATTAATTTTATGCATCAACTTCACAGGGCCACAGTGCC
This sequence comes from Redunca redunca, assembly GCA_006410935.1. Lineage (NCBI taxonomy): Eukaryota > Metazoa > Chordata > Mammalia > Artiodactyla > Bovidae > Redunca > Redunca redunca. The sequence continues at coordinate 144,720 of SJYQ01001544.1, read as the reverse complement.
CAGATATGTGGTTAAACATATTCTGGATGTTTCTGTGAGGGTTTTGGGATGAGATTAACATTTAAGCAGATGGACTTTGAATAAAGCAGACTGCCCTCCCTAAAATGGGTAGGCCTTACCTAATCCGTTGAAAGCCTGAATAGTACAAAAGACTGAGCTCCCCTGGGAGAAAATTCTGCCTTCAGGCTTGAACTGCAACATCAGCTCTTCCCTGGGTCTCCAGACAGGTGGTCCACTTTAGACTTTGTACTATCCAGTCTCCATAATCATATAAGCCATTGTCTTAAATCTCTTTCCCTATATGAACCTACCCTGCATATATACATACATTTGCATCTGCCTCTCTGGAGAATGCTAATATGCATGGCAAGGGAGAAGACGGGAGAATTACAGTTGCAGATGGAATTAAGGTTGCTAATCAGGAGTCAAAGTCAGGGAGATTGTCCCAGATAACCCACAAGGGCACAATGGAACCACAAGAGGGGCAGGAGGGGCAGTGTCCAAGTGATGAGATGTGACAAGGACTTGACCAGCCATTGACAGCTTTGAGGATGTAGAGGGGCCACGAACCAAGGAATGTAGGCAACCTCCAGAAGGAGGAAAAGGCAGGAACAGATTCTTTCCCAGAATCTCTGGGTGTCCTTGCTGACACCTTGATTTTAGCCATGAGACCCATCTCCGACTTTGACCTCCAGGATTGTAAACTGATACACTGGTGGTGCTTTATGCCACTAAGTTCATGGTCATCTGTTACAGCAGCTGTGGAAAACTAACCCCAATATGTTTTGTCCACAGTTAACTAAGCGATGCTCCTAAAGCTCAGAGAAGCGGGCTGTCCAGGTTGCCATAGTGATGAGCATCAGAGGGGTTTGAGCCCGGGGGGTGTCTGATTCCAAAGCCCAAGTTCTTTGTTCTGTCTCCTGAGAAAAGCCACTCTTGAAATAGAAATGCCCGTGGGGAGGTTACCAACTTAGTTCTACTTCAGCCTAAGTAACTGGGAAGTTTTCTTTACAGAAAATAAACCACCACAAAAGTCAATGTCCATGTGAAGGCACAGCTGAGCTTGTGAGAAGGATGGAAACTGCCCCCTCCTCAGGGTGGTGTGGCCCAAATGAAGCTGGATATGAAGCCTCCCAAGTGGTCACCGGAAGCATGCAGACTTTAAGTCTATGAGGCCAAGGGGCGTTTCCAAGCCCTCCACCAAGAGGCTTGGATGTCGACCTCTCCCTGGAAGCCGAAGGCGTGGCCTGTGGTTAGAGGTTGGGGAAAAGCAACCTCTTAAGGCCCACAGCTTCAAAAGAAATTACCTGTCTCAGGGCAAGGAGATAAGGAGGAGGCTGGTCTGTTTTCCTGGAAGAGGCCTCGTGAAATATGAGGAGATGCCAGCCAAGCACTTTCCAGAATGGATGAAAACCAAACATCATCAAATGCAGGAAGTCCAGTGAGTCCCATTCCCCAGGCCCTGGGTGCTTGTGCCCAAGACATGGGCACTAGATAGGAGAACATGTATCTCTTGGGTCAAACACCGCACCAAGCACTTAGGCTGCTTGCCAACGTTTGTTGAATGAATGAGTGATAGGGAACAAGATAGAAAATGAGGATGCCAACTTTAGACAAGACGCAGAATTCACAGTCTCTACCCACCCCTCCATCCCCAACTTCTAAGGACCCCAGAACTGGTGCCCAAGAGAGGGCTTCCGGAGGTCCGAGGCAGGGGCTAGGGCAAGGGTATCAAGCATCCTGGGGTGTCTTGCCTGGGTCCAAGGAGCCCCCACACGGCCCAGCCCCCCAGCTGCAGTTTTCTCCAGAATCACCCGTCTCCAGAGCCCCATATTCAAATAAGCTCAGAAGTTGAGCCTGGGCTATATTTAGCAGAGTCAGAGGGAGACGATCTAAGGCTGAATCGAGCAGAGTTGACCTGGAAGTCGGGCTGGAGCGACCGCACCCCTCCCCTTGGATGACGCTCCCAGGTGCCCTGAGAGCCCGCATTTGGGGGTTTGTCAGGGGAGAACCAGCATGGTCCACAGCCTGTCTGCATGCCTGGGCACCAGCGCTGTTTCTCCTTTGAGAGCTTTTACAGAGTCAGCACCACACTTTTATGAGAAAAGATGGCTGGGCTGTGTTCTGGGGCCGACAGCCTGGCCAGGGAGCCATCCTGCTTGTGACCGAGGGCATTCGGCTCCAGCTTCTGGGCCGGTAACCTCTTGCTCCTGTTATTATCTTTAAAAGCTCCTGTTATTATCTTGTGTATTAGTTTCCTGTGGTTGCTATAATCAATTATCACAAACTGCATGGCTTAAAACAGCAGAAGTTTTTTCCCTCACAGTTCTGGAGGTTAGAAGGCTGAGCTGCAGAAGGTGTTGGCAGGGCCACGCTCCCTCCAAAGGCTCTAGGAAAAAAACTCCCCCTGCCTCTTCCAGCTTCCTGTGTTGCACGCATGCTTGGCGTTCCGTGCTTTGTAGCTACATCGCTCCAATCTCTGCTCTGTCTCCATGTGGTTTTCTCCCCTGTGTGTGTGTGTCCGAATTTCCCTCTTTCCTAAGGACTCTGGGCCCATCCTAATTTGATACGACCTCATCTTAATTACATCTATGAAGACTTTCCTGATAACATTCACAGGCACCAGGGTTGGACTTTGATACATCTGGGGTGGGGAGGAGCATACAATTCAACTGTGACACCATCCATCTCCTACCCGAGGACAGCATACCGCCACCCGCCTCTCCAGCAACCTTGGCGAAGAGGAGGCCCTCCAGGCAGAGGTCGAGTATGTGGTTCAGCTGCGGGCTGGGTGCCGCTCTCATGAGCCTGACTGATCTCACCAGCCAGGTACCTGGAGGCAGACCTCAGCCTTCACAGCCCACTTACTCAACACCCACTTCATCGCACTCATCGCATCCCGGGTCGTACCTGCCTCACCTCCTTTGATCCTCAACTCCCCTGTCTGCTGGGATCACACAGGAGGAAACAGAAATAGAATAAGGTGAGCCCCGTGGTGGCAGGTTGAGTGTCCGGAAGCCAGCCCGGGCCTGACTCGGCTCTTGTAAGAGCTGGAATGGGGGCTTTCACCCACGTCTTCCCTTCCAAGCTGGGGGACAGGGGGCTGTACAGGTGGAGCCTGGGGGGAGCAGGGGGGCCTCTCCCTAGCACAGTCCTGACATGATCCCCCCACCACCTCCACTTAAGGAGATGTTGTGACCACTTTAAAGGTAACTAGACAAGATGCTGGAGGAACCGGTGCGACCACGGGGCAGAAAGAAGTTGAAGTGTGGGCCTTTTTCTCCCGAGACTTTACCCTGCCCTGGGTCATCTCCCCAGACATGACAGGAGGAACGTGTGGGGTTCTGGGGTGGGGGGACTTTGAGTCAGAGAGGGGGTGCAGCTGTGGTGCCAGGACATGGGGGAGGCAAATTCACCAGGCCCGCCCCAGGTTAGAGGGTCCCTGATGACCAGGAGGAGAAACAGGAGTCAGGAGTTGCCTCCCAGCCCTCTGCAGAGGCCAGAGGAGACCCCGGCCCCTCGGCAGCCCTCCCGCCTCCCCGGTTCTTGGCAAGCGCGGTGTCAGTAGCCTCCCTGACTCTCCCTCCTGTCCTTGAACTCAGGATTCGGTCTGGGAGCCAGCTGAGGCCTGTGTACGCTCTTGGCCCCAAGCCTGGGCTGGACTCAGTCTCTTCCCTCCTCACTCGCAGGCTTGGCAGCCTCCTGAGCCCTGGGCTGTAGGAAGGAGCTGCTCTGGGTCTGGAGGCTGCAGGGGGTGGGGGTGGAGGGGGTGTAAGCCTTTAAATGAGGCCTCCTCCAGCACCCTCAACCTAGCCCAGACTCAGAACAAAGCTGAAGCTTGAGGAAGCAGAGCGGAGCCATCCAGGCATGGTGGGGAGGCCCGTGGTTCATCTTGGATGCATATTAGAAACACCAAAGGAGGTTCTCAGGCCTGCCCATCACCCAGAGATTTTGGTTTAATTAGTCTGAGTGCATCCTGCCTGTGAGGATGGCTAACACTCCCCACGGAGGACTGGGATGGGGCTTCACCATGCCTGTGGCCACTCCGTGCCTGTTTCAGCAGGGGTGGGGTGAAGCAAAGGGTGGCCAGCTTCGGTTTTAGGGAGGAAGGGCCCCCTTAAAATTAGCGTCTGGCCTTATATTGGGGTTGCAGTTTCTTCCCTGGGGTTACGGTTTCTTCCCTGGGCCTGGCTTCTTTCTCCTGCCACTCACCTGCCCTTCCAGCTTCACCTGCCACCTCACATTAAAATTTTAAGAGAATTCAAATGTAGGCTCCCATTCAAATAACTCTCAAAACTTACAAAACTTAACAATAAGAAAGCAACCAGAGTTTAGAAATGGGCAAGAGACCTGATCAGATACCTCACCAAGAAGATGTATACCAATGGCCAGTAAGCATATGAAAAGATGCTCCACATCCTATGTTATCAGGGGATTGCAACTAAGACCCTATTAATAATGAGTAAAACATCTACCCTACTCCAGTATTCTTGGCTGGGAAATCCCACAGACAGAGGAGCCTGGCGGGCTCACAGTTCATGGGGTCACAAAGAGTGGGACACGACTGAGCAGGCAACCCAGTTGGTCTAGACCAGTGGTTTGCAACATGTGGCCATTATCTTGGTCAAGTTCCCAAGCCCTACCCCAGACAGACTGAATCAGAAACTCGGTGGGGTGAGAGCAGCCTGGGCTTTAATAAGCTCAGAGTCAAATGGCTCTGATGCTGCCAGAGTTTGAGAACCACTGGCCTAGAACAGGGCTTCTTACCTTGGTTCTGCCGATCTTCCAGGCCGGATGGTTCACGTTGCTGGGGCCTGTCCTGTGCACTGCAGGAGGCTGACGAACATCCCTGGCCTCTACCCACTGATTTCTGGTAGCAGGCCACTCCCCCAGCCCAGTTGTGACTGTCAACAGTGCCAGTTGGCGCTGGGGATCTCATTGTCCCTGGTGAGAACTAGGGGAGCATCTCAAACACAGAATTATGCAAAACCATGAATACATCCTGTGACTTGGGCACCATGCTGGGCTATCCCTCTATCGGGTCATTTGATCCTCACTTAAAGGCAAATTGTATCCATCTCACTGCTTACAAGCTGTGTGACCTTGAGCAAGTTACTTAAACTCTCTGTTGCCTCAGTTTTCTCAGCTGTCAAATGGGGGATAACTCAGTTCACTTCAGTCGCTCAGTCATGTCCAACTCTTTGCGACCCCATGGACTGCAGCATGCCAGGCTTCTCTGTCCATCACCAACTCCCAGAGCTTGCTCAAACCATGTCCATTGAGTCAGTGATGTCACCCAACCATCTCATCCTCTGTTGTCCCCTTCTCTTCCTGCATCAGGGTCTTTTCCATTAAGTCAGCTCTTTGCATCAGGTGGCCAAAGTATTGGAGCTTCAGCTGGGGGATAACAAGTGCCTACCAAATAGGATGGCCAAGGACATAAAATGACAAACTGTATACCAAACTCTTAGCATGGTGTCTGAAGCACAATAAGTACCCAGGAAATATTGGTCTTTTTTTCTAAATTGAAGTCTAGCTCATTTACAATACTATATCAGTTTCAAGTGTACGGCAAAATGATTCAGTTATATATATATATTTAAGATTTTCTATTACAGATTATTATAAGATGTTGTCGTTCTCTGTGCTGTACAGTAAATCCTTATTATCTATTTTATGTATGTGTGTGCATGCTAAGTTGCTTTAGTCATGTCCGCTCTTGTGACCCTATGAACCATAGCCCACCAGCTCTTCTGTCTATGGGAGTCTCTAAGCAAGAATACTGGAGTGGGTTGCCATGCCCTCCTCCAGGGGATCTTCTCAACCCAGGGATCAAACCTGTGTCCCCTTTATGGGCAGGCGATTCTTTACCACTAACGCCATCTGGGTAGAAGTGTGTATCTGTTAACTTCATACTCCTAATTTCTCTCTCCCCTATCCTTTCTCCGTTGGTAACCACAAGTTTCTTTGTCACTTTCAATTTTGTAAACAAATTCGTTTTTATTATGTTTAAATACATGTAAGTGACATCATATACACCACATCTAATGGGGTGACTGTGTGGATTTTGTATCTTGTTGATGTGGTATATCACATTTGTGAATGTTGAATTGTCCTTGAAACTCTGGAATGAAGTCAACTTGATCATGGTGTATGATCCTTTTTAGATATCATTGGGTTCATTTGCTAATATTTTGTTGAGGAGTTTTATACCTATATTCATCAAAGATACTGGCCTCTAATTTTCTTTTCTAGTGTTTTTGTCTGGTTTTGGCATTAGGGTGACAGTGGTTTCATAGAATGACTTTGGGAGTGTTCCCCCCTCTTCAGTCTTTTAGAATAGTATGAGGATTGGTGTAAGTTCTTTGTATGTTTTTTTAGAATTCTCCAATGAAACCATCCGGTCCTGGACTTTTGTTTAGAGGGAGTTTTTTGTTTTATTAAATTACAGATTCTATTTCACTTCTAGAAGTCAGTCTGTTCAAATTATCTGTTTCTTCTTAATTTTGTCAGGCTGTATGTTTTAGAAACTTGCCCATTTCTTCTAGGCTGTCCAATTTGTTGACATATAAATGTTTATAGTGTTTTCCTATGATTTTATTTCTGTGAGATCAGTTGTCATTTCTCCTCATCAATTTCTCATTTTGTTTATTTGGGTTCTCTCTGTTTTCTTGTTGCTGAACCTGGCTAGAAGGTCATCGATTTTTTTTATCCTTTCATAAAAACCTTATTGATCTTCTGTCCATCTAGTCAAGACTATGGTTCTTCCAGTGGTCATGTATGGATACGAGAGTTGAACTATAAAGAAAACTGAGCACCGAAGGATTGATGCTTTTGAACTGTGTTATTGGAGAAGACTCTTGAGAGTCCCTTGGACTGCAAGGAGATCCAGCCAGTCCATCCTAAAGGAGATCAGTCCTGGGTGTTCATTGGAAGGTTTGATGTTGAAGCTGAAACTCCAATACTTCGGCCACCTGATGCAAAGAACTGACTCATTTGAAAAGACCCTGATGCTGGGAAAGATTGAGGGCAGGAGGAGAAGGGGATGACAGAGGATGAGATGGTTGGATGGCATCACCGACTCAGTGGATATGGGTTTGGGTGGACTCCGGGAGTTGGTGATGGACAGGGAGGCCTGGCGTGCTGCAGTTCATGGGGTCGCAAAGAGTCAGACACGACTGAGCAACTGAACTGAACTGATCTTCTGTTTGCTTTTTTAAAAATCTCTAATTCATTTATTTACTCTCTAATCTTTATTATTTCCTTCATTCTGCTGACTTTGGGGGTTTTGTTCTTCTTTTTCTAAGTTCTTTTAGGTGGTCGATTAGGTTGTTTATTTGAGATTTTTCTTGTTTCTTGAGGAAGGCCTGCATCTCTATGAACGTCCCTCTTACAGCGGCTTTAGTCGCATCCCCCTAGATTTTTGCTTTCATTGTCATTTGTCTTGAAGTACTTTCTCATTTCCTCTTTGATTTCATTGTCAGCTCGTTATTTTTTAGTAGCACGTTGCTTAGTCTCCATGTAATCTTTTTTTTCTCTCATTTTTCTTTCAGTGGTTGAGTTCTAGTTTCATACGATTGTGGTCAGAAAAGATGCTTGAAATAACTCCTATTCTCTTAAATTTGTTGAGGCTTATTTTGTATTATACCTTGTGTCCTATCCTAGAGAATATTCCATGAGCACTGGAAAAGGAAAAAAATGACTTATTTATGGCTGTGCTGGGTCTTTGTTGCTGCTCGCAGGGCCCGTTCTTCACTGCGGTGTGCAGGTTTCTCTCTGCAGAGGCTTCTCCTTGCAGGACACAGGCTCTAGGGCACAAGGGCTTGAGTAGTTCTGATGCATGGGCTCAGTAGTTGCCACACAGGCTTAGTTGCCTTGCAGCATCTTCCTATATCAGGGATCAAACCCATGTTCCCTGCACTGGCAGGCAGATTCTTAACCTCTGGACCACCAGGGAAATCCCCATGTTATGTCTTTTGAGAGCATTTAGTCCACTGACATTTAAAATAGTTATTGACAAGTGTGTGTTTATTGCCATTTTAAACCTTGTTTTCTAGTTGACTTCATAGTTCTTTATTCTTTCTCTTTAGTGTCCTGATGGTTTCCTCTTGTATTGGGCTTGAGTTCTTTCTTCCTAGTTTTTTGGATGTTTTTGCTCTCTGGTAACCCTGCGTAGACTGTGTGAATCCAATATTTTTGGTGTGAGGGCTGTTTTTGATGTGGGTGCCTGTTACGTCCTTCCCCAGGGTGTGCTGGCCATTGTCCTTTGATGGGGAGTATGCTTGGTGTTGGGGAGACCAGAGCCCACACTGGATGTTGGGTGGGGCAGCCTCTTTGCTCTGTGGTTGTCACAGCCCTGTTGGGGGCAGGGTCTGCTCCCCAATCATTGGAGTAAAAAACCCCAGATCTGGCTTTAAGCTGCAGTGTGAGGTAGGTAGAAGTGAAATGCTCCTACTGGGAAGAAACCCTTGTGTATTCCTCCTCAGGGGCTGTCCACAGGGGACATGCAATTCTGTGATGCTGCCCACCAGCTGGTGTGCATACCAACCAAGTCTGCTGCTGCTGGACCCGCCTCTGCCGAGGGAACACTGATAATTGGCTCAGATGTCAGCCCTGGCCCTCTCACGAAGCCCACGGCCACTGTAGCCATGCTGTCTGAGCAAACTGACAGTGGAGGGTCCTATGGCAAACTCATGAGCCATCTTATATGCATTAACAGGGGTGGCCTAGACCACATTCTAGGCCCTTTGGGCTGTTTCTGTGCAGCTAAATCAAGCCTTCTCCCTGGGTCCGTCAGCTGAAACCCCATCTGCTGCACACCCTGCACATAGTGGCAGGAGCATGTTTCAGGCTGGGAAGTACAGCGATGCGGCAGCTGTCGGTGCCGGTCTCTCTCTGCCCTGCCTGGCAGCAAGGCAGTACCTGCACAGTCCTCCTGAGCAAAGACCAAGCCATCCCAGCTCCCTGTCTGCCCAGCAGGCCTCCAAATGGTAAAGGGGGTTCCCAGGATGAGGGACCCATTCCTTTTTCACAGCTCCCTCCCAGGGGTGCAGATTCCATCCTGGATTTTTTTGTTTCCCCCTGTCCTACCCAGTTACATGGGGATCTTTCTTGCAGCTTTGGTTGTGAAGGATCTTCTGCCAGCTTTCAGCCGGTTTTCTATGAGAATGATTCCATGTGTACATGTATTTTTGATGTGTTCGTTGAGATGAACTCATCTTTTTCCCCTGCTGTCTTGACCTCCCTCCCCTAGTCAGTCATCTTATCATGATCCAGCTCAGAGATTCTCATCAAAATGCATTTCTGTTCTCTGACCTCACAGCAAGCACAGCCAGCAGAGGCCAGACCCAGGGGGACAGAACTGGGTACAGCCTGCTGGTCAGGCAGAGTCCCTAAAGTCACAGTGCTGGGGTGGTCAGAGTGGCCCACGGACTTCTGACACCTGCAGGGATTTCCTTGGAGCAGCCTGACACAGCACCAACCTTGTAAATGGAGTGACAATGTGCAGGAGGGGCCCACGGGCCCCAGATATCTGCCCCCCACCCTGGGTGTTCACACCCCACTCCTCCTCCAGGCCTGGGCATCCCAGGAAAAAGATGAGAAATAGCACAACTCCTCCTCTGCACCTCACATCCCAATAAAATATTTATTATTTCAAGAAATAAATCTTTAAAAAAAGAGAGAGAGAAAAGAGTATCTCTATTGCTTTCCCCCGACAGGTCAGGTCCTTGGTGACTACTGAGTTTCTGGGGCCACAGGGGCCACCCAGGCTGAGAGGGCTCTCTGATGGGAGGTGTCCACCCTCAGGCCCACAGCAGAGCTAGTCCCCCCTCTCTGGACTCAGGGTCCTGTGGCTGCCTCCCCGAAAGGGTGGAGGGGCAGGCCTAGGTGGGCGGGGCAGGTTGCCAGAAAGGGATTGGGATTTAAAATCAACTGGGGTGGGGTGGCAGTGTTTCTGAAGTCCTGATCTTTTTCCTCAAGCAGGGCTCTGGGCTCAGGGTGAAGGGGAAGGCATGCCACACAAAGATGGATGGACAGCTGGATCCAGAGGAGGTCTGAGGCTGGAGGAAGCTGGAGGTATGGACGCGGATGCAGCATTGATGGGGTGGGAGGGCACAAGGGGGTAGCAGGCCTGGGGAGCCAGGAAATAGGCCAGGTGTGCTGTGGGGCTGAAGGTCCATCCCAAGCCTACGAAAGATGCTTGGGGGGTGGGGCAGGGCCTGAGGCTTTGGAAGCAAGTCCATGGTCTGGAGTCACAGTCATGCTGGAGGAGGTTTCAGGAGATGCCCAAAGTGAAAAGAGTTGGAACAAGCAAGAGGGAGACAATTCAACCCAGGGTCCAGGTGGTCCCTGCAGCCTCTGACTGTAGTCCCCAAGTGTGGAGGGGAGAGGGAATTTGGGAAAGCTAATAGGAGGCATAAACAGGGTCCCCCAGCCTGGCCTTCCCTCAGGCCCCCCATCCTTTCTGCCCACATTGCAAACAACTCCAGAGGGACAAGGTTGACCCCTCACACATCACTCCCTACTCTGTGGACCGTTCAATGGGCCATAGAGCAAGCATCACCCCGCTTCATCTGTTGTATACCCAGAGGGCCCCTCCTGGTCCCAAGAAGGACAAGAGCCCTCTCTCCATCTGGTTCAGATCTGGTCTTGCACAGAGCAAGGGGCCTCTGACCACCTGCTCCTGAGCCACTCAGTGGGACGCTTGCACCAACCCCCAGCTGCTTGGCCACTGCGCTGCCATGCGCCCCTGGGAGGAGAACGAGGAGCCTGCCGAGGGTGGGCACCAGGTGCTTGGCAGAGTCTCCCCCCTCCCTAGACCTATGCACCAATCTGCCCACGTCCCGGTCAAGGAAGAAGGCTTCAGTTCGGGGACGTCGAGGGGAGGGAGGGTCACTGGAGCTCGGAATCTGCTGGTGCTTTCTCCTGCGGTGGGGAGGGCCAGCTGGGTGGTCACCCTCACAGACAGTCCCGGCACAAGGCCACCTGGCCCTTGCGGAAGTCTCGGCAGGGGCAGAGCCGCCGGTATTTCGTGCTGGAGCCGGCGCAGCTGAAGAGCAGAGGTTCCTTCTGCAGGAAGCACTCCTGGCCGGGCTGGGCGAAGGCGGGGTACAGGTGGTTCATCTCTGACTCAATGCCGTCGCAGGGCACCTGCAGCCTGGGTGGGTATCACCGGAGGCGGTCACTCAGTGGGCACTATCCATTCCCCCTGCCCTGGTCCACCCATTCCAGACCCAGGGATGTTTCTAGGAGGTGCTGGGAGAAATGCTGGGGTGGGCAGCTCCTGACAGTGAGCAGGAGGGCAGGGCCACAGGCTGACGCATCAGGAGGAATCAGGCAGTTTCTGTGGCCTGGACCTAGAAGATGCCCAGACACTGTCTGGGCAGGGGTCTGAGGCTTTGCCAAGGGTGTAGAACTGCAATGTGGAAACCTGCCTGGAAGGTCCCTTCCAGATCCTTCCTCTCTGGGAAGCACTGAGTCCCCCTCACCCTTGCTGGCAGGCCATGGGGCAAGGCGGTCAAGGGACTGAGGGGCTACAGGTGAGGTCAGCTGGGCCAGGTCAGGCAGGGGGCTCACTCACTTCTGGAAGGCATCCTGGCTGTTGAGGAAGGGGAAGAAAGAGGGCTCGCAGATCAGCCCGTGGTCCAGGCAGGCGTCCGTGCAGGCCCTTCCCGTGGCAGCCAGCCAGGCCCGGAGGGAGTGCACTGGGGGCCAGGCCCCTGGGCCTAAGCTGGTGTTGCGGGCCCATTCGAGGTGGGTGGCATTGGGAGCCAGGATGAAGGGGCTCTGCGGGGCTCGGGCCCCAGGTGGGGCAGGAGCCGGGTCTACACAAAAGTCCTGCCAGAGGAAAGCAGAGTTAGAAGGAAAATAGGGGTGCCTCTCTCCCGCCAACTCAACCTACTCCCTTCTTCCCCCTCACTTGCTACCAAACTTTTAAACAGCTTTATAATAAACTGAAAAATAAAAATCTTTGCATTTCCATGCTATGATATGGAGGCTGGGATGCTAGAGCTGGGGGTCCAGGAGAGGGGTGCTCCAGGCCTGGTCTCTGAGTAGTACTGTTGGCCCCCCAACAGTCCATCTCCACCCTCCACAGGGAAGGAAACAGGCTGGAGAAAGACTGGGGGTTTAAAGCATCCTGAACCCCAGGCAGAGGTGGGTCCTGACTGGAGCCACCCCACCCCAGAGACAGAGAGTGGGGGACCCACACACCTGGTGCTCAATGTAGGCGTGGATTCGCTCCAGCATCCCCTCACATGTGTATTCGTAGGGGAGGTAGGGGTCCACCTGTGGGAGAGACAGGCAGACACATGGGTCAGGAGAAACCGTGGGGCTCCCCAGACCTGGCCACTTGGCCCTGGGAGCAGAGATCTGGGGGCTCAGGCATCCTGCACCCAGCAAGCCGACCATTCCATCCACTCAAATGCCCTGCTCCCCAGTGCACCCCGCAGTGGCCCCCAGGGGCTCAGGACAGCTCATCTCTCCTTGGCTCCTTTCCAGCTACACCAAGTTTTTCCTCTTTGCCTAAAGCTCACTGTGCCATCTCCACTTGGGCTGTGATGTCTGCTCTTTCCGAGCCAACCCCTGGATTCATCCTCCCCTTCCCAGGTGGCTCAGTGGTAAAGAATCCACTGGCAGGAGACAGGAGTTCGATCCCTGGGTCAGGAAGTTCATCTGGAGGAGGAAATGACAACCTTCGCTAGTATTCTTTGCTTCCCTGGTGGCTCAGCTCAGCTGGTATAGAATCCGCCTGCAATGCAGGAGACCCCGGCTTGATTCTTGGGTTGAAAAGTTCCCCTGGAGAAGGGACAGGCTGCCCACTCCAGTATTCTTGGGCTTCCCTGATGGTTCCGTTAGTAAAGAATCTGCCCACAATGCGTGAGACCTGGGTTCGATCCCTGGGTTGGGAAGGTGTCCTGAAGGAGGGCATGGCAACCCACTTCAGTATTCTTGCCTGGAGAATCCCCACGGACAGAGGAGCCTGGCGGGCTACAGGCCATGGGGTCACCAAGAGTCAGACACGACAGTGTCTAAGCACAGCACAGCTTAGATGTCACCTCCTCCAGGAAGCAGACCCAGAGTACCACCTCCTGTTTAACTCCTGTTAAAAGACCACTTTCCTTGGCCCCCATGCCAGGCTTCCCCAGCGTAGAACTGGCTCCTGCGTTATCATTTCTGATGTGTACCTTGTCTCCCTCAGGTTAGGAGCCCCATGCACTCTGGGACCATGACTTGCTCACCATCGAATCCCTGATGCCTCACCCACTGCCCAGAACACAGTCGTCACCAGGGAAGTAGGCACAGAACGGAAAAGCATCCCGGCTCTGCCTGTGTCCTGCCCAAGATGCAGAAGGTTCACGCAAAGGAACCCAGAGCATCTCTCAGCCTGATGGAATGAGATCACATTTGTGAAGCTTCCTGCCCAGATCAGGCACCTGGGAGCTCCATGAACTAGGTGCCCCAAACGGAGGCCACACACCGTCCGTCTAAATATCAAAGATACAGAGCAGCGCACACTGGGGCTGATGGGAGCAGATGGATTTGGCAGCTGGGGCCTGAGAAGAGAAGGGAACAGAGAGAGGAAGTGATGAGGCACCTGCCTCCCGGGAGTGGGGACCCCCACCTCTCCTCCACACTTCTTGCCTGGCCACCCCTGCCCTGTTTACACCAACCCCCGGGTGGCCCAGCACACAGCCAGCTTGGAGGAAAGATCGGCCAGGTGGGCAGGAGGCAAGATCAAGTTGACATGGGAGACAGTCCATCTCAGACTCAGAGAAAGATCTGTTTTAGCCTTCAACACCCATGCCCCACTCCCCGTGTGTGTGTGTGTGAGTGTGGACACCACACCCAGCCAGCCCACCTCCTGTTAATGCCATTTTCCAGCCAGCAGCGCCAGAAATCAGGTAGCTTCAGCCCTGGTAGTGAAATCCTGCAGGTCTGCTCGAGGCCACACTACCCCCCTACCCGCCCTTCCTCATCATCAGAGGTGGGTGGAGTCAGAGCCCAATCCTGCCTCCAGGAGACCCCACCTTGAGGGGCTNACCACCACAATATTGTAAAGTAATTAGCCTCCAATTAAAATAAAAAAAAAAAGTAAAACGCAGACTCCAAGCCACACCAGTCCTTTGAAATCTGAAGCTGGGGACAGGCCCAAGAGTCTGCCTTTTAAACACCTTCCAGGCATCGCGTTAACTGGGAGGTGGGGTAGGAGTGGGGGTGGCTAAAGGCAGAGGGGCCTCGGGCTGGTTTGGAGTCAGCCTGGCGAATCTGCAATACCTTAGTTCCTGGACCCTTACTGTTCCTGTGAATTTTAATTAACTAATTAACACAATTAAACAGATGTTCATGTTTTTAAAAAATCAAGAGAAAACAAGGCAAAGGAGGTTTTCCTCTGACCCCAGATGCCCAGACCCTTCCTGGGGGCAGCCACGTTATCAGTTTCTTGTGTGTCCAGCCAGAAATAACTGGTGAATAGATGAATGGGCTCACATGCACAGACCACCCTCACCCTCACCCCCCATTTTTAGGTCTGCAGCTGGGAACACCGTCTCCACAGGGCTGGGATCTCACTCACTGAGTTTCTCTCGAGGGAGGGATCCTGGAGGTGGGGCCAGGCCTGGGTCTGGAGGTGGACAAAAGCCTTCAGAGTTCCCCCTCTCACCCCCGCCTCTGCCCCTACCTCCGGGTGGAAGCCTCGGATGACTGCTTTGGCAAGGGGTGGGCAGAGGGAACGGGAAGAAGGTGGGGGGTTTCCTCCAGGATAGCATCCCACAGTACTCTCCCACATACCTTCCATGGAGGCGCCTGTTGAGCCCAGTGTTGAGAGCTGACTCTCTCCTGCACCCCTCACCCATCCAGAGATGGATGGAGCTGGGGGAGGAACACCTCGGTTTCCTCATTTCTCAGGACAATTCGGGATCTGAGTACCCCACCTCTCAGAGGTCCCTGCTAGCATTGGGCACCAGGTGTCTGCAGGCAGGGGTAACCTCCATAACACACCCTGACTGTCACTCTAGAACCTTCCTTCTTGGGATCACTCCCCAAATAAACTACTTGTAGTCAAACTCCTGTCTGGGGTCAGCTCCTGGAAGAACCCAGTCTCAGTCTGTGACCTGGAGGAACTCCCAACAGAGGAGGATTTGCTTAAGTGGATGCTTCAGAAGGGGGCAGAGGCTCTCGCCGCACCACTGATGGAGGGTCCCGTTCACTTCGCAGGTCCACCTGGCCATGTCTGCTACAACTAGAGGGGCACCTAGGCTGTAACATGGGAGTTTCCTTGGCACTTACTCTAAAGAAACAATCACACCCGCTCAGGAGGGAAAGACGAGGGTGTAGTGGGTAGGGGCAGGGAGCAGGTGCAGGAGGCAGGGACTCTCTGGGGCCATTTGCTGAGAGGGTGGGCTAAGTGGGGAGAGGGCTGAGTGGGAGGGACTGATCCATGGGATGCAGGAGGATGTTTAAAAAATGCCAACCTGGCAGTCCAATGGTTAGGACATGGGATTCAATTCTTGTTCAGGGAACTAAGATCCCACAGCCACATGGTGTGAGCACCCCCCCCCAAAAAAAAGAAAAAACAAACAAACAAACACAAACCTGCCTATAGTCAGGACAACCACGCAGAACTCTGGACCCAGAGCTAAGCATTTAAGACCTTAGCAGGATCTATGCCTGCTGGCCTCTGCCCCAAGCCTACCAGGGCCCCCAGCTCCCCGGGCAGCTGGGTGTCCTCCTGGGCACGGCTCTGCCTTGCAGAGCCCCTGCTCCACATGCTCTCTTACTCTGCCATAAGCCCACCCTGAGCTGCACAGCCCCCCAGGGAGGGCACACTCAGTGAATGAACAACGTGGTATTGGGCAGGGAAGAGGACCCAGCAGGAGTGGTTATTTTGGCTCAGCTTGGGGTCTGAGCTATCACAAGAAGTGGGTCCAGAGGGACTGTGGCGAGCAGAAACCCCCCAACCCCACCCTGTTCCCATAGTCTGACCTCTTCTCTATATACAGGGACCATGAGAGCACACAGGGGGCTCTCAGACGCCAAAGGTGCCCGCAGAGGAGGTGAGCTGCACAAGCCCCTCCCTGCCCCCTCGCAGACACAAGTGCATCCCCCCAGCCCCACACACCAACACTTGCTTGCTGGAGGAATCACAAATGTTCCACCCACTTGCTACCCAAAGGTGGAGCCACCAACGCCACCACAGATCTGGTTTGAAAGGCAGGGCTTCAGCCCCACCCAACCTGCTGAATCTGAACCTGCGCTTTAACAAGATCCCAGGTGATCTGGGTGCACTGAGATGTGCTGCCCAAGGCCACAGAGACACCAAGAGTCCAAAAACCCTTCACGCATTCATCCTGGAAACCACCCTGCACCTGACTTGTGCTAACAGGACCTGACCTCCTAAGACATCCAATAAGTGATTCTGGATCCAGGGCTGCCATGTAAGGTTGTGCAGGCTGCCCACTGCACAAAAGCATATTTCCGCCTCCACTTCCTCGACAAACACACACACATCCAAGTTGGTGAGTGGGGCCCCCATGCAAATTTGCCAGTCCAGGCCTGCGAGTCTGAATTCACCAAGAGGAGCGTCTTTTTCCAATTATAGCAAAGACCCAAAGTATAGGACATTGGCGGTCCTGACTGGATCCGAGCCTCACCTGGGTTGTCATGATGGCCTGGATGGCTGCTTCAAACTCCTCTGAGTTGTTGTAGTCGACGGTCCACACGTGGGGCTTGCCAATGAAGTTCTCCGCATAGGGATGCTGGGAGAATACCTACCCAGGGCACAGAGACAGGCGGCTTCTCCCTGTGCTGCCAAGCTGGGCTGGGCGAAGGGGAGGTGCCCCCACCCATCTGGGCCATCTCTCCTTCACCCCAGGCTTCAGTCTTCCCCTTCCAGGAACTTTGGGGTCCCATCTCAGAGCCCCTGGATGTGGGCTCAGACCCTTCCCACTCACCTCTCTGGAGGTGGGCTTGCCCCGGAAGAACTCATGGTTGAGGGAGCTGTGGGGCGGGCTGAACCGGGACTGCAGGAAGACACAGCCGTTGGCGATGGCCTCCAGTGGGGCAGGGCCCTCATAGGGAAAGCCAAACCCTATGAAGAGCTGAAGAACCGAGGTGGCATGATGATCAGGGAAGGTTGGGTATCACAGCCCAGGAGCCCCGAGAAGTTGGGGGTGAGGTTGGGGTCAGGACATTCACAGGAGGCAACTGGGGCAGTAAAGAGAGCAGGCCAGCTGTGTGCCTTGGCCATTGTGAAATGAGGAGGTCTAATTAGGTAATATCAATGGCTTCTTCCTGCTCCAAAGACTATGATTTGGAGAGAAAAAGTGAAGAACAAGGGTTCCCAAGCTTATAAGGCTTCAGGCCACTCCTACAGTTGACCTCAAAGGACAACTTTACTCACTCACCCAAAAGACATTCATTCAGCACCTGACTGGCACTAGGAGGGGTGCTCATAGGGCTGGCCCCTGGAAGATGATATAAGTGATTCTGAATCTGGGGTTGCCATGTAAGGTTGTTTCGGTTGCTCACTGAAAAAAGGTATCCTCTTTCCACCCCAGCATATACACACCACACATACCCAAGATGCCTAAGGAAAGGAGCTATGGTCAGATTAGGAAAGGACCTAGCAGCTGGAAAGGGTCCCTCCAGGTTCAGCTGACACTTCAGAGCCTACAGCAGGATCATGCTCCAAGGACACAGTTCAGGGACTTCCAGAAACAGTCAGATGGAACTCTAGCCTGGCTGCTCCTCCTCCTTTTGCCCCAGGCCTGTCTTTCTACCCACTCAGTGGCTCTGAAATCCATGCCTGACCCAGAAGTCGGCTGGACTTGTGTTAAGGGGCAGCAGGCGGGAAGCCCAACTTTTTTTTCCCATCACTGAACCCCATCCAGCTCCCTTTCCCTGATGGGTATCCCTATCTCTAATCCTGGCTCCAATTAGCACCTAGGAGGCCTGGACATGAGGTTCAGGGCAGCAGACTGTGCTGGGGCATGTCCGCATGTAGAAAGGGGCAGATGTGGCAAGCATGTACGGGCAGCCTCCTGGGCGTCTATGGCCAGGCTGGGGTGAGGATGGACGAGGGGGTGGGGCTCACTTTGGCCTTGCGCAGCAGCTGCTGGAACTCAGGCTGCGGCAAGAGGCCGTGGTTCTTCACAAAGGCCGGGACTTCGGGGGGCCGCTGGCTCTCGTAGTACACAGTGCCGTGGATCTCCATGTATTTGTTCAGAATGCTCAAGAACTTCTCCTTCCCCTGGAAGAGGAGGAGGAGGAGATGGGGGCCTTGCTCTGACCAGAGATGGCAGAGCCCACTGAAGAGACATCACTGGTCGGGAAGTCAGAAAACGTGGGCCCAGTGTCAGGTTGGTCCCTAATCAGCTGTGTGACCTAAAAGACACCTCCTCTCCTCTCTGGACCTCAATTTCTTTATCTGTGAGTTGCAGAGGTTGGACTAGACCAGGGGCCCTAGGCCTGTTTAGCCATGGACCTGTTGTCTTCCAAACGTCTCCCATAGAAACCAACATCCAATTGCATCCAAAAGTTTGTATAGTCAAAGCTATGGCTTTTCCAGTAGTCGTGTATGGATGTGAGAGTTGGACCATAAAGAAGGCTAAGCACCGGAAAACTTCAATTATGTTGAATTATAGTGCCGGAGAAGACCCTTGAGAGCCCTGGGACAACAAGGAGATCAAACTAGTCAATCCAAAAGGAAATCAACCTTGAATATTCACTGGAAGGACTGATGCTGAAGCTGAAGCTCCAATACTTTGGCCACCTGATGAGAAGAGCTGATTCAATGGAAAAGACACTGATGCTGGGAAAGATTGAGGGCAGGAGGAGAAGGGGACAACCAAAGATGAGATGGTTGGATGGCATCATCAACTCAATGGACATGAGTTTGTGCGGGAGACAGTAAGGACAGGGGAGCCTGGCGTGCTGCCGTTCATGGGGTCACAAAGAGCCAGACATGCTTAGTGACTGAACAACAAATGGAGCTACTTGGCCTCCTCTGAACCCTGATGATCTCTGAGGACCTCTGCAGAGGTGTGCAGCACGGGCGCCCATCTGACACTATGGCCCGGGTTCTGAGCTGGGAGCTGCAGTCAGTGTAGGACCTCAGTAGGAATAAGCATGGGATTGGCTGCTGGGTTCTATTTTTTAGGGTTTTTTTGAGGCTTGCAGAAGAAAGGAAGGGATAAGTTGAAGGGAAAGTAGCTATAGGATCATGAATCAGGGAGAGTTGGTTCCCAGCAGATCAATGGGTCAGAGGAAAAGAACCCATGGTTCCCCCCTCTCCTACCAGCCAGCATGAAGTCAGACCACCAGAAACTCCAGCCCAGGTTTAGTTTATAAACCACAGCTCTTGAAGAATGTTATCAACAAATATTAAAATAATTAACAATTCACATTTTGAAATTGAAAGTGCATAAATTTTTTCACAAAGAGGCCTTCCACATTGGGTAATGCAGATCAGCCCTGTCTCTGAGAATGATCAGGAGAGACAGGGAAAACACCTATGATGGCCCTGAAAATCTAACAAAGAATGAAAAATTATGAGGCCAAGACCTGGGAGAAAGAGGAAAAGAGATTGTTGAGGCCAGTGCTGGGTTTGGTTTTCCTCCTGGGGGGCCCACCCGCTGATTCCAAGGGCAGGATCTAGGCAGCTGAGCAGACCTGGGAGATGAAAGTCTAAGTTCAAGGCCTGCTAAAGATAGGAAGCGCTGATAGAAACTACACTTTGGGTTGGAATTCTGAGGAATTACATCACGGATGAAAGGGTGGACCAGAACTAGAAACACTCTTGCTGCTGCTGCTAAGTCACTTCAGTCGTGTCTGGCTGTGCGACCCCATAGACGGCAGCCCACTAGGCTCCCTTGTCCCTGGGATTCTCCAGGCAAGAACACTGGAGTGGGTTACCACTGCCTTCTCCAATGCATAAAAGTGAAAATTGAAAGTGAAGTCACTCAGTTGTGTCCGACTCCTAGCGACCCCATGGACTGTAGCCCACCAGGCTCCTCCGTCCATGGGATTTTCCAGGCAAGAGTAACAGAGGCTAAATTCCTTTAAAATGGTCTCAATCACTATCACTGATTAAGGTGATCTAGGGGACTCCCTGGTGGTCCAGTGGTTAAGAATCCACTCTTCCATTGCAGGGGATGCAGGTTCAATCCTTGATTGGGGAACTAAGATCCCATACGCCATTAAGCATGGCCAAAAAATTTTTTTTTAAAAAGGCAATCTGGGATTGCAAGGGCTCCATTCTAAGCCAACAATAAAGGAAAATCCTCTCTGGAGGAAGAGAACATTATTCTTGACCTCAAATTATTTATGTGATTTTTCATATTCACTTTCCAGAACTACCCCTAACTCAAAAAGAAAAAAAAAAAAAAGGAACCAATGAAATTCCAATCAAAATCCCAGCAGGCATTTTTACAGAAATTGACAAACTAATTCTAAAACTCATTTGGAAATGTTGGAAATGCAAGGACCTAGAACGGACAAAATAACTTTGAAGAAGACAATGAAAGTGAGCAGACTTATCTGATCTCGAGACTTATTACAAAGCTACAGTAATCAAGACTGTGATGCTGGCATCTAGTTAGACAGACAGATCAATAGAATAGAAGATAGAGTCCAGAAATAGACCCACACATGTGGGGTCAATTGATTTCCGACAAAGACGCAAAGACATTTCAGTGGAGGAAGGGACAGTCTTTTCAACAAATGGTCACGGATCACTCAATACCCATATGCAAAAAAAAAAAAAAAAAAGGAAAGGAAAGGGGAAGAAAATACAAATTAAAAAAAAATTTTTTTAAAGGAAAGGGGAAAAAGTACTTCAATCCATACTTCATATCATATATAAAAGTTAATTCAAAATGGGTCACAGGGACTTCCCTAGTTGTTCAGCAGTTAAGACTCTGACTTCTAATGCAGGGAGTGGGGTTCAATTCCTGGTCGGGGAACTAACATCCCACAAGCTGTGCAGCTTGGCCAAATTTTTTAAAAAAGGAGAGACGTTGGGGCAGAAGCAATATTTAAAGAAATGGTAGCTGAGAATTCTCTAAAATTAGTGAAAGTTCAAACTATAGAGCCAAGAAGATCTCCAAACTCCACGTAGGATAAAAAACAAAACAAACAGCAATGAAAACCACTGAGGCTTATTTTAGTGAAACTACTGAAAACTAAATAAATAGAAGCCTCAAAAGCAGGCAAAGGAAAACACACACACACAAATTACCTTTAAAGGAACAAAAGACCCACACTGACTTGTCAGCAGAAATGATAGAGGGCAGAGGACAAGCTAGAATTTGTACATGATGAACATAACCACTAAGACATTTTTAGAAAAATTAAAAACAGAGCAAACCCAGACTAGGGTGTTTCCTTCTCGAGAAGGACAACGATCCTAAATGAATCTCAGTGATGTAGGAAGGAACACAAATCAATAAAAAGGACAGATGTGAGTAAATGTAAATAAACACTGACTTTATAAAACAACAGTAAGACTAATATATTGTGTGGTATAAAATATTTGGACAGTATTAAAATACCATAAGAGTGTATCAGCTGGGGAGAATAGAAATAAAACATTTAAAGATTCTTTTACAACCCCATAAAAGCTTTAAAGTATTGACTTATATTAGGCTTTGATAAGTCAAGGATGTATGTTATAACCTTTACAGTAGCCTAAAGAATACAAAAACATTAAGGAAATCAGAACCAAAAGAATATGAGAACATCATTAGCTAAAGGAAGGTGGATTCTAAAAAGTGTATCAATGTAAAAGAAAATAAGAACTGAGGGGGGAAAACATGGAATGGCTGAGAAAAAGAAAAAGAAGACTTCCCTGGTGGCTCAGTGGTTAAGAATATGCCTGCCAAAGCAGGAGACACGGGTTCGATCCTGGGTCCGGGAAAATTCCACATGCCCCAGGGCAACCACGCCTGTCTGCTGCAACTAGAGAAAGCCCTTGCGAAGGAACAAAGACACAGCCAAAAATAAATAAATACATAAATTTTTTTAAAACAGAAAAGAAAAAAGAAACCAACTAATAAAGTAGTAGATTCAGAGTCAAATAATATCAGTCATCACCCCAAATGTAAAAAGGATTACTTATTATAAATTGACTCATGCCCCCAGAAAAATATCAAATCCAAGGATGTCACGTGTGAAGAAAATGTCTCCACAGCCCCCATTCAACTTTCTGACCCCGTTACCAGAGCAGCTGTTGTTAATAGTTTCTCCTGTGCCTTCCTGGGATCTTTTAAGCATGATAAGCGGATGTACATTTTCTTTAAGCCACACACATACATGCTCGAAGGGGTTCATGTCACATGCACTGTTCACCAACTTTTTTTCACCTAATCATATACATACGTGAGTATTTATGTGTGTAAATGTAGAGTTTTACAAAACAATAGTTACCCTTAATACATATAAAGTCCTCCGATATCCTTTTATTCTATTGTTTCTGTGCTATTCTACTTCATTTAGAAAAGCTAATTAAGACTCAGAAAAAGACAAACTGTACGATCTCACTAATCTCTTGAATTGAAAAGAGTCAATCTCATAGCAACAGTAGAATGGTGGGTATCAGGGGCTGGGGGCACGGGAAACGGGACCATGGGGGTCAAAGCGACAAACTTTCAGTTACAAGATGAATAAATCCAGGGATTTAACGTCCAGCGTGGTGACTACAGTTACTCAAACTGTCCTGTACACTTGAAATTTTCCCAGAGAGTCAACCTTAAATGTTCTCACCACACAGACACAAAGTATTCAAGGTGATGGGTGTGTAAAGTAGCTTGATGGTGGTACTCCTTTCACAATGTGTATGTATACCAAGCCATCATGTTGTACACCTTAAATACATACAATTTCTCTTTGTCAATTATACCTCAGTAAACCTAAGGAGGAAAAACAAAACAAAACAAAAAAACAAAGCCAAGTTTCAGTTTGAAGAGCCCAGCTTAGGTCCCCCACGTGGCACTTCTGAATGTCCAGAATGATTCCTCCAGCAGCAAGGCTGGATTTGTCCTGCACCTGGATAAGCAGTCTTTTTGTCATCCTCTCACTCCCGGTCCCTGGGACAGACTCTCATAAAATAGCAGTATCTAAGCCTTAGCCTCCAGCTCTGGGGACCCAGGATAAGACAAACCTCCTCGACACAGAAGTCATCAGACCCTCGCCCTGATCCCGGCTGCCGCTCCCCTAAGCATGTGACAACCGCGCCTTCTCCTTCCTCCTCCGCCTCTCTGCCACCTGGTCCCCTGAACTCCAGATGGCATCTGTCCCAGGATGCTGCTGTCGTTCCTGTCTTCACCTGGCCGCCTCTGCCTGCCTTTGGTCACAAAGACCAGAGCAAAGATATCTTTTTTTGGAAGCAGCTTCTTGGAGGTCTCTCGCTGTACAGCATTGCTCCTGGCTATTCCAGAAACTTCAGAGCCCGAGATAAAACGGTTCTCTTCCCACATCTCATGACCTCTCATTCTCTTGGGGCAGTCTCTGAACAGTGTTCTCTGGCACAAGCAGACACTGTCTGTGCTCCCTCCCTTACCCAGTGCCCCAGGCATCCTGGCCGCCAGCTTGTCTGGCATTATATGAAAATGGCCCCTTGCTTCTGTCGCCACACTCCAAGCTGGGCACTGACGTCTCAGCCAGGGCTTGGACCCTTAGTCCAGCCTCCACAGCTTCTCTCTGCCACCATCCAAGGTGTCACAACCAAGGAGGCTATTAAGAGTCCTGGCCCTAGAGTTAGATGTCGGTTCTAATCCCAGCCCCGCCCACTTAACTAGTTGGTCACACTAATCTCACAGTTGATGGTCAAATGAGAAAATATATGTCAGTACCTGGCAACGGTAAGCTCTGGCTGGATGAGTATTAACCATGGCTGCGACCTCAGAGGGTTGTCTTGGCACAGATCATGAGATGTCCCTTAATTCCGCCCCCTTACTCAGTCACAGAACTCCAGGGCTAAGCTGGGCACACATGGCTAGAGCACACCTACTTCCATGTCCCCTAACTCTGGCTGTGGCCACGGGACTGAGACGTGGCCACGGGACTGAGACCTAGCCACGGGGCCATATGGCGCAGAGCTGCGTGTCACGTTCAGGAGATATGCTAAACCTGGCCCTCCTCCTCCTCCTCCTCCAAAGCCCCCGACCCCGCCCCACCCGCCGAAGGGCAGATGTAATGACTGCGCTCTGTGGTCATCTTAAACCACGGAGCAAGACTGCAGATGGGAGCTAAACCCAGCGAGTCAACCAGGGGAGAAGAGCCCCAGGGGCCAGCCGAACACTGACAGCTCCAGGGCTTGCCAACAGGAAAGAGGACACCCTTCCCTCTTGTCTCAATCACAGTTAGTCAGGGCTTTTCTTTGACAGCTGGACCTAATCCATACAGCGTGAGGATCTTTAACCAAGATGGTCATGTGACAGCTTGACACAGGGTATGGGGGCTGCCGGATGGTCCTCACGATGGGCATCTTTATTATTAACCTTTAACCTCATGTCACCTGTCCATCCTAGGAGCTTCCCTGTTCCACACCGAGCTGGACCCTGACCTCCAGGCCCCAGAAAGAGCCCACCGGAGACCCCGATGTCCCCATCACCCTCCTCCCACCTTGGTCTGGTCCATCCACAGGTGCTACCAAGCCCAGAAAGCCCAACTTGAGAGCATCCCCAGGGGAGACCCTGTGGAGAGCAGGGAGCGGCAGGAGGTGGAAGGAACATGCGGCAAACAGTCACCATACCTGGAGCTGCTTCGTTGCCAGGGGGGCAGAGAGAAAAGAGGAGAGAGAACAGGTCAGCGGCCAGGTGAGCAGTAACGTCCCACACAAACGGTGCTTCTTGGAAGGACTTTGCCCTGAAGCTGGGGTTCCAATCCCTAGTCCTCTCTTACTTCTCCCCTGCTTCCCACCCCCCAGAATCCCCACATGTAGCCTAAACCCCTTTGGTGGGTTAGAGTGTCTGTGTATCTACCCCGAGTGAGGGTGGGGGCAGTTCTTTTTTGACCACTGCGGGGGGCCGTCTCCACCGTCCAGGGCTAGGGGGTGGGAACTTCCTGGGGCCGAGGGCTGGTGATGGGATCTGGGGGCCGGCGGGTCTCACCTTCCAGATACTCGCCTCCTTGCCGTACACCACTGCCATGTTGCTGGCCTTGCCGTCTTTGATGAGCTGCTTTTCTGTCTCATTGAGCTCCTCGGACACGAAGCCCATGAAGGAGTTGTCCGGGGTGTGAGCTGCAGCCAGACCACGAGGTCAGGAAGGGGCATGCCCTGGTCTACCCGGGACTGGCCCCATTGGAGGGGACACCCGTTTGGCAGGGAAGTGGAAGCGGGCAGGAGGTAAGGGGTGCAGTTTGGGTTGGGCGGTGGGGAGAGCATCCATCCATCAGGGTCCCGGCCCCCTTCCGCGGCATCTCTCACCGCCTCCCCACTCTCTCTCCATGCAGATCTGTGCTCACAGGGCCCTGCTGAGAGGTCTTTCCTGACCCCAGCCCCTCTCCGTCTCCTTTCCCTGCCTTATCTTTTGCCCCAGAACTCACTGATCAGACACGACAGTGCATACTGATTTGTTCGTGTGTTACTGTCGGAGTCTAAGAGGGCCGGAGCTGTCTGTGTCCCCGGCCCCTGGGAGCACCTGGCCCGGCTGGTTCACGCATGCGCGGACCCATCTTCGCATTCACACCTGCAAGCTTCTGCCCCTGCCCTTCGCTTAAGCGCCCACCGCCCTTTTGCATGATGAGAGTATTCCGCTCCAGGGCCGCACTCTCACGTCACCTCCTCTCCTCCCGTGAGCCTTCTCTGGGGTCTGAGTGCCCTCCCTTTGAGAGCCTGTCTACCGTGCTTAGGTCTCTGGCAAAGCGCGGATTCGCACCCTGACTCGCTTCCCAGAACCCAGAGCACCAGGGTCAGGATGTGCCCTTCAGCTGCGTCTCCAGTTCTTCGGCCAGGCTCCAGGCATGTCACTGATTAGCTCTGTCTGCCGCGGCCGGCTAAAGGAGTGGGGACAGGTGCCATGCATATGCAAGGACCACGGTCTCTCCTTTCCATGCAAAGGACCTCGAGCAGAACGCCTGTGGAACCCAATTACACCTACTCTACCTTCCTAGTGGGAGAGGTTGCATGTGGGAAATAGGTTGGCAGCAGCCATATGGCCTGATTTCCCAGAACAACCCTGAGGCCAAACACCCCATTTCTTCATTTCAGATGCACGTTTTTCACATTTTAGCATTTCTGTAATTGGGATATACATTTTTTTTTTCCTTTTGGCTGTGCCACCCGGCGTGTGTGATCTTGGTTCCTCCACCAGGGATGGAAGCCACACACCCTGCGGTGGAAGCACGGAGTCTTAACCACTGGACTGCCAGGGGAGTCCTGGGATGTACACGTTAATCAAATGTGTAGATTTCATAGTATATCTACCCAACCCCCTCAATAGCCACAAAATTCTTAATTAATATCTGGTGCATCTTAGAAGAGGCGGTGGTTTTCTATCCAGAAAGCTCATGGATTCTAGAGTGTGAAAATCTGACCATTGTAAGGACAAGTCTTTGCTGGCTGCAAAAAAAATGATCTCCCCTCTGGGCTTCCCTGGTGGCTCAGCTGGTAAATAATCCACTTGCAATACAGGAGACCCCGGTTTGATCCCTGGGCCGGGAAGATCCCCCAGAGAAAGGATAGGCTACCCTCTCCAATATTCTTGGGCTTCCCAGGTGGCTCAGATGGTAAAGAATCCACCTACAATGCGGGAGACCTGGGTTCAATCCCTGGGTTGGGGAAGATCCCCTGGAGGAGGGCATGGCAACTCTCTCCAGTATTCTTGCCTGGAGAATCCCCATGGACTGTAGCCCGCCAGCCTCCGTCATCCATGGGGTTGCAGAGTCAGGTACGACTGAACGGCTAAGCACACACTAGGGTTTCAGAGGCTTGGGGCTGGCGGTTGTGGGGAGCAGGGATAGGAAGGGGCTGGAGGCCAGGAGTTGTTTCTGTGATGCTCAGAGCTCAGGAAGCTCTCCTGTCTCAGGAGAAGCCCCAGGAGGGCAGACAGACTCTTCTTCCTGACTCAGTTTCCCTACCTAGCCCCACCCCCGCCTCTGTACCTACTCTCTGGCTCCAGTTGGGGCTGCAACCAGGCCTCTCTCCTGCTCACCATTTTCTCCCATTTTCAAGAAAATCTCATTCCGCCAAGTCCACAAGAAGTGACAGGTTTAGAAAAATTAGCTAAACTAGTAGACATGGGACAGGGAACTATTGCAACCAATTATAATAACAGGGACCAGGAAAAAGAGCTCCTGGGGGCAGGGCAAGGTGGGGAGGGGCAGCCAGCCTCCCAGTTGTTCTTTGGGTAAATCAACCAGCTAGATGTGGAAAGAGGTCTGCTCATGAATTCCTTCCTGGACTTAGGATATCATTAAGACAGGCAAGTTTGTGTTTCGTTCTCTTTCTTTAATTTATTCAATCAATTAATGTTTTCTGAAGACCTTGATAGGCTCCAGGGAAATAAAGCTAAATCAGTCAGTGGCTCCTTTTTGAGTGTTTCCTAATCTATCAGTGAAAATAAATGTATAAGCAAGCAACTCATACTTCAATATATGCTTTAACAGAATTAGGTTTAAGAGTTATAAACACATTCTGCCTGGAATAGATAAGGTGATTAGTGAAAGTGCTGGTAAAAAGAGACATTTGACATGGGGTTTTGGAGGATGAGTAGGAGTTTGCCCTGGTTGGGGAACTAAGATCCCTCAAGCAAAGCACAAGCTACGTGGCATGACAACAACAACAAAAACTCTTCATGACATTCCCTAGCTCAGGAACCTACCGTGACTCTCAAATTGCCATATCCAGTATAAACTTAGGAATCTTTGCTAAAGACCCACCTCTCTGCTCCCAGATCCCGTGTTTTTCCTCCCTGCTGTCACATAGGCTATTGCGATAGTCTAGAGCATCACCACCACTACCCACCCAGCCCACTCCAATCTCTCGGCCGGGAGCACATTGCCACGTGATGACCTGTTAGGACAGTCACTCTTCTCATGGAGACGCCTCACACAACCCTGCGATGGGCCCTGGGGAGGGAGGCTGGCACCCACAAAACCATGAGACTTCAGACAGGACATTCCACCTCTCTGGGCCTCAGTTTCCTCATCTGGGTTCCAAGGAAACTTCCCACCTTCCCAATCAAGCCATTGGTGGTGATCTGGTCGCTCAGTCATGTCCGCCTCTTATGACCTCATGGACTGCAGCCTGCCAGACTCCTTTAACCATGGGCTTTCCCAGGCAAGAATACTGGATGGAGTGGGTTGCCATTTCTTTCTCCAAATCAAGCTCGTGTATTATTCAAAAATCTCATCTACCTCTAATGCAGCCTAGAACCTAAAGAGTAACACAAAAGAAGTCACTAAACACCCGGAAGGGATGCAGTCACTTGACGGGCAGAGTAAAGATCAGTTACTTTACTTATAAGCAAATTCCTCGGGACCCTGCTTGGAACCAAAGTCACTCTTAACTTAGAGACAATCCTGATGAGGATGCTTGTCTGACTTTCTGACCCACAGCCTTCAAAGAGCCGCCAATTAGACATGCAAGATGCCGCGGGAGGCAGATAGCCTAACAATGATTAAAAGTGACAGCTGACAGCCTCCCAACCAGGAGAAAAAGCGCCACATCACACAGCGATAGGACAAGGGGCCCCTTGGCAGGCGACACGGCTCTGCACACCTCTGCCGGCCCCGCAGGGCAGGCTTCACGCCAGAGAGAGAGAGCGTTGACCCTGAGTTGTCAAGAAAAGGTTAAATTATTTTCAGCATGCTGCATGGAAGAGGGGAGGTCAGTGTGTACACATTTTAAAGTCTCATTAAAAAAATCTCGAAAGCTCAGCTCAAATGGCCTCCCTTCCCTGAAGCGGCTCCAGCCCCCACCCACAGCCTGACTTCTCATCATCCTCAGTTTTGGAGCCTCCTGGAACACTTGCATGTCCAGAACCTTCCATTCTTTCCATGTCCATCTTCACTACATCTGTGTCCTCTGCTTAGAAAGCCTCGCTGTGCTGCCTCTCACCACTCATTAGGTCTCCATCACTTTGGAATGTCTCTGGAAGGACACAGAATCCTGTTTGGTCTGGAACCCTGTGCTCAGCTGCTCTCTGAAAGCAACCCGTGCTCCAGGAGGACAAAGGCTGCATCCTCCACGTGCTGAAAAGGCCACCACGCTGCCGCACCCCCACCCCAGGCCGCCCCGCCCCGCCAGAGGCTTCCTTTGCGGTTCACACCTTTGCTGAGAGGGGATCGAGGCTTTCTTAGCCAAGGCCGATGGTTGGCTGCATCTCTATCCTCACACAGGCCCCAAAAGAAAGAAGGGAAAGGACAGAATGGGACCTGCCTCCTCCCCACCCCCGGGAGACCCCACCCATCCCGCCCCACTCCATGTGGTGGCTGGACACTCACGGAACATGGTCATGAACTGCTTGGGGTTGAGGTTCCAGTAGCCCCAGTTGGTCCGGTAGCCATGCAGCGTGGCATATTCTTCATGGTTGTACGCAGGTTCGGTCCCAAAGGTGTCGATGACCCGGATGCGGCACCTGCCCCCACCCCGCACCCCAGGAACCTGGGTCACCAATCTCCCGGTGTCTCCCTGGGCTGGGGTGGCCCCAGCCATGGGCTCTGGAACCCGAAGGCGGCTGGTCAGGGTAGTGCGATGTGTGGTCAGGGCTTGGGCTCAGACACTAGCTGGCTGCGTGACCACAGGCAAGTGCCTTAACCTCTCTGGGTCAGCTTTCCCATCTATCAAAGGGGGATAACAACCACCGAACCATCTCAGAGTCTTACATGAACCATGGACCACTAACTCAGAAACTATTAGTTTTTACAGCTGCCCCAAGAGAGCCTAGAAAGGGAGGCCCTTCCTGGAATGCAGTCCCTCCCCATTGCCCAGGATTCACCTGCACAATTGCACTTCCGTGAGCAGGGAGTCCACAGCCCTTCTGCCCAGGAGCCTGCCGCCCCCAGGAAGTTCCTGGCCTCTCTGGACTGAGATGCAGAAGAGAAGGGCCCCAGGGAACCAGCTACCGAGTGCCTCAAAGTCTCCTCTGCAAGAATGGCCACTGCTGGTGGGCCTCCCAGCTGGTGGGGGCTCTGTCCCACCCGAGGCCAGAGCCCAGAACCTCTCCCTGCATCTCGGCCACCCCGGGAATGGGCACCTAAAGAAAACTGCTGAGTCTCAGACGCCCCTCCAAGGCACTCCCCCACCCAGAGTCCTTCCAGGTGACCCAGAAGTGTCCGAACTGCTGAGGTCAGCACTCCTCCCCGCCCCAGAGAAGGGGCGGGGTTGGGAGAAGGAGGCCTCAAGTGCACGGAGAACACGCATTAATAATAAAAGCAATAACGCTGCCTGTCACTTTTTTTCCTAATAAAATCATGTGGGATAGTCAATGAGACTGGAGCACACGTAATAAATAGCAGGGCTCTCTGTGCTAAATTAAACCCCCTATCCTGCTGGCTGCAGAGAGATGGAGCAATGGCATTGGCCTTCCTCCCACCCAAGAGGGGGCCGGATGGAGGAGGGGGTGGGGAGGGGGCTGCTGGGCCCTCACACACAGGGCTCATGCCCGGCCCTGTGCCAGGTTCCCGCCACCACTCCCTGCTGCTCCTCTGCCCTCTCCAACGGGGTCAGCTCTGACCTCATCCCCTCCGCACCCCCAGCCTGCCCAGCAGCAGAGAGGCCCTGGAGCGCCTGGCTGTGGTTTATTAATTGTCATCCGAGTCAGCCAAAGCCAGGAGGCAGAGTTGTCTGGGAAGGAAGGTGGCGGGGG
>SJYQ01001544.1:86191-113885 GCA_006410935.1 Redunca redunca | reverse complement strand
GGTGAGGGGGGTTGGGGGGTGGGAGGTGAGCCTTCGCTCCTCCCTGGAACCCGGGCAGTGCAACCCCCGCCTTGGGGACCAGTGGGCAGTCACCACCCTCCCGCTGCCCTCTCACCGGTACTTCCTGAAGGAGAGTCCCATGTGCTGCTTCATCTGCTGCAAGCCGTGGTAGTCGGTGTAGATAAGGTCGAACGGCAGGGGCATGGTGAGCGGGCAGTTCCCCCGGCCTGGCGGCACCCCTAAGTTACTGAGAGAAGAACCCTTCAGAGTCTGAGCCCTAAGAAGGACCCACAGACCCACTTTCCCATCCAGCCTTGTGTCTGGGGGATCTGGACCTCGCCCTGGTTCCTACAGCTCAGAATAAAATGGGGAGGGGGGACACTGTAAGGGAAAGTGAGGTCAGTGCGTGAATCCTGGCAGACTCTTGAAGGGGAAGCCAACAGGGCCTCCACGTACGGTTGCACAGGTTTCTCACTGCACAAGAGCCTCCAGCGAGGGGCAAATGGGACTGAAATCCGGCCTGGGCTACCTTGCCAAGCCTGCACCTGGCCTGGGCTACCTGCCAGAAGGAAGAGAACC
Source organism: Redunca redunca (assembly GCA_006410935.1). Lineage (NCBI taxonomy): Eukaryota > Metazoa > Chordata > Mammalia > Artiodactyla > Bovidae > Redunca > Redunca redunca. The sequence goes on along the minus strand of SJYQ01001544.1, from coordinate 113,306 downwards.
TTCTGTTAATTTGCACAAACCTGATCCCCACAGAGCTGTGTCCACCCGGAAGGGGTGTGGACATTCACAAAGTGCCATGACACCCGTAAAGTCCTCAGCACAGCTTCAGCATTTGTTTGGAGCTGAAGGGCCCCCAACCCCAAGTCCCAGAAGATGCAATCCTGCTCTGCTGACTGGCTCCTGGCCACAGAGAAGCCCAGACCTGGCCCATGGGGGAACCTGCCTGCTGGGTCACTTACTAGCACGTATTCCTCTGGGACAGGGCTGCCTCTGGTGACCCAGTTCGGAGTCTCTGGGTCATCACACTGGAGCCTGGAGGACATGGCCTCCCTTCTCCCAGGTCCACCTCCCTGGAATCAGGCTTAGAGGCCCCTGCCTGGCCCCCACAGTGCCAGCAAGAACACTGTCCTTCTCACCCCTGCCCACCCTCCAGGAGCCCCTGCTAAGCCTGCCTACACATCCCCTACAAGGATGATGGGGTTTTTAGATCAGTGACTCAATAAGTCTGTACTGAGTGGCTGAGCCTGGCAGGGAGTAGTGTCAGCCTCCAGGGAAGCCCTCCTTTTAGGGAGGCCCCCAGCAACGTCTCACCTCCCCCTGATTCCTGCCTCCCTTGGATTCATGGTCCAGATGCAGGAAGGCATCTGTGAGACCTCCCTCCCAGTGAGTCCCTGCAGGGATCCACCTGGCAAAGGGGCCACGATTATCATCTGTTCCCTGGGTCACATCTCGGGCTCCTTGAGACAATTCAAGCAGGCGGAAAAGCAGCACCTGGACACCTCTGCACTCTCCTGCTCACACTCAGCAACACACCAACAGAGACTCTGGACGCACCGTCCCCCAGAGCAAACTGCCCTAACGCAGGCTTTTCAGCGATGTTTATGACAACCTGATGACAAGCCATGATGGAATGATGTCAAGGGAAGCTTTGGGAGATGAGGATCAAGGCATCAGGGGTTGGCCTGTGCCAGCAGAGAAGGGCAGCAAGACAGAGGGGGGTTTCTCTGTACTGCTCCCGACCAGCCAGTGCACCCCAGCCTCACTCAGCCTCCCCACACTAGCACCCCAAGTGTGAGAACCTTTGCTGCTAAGTGGGGAGAGGGGAGTGCAAAAATCTTATAACCGTTTTCCCCCCATTTGTCTTGTGTGTGTGTGACTATGCCATAGTTTATTCATTCAGTGGAAAGGCAGATGGATTGTTTCCTGATTTTTGCTCCTGTTGCCCACTGTCAATATAAATATCCTTATACATACACCTCTTGATGTAAATGTGCGAGAATTTTGGGGGGTATAGAATCAGAAATAAAAATTCCGAAGCTCTCAGGTATTTATCCAGGAGTAATTGTTAAATTTAATAGATAATGCTCAACTATTTTGCACAGCAGTTCATCTTTAAACTTAAAACTGGCCAAGCTCCCCTACTCCCCACCCATCCAATCTCCAGTGATCCCTCTATCCAACCAGACGGCCATAGGCAGGATTCTCAAAGCCGGGACTTCTAAGGCAGGGCCCGCCTCTCCAGCTTTTTTGTTGAAGTACTCAGAAAGTCTAGACCTCAGAGGTCTGGCGCTATCACAGGAAGCAGCTCCCATAACCTGGAGACTTTATGAAATATCTGGCAGTATTTTTTAAGTGTCAGGCAGGTTTTATATTCTACTCTGTGGGATCCTGTTTTCTTTCAAGGATGGCTGTCTCTCACACACACACCCTCCCAAACTCCTCCAGTCAGATGGAGCATCACCGTTGTCCTGGGTTATAGAAGCTCCGGGTTGAGGACAGACCTTGGTCCCCCTCCCCACTGCCGCCACTCAATTGAGAACCTCAGATAGAAAGACAGTGATGACGCCTTTTGCAGAACTAAGGAAGGGGGTGGCTGCTCCTCCCTCATGGAATCTGGGTCTGGGAAAAATGAAGACGATTCTGAAAATATAAACCGTAGGTGGGTCTAGTTGCTGCTACCTGCACCAGTCACATGATTTCCCCACGCTGCCTTTCTGGCTGGTTACCAGGCAACATGTCCCTCTGTAGCCATGAGTGGTACCACAAAGTCACGGGGGGCTCCCTTTGGTTGCCTCAACCCTGGCCCCAGCCCCAGACACCAGGGCCACTGGGAGGCCCGATGGACAAGTCAGGGTCCTCTCCTGGGAAGATGACGCCACACTGATGTTCCAGAGCCTCTGTCATCATCCCTCCCAGCTTTGTGGCTACCATTCTGAACACAGGCACCATTCTACATGCTTTCAACTCATTAACTCATCAATCCCTTTCACCTGGACAACTACCCCATGAGATCAGACCCATTCCTAACCTGCTCCCCTCTTTACAGATTAAGAAACAGGTTTAGTAACTTACCCAGGATCACAGAGCCAGGGAGGAGGAGAGCTGGGGTTGGAACCCAGGCAGTAGACTCCAGCACCCACACTCCCGCCAGCCGAGCTCTCCTTTCTCCCCAGGCTCACTGGGCATCAGACAGCACAGTGGTGTGTCATCAGTCCACAGTGACACCCCGAAATTGGAGCCGCAGGCTACCAGCAGAGATTGGCCCCAGTCCCAGTTTTGTTGCTAACTTTGGAGGAATCATAGCCTCAGGAATTTCATTTTTTTCATCAGCAAAAGACAAAAAAAAATGCCTACCTCACCAGGTTCCTGATAAGATCGAGTGAGGCAAGGAGAGTGAAAGTTCCACTGATTATTATGACCTCAGTCATCAGTTTCACCTTCTGAATTGCCAAGTCTGGAAACTCCTGACTCCCACCCCAACACACACACACCCCTCATCTAAGGCCCCAGTCGTGTTTCAGCTAGAATCTTGAGATCATTTCATTTCTCTTCTGCCCGCCTCTAGCCTTGCCTGACTGTTTTATGGGGAGATCTTTCCACAGTGCCAACCTGGCCAGTCACCCCTGGTTGCATCTGGTCCTTTTCACAGCCTTCTCACCTCCTGCTCCTTGACTCAAACCTTGCCGCCTCCTCCAGGAGGGCTTCCCTGGTGGCTCAGCTGGTAAAGAATCCGCCTGCAACGCAGGAGACCCTGGTTTGATTCCTGGGTTGGGAAGATCCCCTGGAGAAGGGAAAGGCTGCCCACTCCGGTACTCTGGCCTGGAGAATTCCATGGACTGTATAGTCCATGGGGTTGCACAGAGTCGGACAGGACTGAGTGACTTTCACTTTCCTCCTCCAGGAAGCCTTCCTTGGACCTCTGGACAGAGTGGGATGCCCTTCTCCTTTGATACCCCTACCCCAGCATCCCACTGCCCTCTCTACCATCCCTCTGCACTGCCCTGAGTCACCTCCTCACAACTTGGGCTCCCCAGTGTAGGGCTAGATTACCTTTGAAAGCACAGAGCTGGGACAGGATCTGACCCAATAAGTATCAGGTTCATGAATGAATTAACAAAGCAACGGAGCCGGTGAACCACCCCCCAGAAAGAACTGTTTTAAAGGTTGAAAATATCAAGAAAAGCATGTTAGGAGAGAAGGGATGGGTGAGCAAGAGGAGCCCAGGGCTCATGTGGGCATCTCCGAGGTTTATCAAGACCTCCTGGTCTCTACTGGACACAAGTGGCCCCGTGGGCCCCCAAAGGACATCATGGCAGGAAGAAGAGGAGGAGAGACAAATCAGCCCAGAGACAGCAGGTCCCCTTCCCAGGGGGAGTTAACGAGGAGCCCCACCATCCCCACAGCCACAGGAAACAAAGATTTTCAATTTACAGTGACTGCACTGGAGGTGCGTCTGCAGTTTCCTCATTACTCTCGTCAGGAGGAATCTGAGCTCGTCCAGAGAAGAGCTGAGAGGGTCAGTCGAGGGGAGAGGGGGCTATGGTTTTATCACTTGTAATTTAAGTCCACTTTTATGGGCAATTTTAAGCTAAGTGGTTGGTTGGAGCAGCAACATGAATTGAAAAACACTCTCCTGACAACCTTCAGCCAAAGGTGCCCAGGGCAGCTCACTTGTACAAGTCCACCTTATGCGCTGACTCCTCAAAAGGCCCCTGTCCAGACAGTCCCATAATTCCAATGTCAAGTTCATTTCTCTTCCAACTCTTACCCAGAGCTGCATCAGGAGGGGCTTGGGAAGCCTCCCCACCCCCACAGCACTGTTGAGATGGGGACAAGCAGCATCTCAGCATGAAGGGACTTCAGACACACCCACCTAGCAGCCCCCATCTGCCTGCTCACGACCACCCCCAGCGCTTGGAAAGTTTCCGTGGAATTGCCAAACTGGGCAGTTGCAATGAATTTCCAAATGTTCCCAGGCCACCTGAGTCTCAATGCAGACGAAGAGGATGGGGGAGGGGTGATCTAGGGACATGGTCCTTGTACCGGTCACCCAGTCATCTGGTCCATGTTCCCAACCCAGACTAATCCATCCATGAAAGCCAGCCTGGGGGGGGAGGGGTGATGGGGAGTCAGGGTTTCGTGGGGATAGTTTCAGTCTGGGAGGATGAAAGAGCTCTGGAGGCGGATGGTGGTGATGGCTGTACAACTGTGTGACTGTATCTAAGGTCACTGAACTGCACGTGGTTAAGATGGGTAAACTTTATATGCATTTTACTAAAAGTTTTCTAAAGACCCAAAACGAGATTATCCACACTCACAGTGTCCATGTACAGCCCCACAGACACACGCCCAGCACTCTCCCTCCCAGAGGCACGGCTGCCCCGTCTTCTACAGGGCCCCCCACAGTGGAAGGAAGTGTTAGTCGCTTAGTTGTTTTCGACTCTTGGCATCCCCATGGACTATAGCCCGCCAGACTCCTCTGTCCGTGGGATTTCCCAGGCAAGAATACTGGAGTGGGTTGTCATTTCCTTTTCCGGGATCTTCCTGAGCCAGGAATCCAACTCGTGTCTCCTGCATTGCAGGTAGATTCCTTACCAACTGAGCCACCTGGGAAGCCCCCCCAACAATGGAGAGGGTCAGCAAAGAGGCGGAGCAGGATGCATTAGCCACTCTTGGCCAAAAGACCAAAAGATGGTGGGACTTCCCTGGTGGTCCGGCGGTTAAGACTTCATGCTCCCAGTGCAGGGGACGGGGCTTGGTCCCTGGTCAGGGGATTGGAACCCACACGCCGCAACGAAGATCAGAGAGTCCAAGTGTCAAAACTAAGACCCAGTGCAGTCAAATAAATACATATTTTTAAAAAGAAAAAAGATCAAAAGGTAGGATGCAACAAGGTGGAGAAGAAAAAATACAACCCATGCCTAATAGAAGAAAAAAAATAATAACTCCCAGCTAGGAATCAAAAGGCTGAGTTCTATGCATATAAATTTTTAAAAGAGATGGGTGATAGAGCTAACCCTTATCTGTAAGTTTTGAATTTATATTGTTTCTTCCCATGTACCAAAAAAAGAAAAAAGTGCCAAGTTCTAACAGTGAAGAGGATCCCTGGGCGTGAGCTCCAGCACGAATTTGCTGGGTTGCCTTGCAGAGACACAGAAGCACTCCAGTGTGCACCTCCACTCCCATTCTGTGATACACGGACAGATCTCCACGGTCCCTCCAAGGCTAAAAATTCTTCGGGTTTATGTCTCCCTGTACTTGGTCTGTGGCTGGAAATAAGCTCTCCAGGTAGCGCTCAAATTCTGGAACAGACTATTCTCTCTCCATGTCTGTCTTTGTGTGGGAAGGACCTAATTAAAAAGCATCCTTACAAAGTGCTCAAAGATCTTTGCCTTCAAGAGCTAAGAGAACAGGGTAACTTCAGCTTCCCTGGATCCATCTCATTACTGGGAGCACCTGGCTGGGCAACCCAGGACCTCTGTCTCCTCTGGGGTCCGCTAGCCCTCTGATGCCATCCGGTGCCCATCCCCCAAGCACTACGGCATCGACCTCGTCCCTCTCCCAAGGTCCATTGTTAAAGCGCCTGCCGCCCTTTCCCCAGAACAGAAGGAACACAAAGAAGCAAACGCAGAAAGTTAACTGGGCATCTAACGAGCTGCTGTGGAAGGCAGGTTAGCATCACTAACGAGGAAGGAATTACATTCTCCTGGCAGGTTTTCCTCTCTTCCCCAGCATGGGCTGACCTTCCTGAGCCCGACAAAAGCAGCCTTATGATGCCCTCATGATGGGTCCACCCACAGCTTCTGTCTGCTGACAAGACAGTGCCCTCGGAGGGTCAGGGATCACAGCTAAAGAGAATGGCCAGGTCCCCAGTGGAGTCAGGGCTCAGAGGAAGCGGGAGAGGAAAAGCAGATCGGAGCTGACTCCAGCCACGCTTTAGCCAAAGCCCAAAGGAAGTACAGGTGGGAGGATGCTGAAAGGGAACTGGGTGGCCCGCATCAGGCCTATGGTCCAAAGCCAACACTTTCTTCCCCAGCGTTCCTTCCTAATAAGCAAACTCAGGGCTAAGAATAGGGCTGCCACTCCCAGGAGAGATGGCTGAAACCACAGACTCATTCCTCCAGCTCCCGGTGCTGCGGTGCCAGGAACGCATCCCTCTGGCTGTCCCCTGCCTCCTTCCCATTTATGTAACCATGCGCGTGAGTGCTGAGCAGGAATCCAGGCTCCTCTCGCCAAGCCAGGCTTTCTTGGGCGGCTCTTGGGCCCAGGTGTAGGTTTGGGTCACCGAGGTCTATTCTGGCTCCTGATGGCCAGGCTCTTGCTCTCGGGTGGGGCCTGCCATTGGGATGCTGGTTTTCAGTTTTTCTGGGGATTCTCACATCCTAGGTGATTTTGCTGTTCTATGCGTGCTGCGTAGCTAAGTCGCCTCAGTCGTGTCCGACTCTTTGCGACTCTATGGACCGTAGCCGGCCAGGCTCCTCTGTCCACGGGATTCTCCAGGCAAGAATACTGGAGTGGGTTGCCATGCCCTCCTCCAGGGGATATTCCCGACCCAGGGATCGAACCTGTATCTCCTGTCTTGGCAGGGAGGTTCCTTATCACCAATGCTACCTGGGGAGCCCACAGACCTTTGTGGAGAAATAACCCATAGAGGAAACAAAGATAGGGTGAGACCCTGCTCTCAGCCACATTGGAACAAGCCCTGTGGGGGATGTGGGTTAGACACAGCCCTGGGGTGCCAGCCACTGTGCGGGGATCTGAGTCCATTCCAGAACAGCCCAGGAAAGAAAAGTCTGGTTCCAAGAAAAGTCTTCTCTTTACCAGAGCCCTTTGACGATTTTGGGGAAATTAGAAGGAGCATTAAGGGTTATTTGTACCATTCTGTTTTCTGCCAGCTTCACTGGGAATGGAAAAGTCCCAGGCCAACCCTGACCCCGACCTGAGCTGGGAGCAGCAGAGTTTTATCCCTCCCATGGGGGCCATGTCAGTCTCCAGGAAGTTCATCCCACCATCTGCCTCCCTCCTCTCCTGCTGCCATGGGACAAGACCTTCTCCTGCTCAGGATACCCGCTTTCCTTTACGAGAGCCCACGGCTCCTGAGGTTTGAAGGTGTACTGATGCGTTCTTCCCCTCCCCCAGAACAAACCCCACCTCATTACTCTTCCTTCAAAAGCCTGCAGAAGCCAGGCCTCCTCTTCCTTTCTTATCTGACTCCCCCCAAGTTCTCCTCAACCCACTGGGCTGCATGAACCTTTCCTAAGAGCCTGTGATTTCTTTTAAATCACTCTTCCCTTGCAACTTCCCAGCCCCAGTGTGGACCAGACCAAAGCTGGAAGAGGTGCCTTGGCCACTACATCCGTGAGGTCAAGACTTAGGGGCCTTGATTAGCAAGAAACGGACTCCCACTCTTTGAGGCTTGGAGCAGCATGGAGTGGGAGGAGCAGGGAATCGTCTCTCCTAAATCCCCAGGAAGGATGAAGGTTGGGGACTAGGGAGGCTCTGGGCCCCCAGAAGCAGAGGTTTCCCACCTTCTGTGGTATCCAGCTGTGCTGAACATGATCTCACTACACAGATTAAAAGGCCTCCTTGGACAAGGAGAGGAAGGCAAAAGAAGGGAGAAGCAGGAATTCTCTGGGGGTCCAGTGGTTAGGACTGCTAACTTCCAGTGCAGGGGGCACAGTTTGACCTCTGGTCTGGGAGCTAAGATCCCACAAGCCACGTGGTGTGGCCAAAAACAAACAGAAGGGAGAGGGGAAGGAGTATTTTATTGTAAATTAGCCATTTGCCTCTCATGCCTCCTCTAGGAAGAGGTGGGAGAGAAAGAATCACTGTGTCCAGGGTCTGCTAAGTGCCAAGCAGAAGCTGGACATGGGTCTTCCTCCCCTGTTCTAACTGAACAATCAAATATTTCAAGCATCCAGAAAGTTACAGAAAAAAGTACGATGACATGATGAATATCTGCACTGACGCTTCCCAGCCTCGCCAAGTCACCAGATTTCTGCCATATTTGGTTCAAGGGTTTTGGGGAAGGGTTAAGACAGAAGTCCAGGGCAGCCTTCAGGGTGTTCCAGTCTCGTCCACTCTCCTTAGACCTCCTGCCCCCTCCACCTCACTCCCAGAAGATGCTTATTGCTCCTACATCAAAGATAAAATAAGGAGTTCCTTGTGACACAGTGGTAAGAATCCGCTTGCCTGTGCAGGGGACATGGGTTCGATCCGTGGTCTGGGAAGATTCCAGTAGCCTGCGGACCGACTAAGCCAGTGAACCACAACCACTGAAGCCTGCGCCCTGCAGCTGCTGAGCCCACACGCTGCAACTACAGAAGCCGGCGCATACTAGAGCCCATGCTGTGCAACAAGAGAAGCCACTGAAATGAGAAGCCCAGGCACCGCAACTAGAGAGCAGCCCCCGCTGGCTGCAACTATGGAAAGCCCACACGCAGCAACGAAGACCCAGAGCATCCGAAACAAGGGAATGTTCTAAAAGACAAAATAAAAGGCATCAATGGGAAGGCCCCATCCCTTAACCCCATTAGCAGCCCCACTGCATCCTGCTCTCTTCCCCTTCCTCCTGGGGGCCACCCTCTGGGCCACGGTTCATGATAATATCTTTCCTCCTGGAGCTTCAAACACTCCCTTTTCTGGCTCCTTCACACCAGCATTTAAACATGCTCACAGGGACTTCCTAAAGCAAATCAGTCCTGAATATTCACTGGAAGGACTGAGGCTGAAGCTGAAACTCCAATACTTTGGCTACCTGATGCAAAGAACTGACTCCTTGGAAAAGACCCTGATCCTGGGAAAGATTGAAGGCAGGAGGAGAAGGGGACGACAGAAGATGAGATGGTTGGATGGCATCACCGACTTGATGGACATGAGTTTGAGTAAGTTCTGGGAATTGGTGAAGGACAGGGAAGCCTGGCGTGCTGCAGTCCATGGAGTCACGACACGACTGAGCAACTGAACTGAACTGACAGGGACTTCCCTGGTGGTCCAGTGGCTAAGACTCTGAGCTCCCAGTGCAGGGTACCCGGGTTCGATTCCTGGTCGGGGAACTAGATCCCACATGCTACAACCAAGTTAGCATGCCGCAACCAAGATCCAGTGCAGCCAAATAAGTAAATATTAAAAAACAAAAAACAACCCTGAGACCTGCCGGGACTGGCAGCTTAGAGGGTTTACTGGCTTCAGCTTGGTCAAGCTGGGCTGAGTACAAAGGACAGGATGTGGTCCCTGCCTTCGTCATTCCCCAGGGACCCTCCCCAGTATTTCCCTTGAACAAACATTGAGCAAACAGAAAGGCCAAGAGACCAATCTCCACCAGGGCCAGTTCTTGACAGCTTAGTCTCCCCTCCTCACCCTCCTTATTTAAACATTCTCCTCTCAAGCTTTCATCATTTGCCAGTTAAGTCAACTAATTTTCTACTAAACCCAATTTCACTCATGGAGGGAGGAAGAGCTCAGTCATTTTTCCTCATGCCATGTACTATTAATGATGCTTGAAATTATGCAAATAAGATGGATGAGCACAGCTGATCCTGGGCAGGCGGGAAGGGGAAAGGCTTCATTTTAAAATGCCCACCATGGATCCAGACATCCCTGGGGATGTCTCAGATGCAGCCAACAGGGGCTCTGGCTTCGTGTCTCCTTCCACCACATGTGCAGGGCATGGGCAGGACTGCCTGACACCTCCGAGCTGCAGTCTGATCAGACTGTCCCCACACGCTGCCGCCACCACCGCTATCACCCCAGAAACATCTTGCAGAAGCAAAACCAGATGTGGATGCCGTGCACTGCCCCAAACATCACGCCAGCGCATCGGTTAATTAAAACACCAAAACACGAGGAGCAGAGAAAACAGGCTCGTCTGTCCAGCCTCGTTGTCGAGTCAGTGACCAAGACATCTGCTGTGAACATCTGTGAATAAACTACAACAAATGTACGGGCAGCATCCTCACTCTGCTGCCTTCCCTACGCGGGGCGTTTTGCTGGCCCAGGGAGACGTTTCTACAGCAGGAGCCAAGCCATGACTCAGAATTCGGATTATCTGCATATCCTGCTGACCTATTTTCACAAGACCCTGGTGTCTCTTGTGTAGGATGGCTCCGCCAGGCTGGGAGACGGGACCCCCGGATGATCCCACCTCCTGCAGAACCCACGGCAGCACCATGCCTGTATTCAGTGGTCTCTCTGCCTGTGACCCCTTTCTAGGCTCAAACGGTCACCATCTTGTTACAGGTTGCCTTGTTGTCCCCCCACCAAACATATGTTGGAGTCCTAACCCCAGAACCTCAGAATGGGACCTTATTTGCAGGTAGGATTGTTACAAAGGTGACCAAGTTGAAATGAGGTTATTAGTATAGGTCCTGATCTCATACGACTGGTGTCCTTATACGAAGCTGGACACTGAACCCAGACACATGCGCAGAGAGCATGCCACATGCAGAAGAAGGCAAAGATGCAGCTGATGTTTCCACAAGCCGGCGAACACCAAAGATCACCGACAACCAGCAGAAGCTCAAAGCCTCCAAACCAACCAACCCTACCAACACCATGATCTCGGACTTCCAGCATCCGGAAGCGGGAGACCACCCGCTTCAGTTGTTTAAACCTCCCAACCTGTGGTACTTCGTTACAGCAACTCTAGCAAACTAAATCACCTCTGTGTGTTAATGTCCACTCAAGGAAAGGCCTGCATGTATGTAGCATTCAGGTGGTTCCAGCAGAGAATGAGTTTGGGGCGCTCATAGGCTAGGCCCAACCAGCAGCTGTCACCAGGAAAGAGTACATCCAAGAGAGGGTGTGGCATGAAGTACTGGGCTGGCCAAAAAGTTGATTCGGGATTTTCCATACGATGTTACGGAAAACCCCCAGGAACTGTTTGGCCAACCCAGTACATTCCGTGTCAGCAGGTTCACACAATGTTCCAGGAGGGGTATAAGAGGCGCTACTACCCGGGCCACCTCTGGGGGTTACCTCCTTGGCCTGCCTCCTCCACTCGGCTCCTGCCCTGAAGCCAAGGGGTAACACGGGTGCTTTCAAGTGTGCAAAGGCAGGCTCAGGAGGAATTCACACATCTTTTCACAAATCCTCTAGGGCACTGAGCCCCTACCCCAGGCCTGTTCCTCAGTAACCATTCACACACTGCAGTATCTTAACCGCATAGCTATTCTGCTAAACAGACTGGGAGGTGGGGGATGCGATGTTGAAAACCACATCTTCAACTTTTCTAATTCCCAACCATCACTGCTCATTAGATCATAGATCACCCGGGGGAGCTTTGAAACCTTGATACTCGGCCCCACCCCAGACCAATTAAATCAGAGACACCAAGACACCCGAAGGCCGGTAAGTTTCCAAGGCAGTTCCACTACAGCCAGGGTTAAGAATTCCTACCTGAAATGAATTTCAGCACAGCGGAGGCTGTTAATTTTATAGACATAACTGTACTATGTCTCCTGGGGAAGGAGGTTTTCTTTTTTAAATTTTTATGCTTTCAGTTGTCTTAAATTGTACCTGGTATCAGATTTAGAAAAAACCTTCCTGAGACTGTTCCCTTGGGTGGCCAAGCTGTTTACACAATTCTGCCCCACCTGAGCAAGAGCCTTCGTGGCAGCTATGCCCCACAGGGTGCCCAGGGCAGAGCTGTCTGGGCATTGCCTTGCACCTGCCAGCTTAACAAACTGCAAAGTGGAGATGGGGTGACCTCTCTCTAGAGCTCCTGCTCCAGGGAGTTTCAGATCTGCATGGGTGACACACTGGTGGATATGGAAAATATGGATCCTCTGTCAGGGGTGTGTGTGCATGGGGGTGTACTTGTGTTCATGGATATGCACAAGTGTGCCATGGGCTGAATATCATACGTAGGGCTATGTGTATGTCCATGTGCAAGGGTGTGTGTTTGCAAGTGTGTGGAGGCATGCATCTTCACGCGGGGGTGCACATACACCCAAGGGTGTACATATGTGGTTGTGTACAGGGGCATGTGTGCATGCATGAGGGTGCACATGTGCAGTGAAAGAAATGGCAGCAGGCGTGTATTTCAAGTGTATTTCACAAGAGCCTCACTTCCAGGACCGCCCAGGTGCAGTGACCCCCATCTTCACTGCTCTGGCCCTGTGATGGACATCAGCAACCTCACTGATCACAGGCTCAGCTCCAGCGGGGCCCAGTGAGTGGCCAGAGGAGGAGGAAGTACTCTGGGAAGGTAAGGACTCGGGGTCGAGGTTGGAAGAGGAGACATCCCAGCAGGGGCTGAACAGAACAACCGGGTTACAAGTCCTGCCTCTTGGGCTTCCCTGGTGGCTCAGTGGTACAGAAGCCACGTGCCAGTGCAGGAGACCTGTGCTCAATCCCCAGCCTGGGAAGAACCCACATCCCACAGAGCAACTAAGCCCACGAGCCAGGACGACTGAGCCTGCGCTCTAGAGCCTGTGTGTCACAACCACACGCCACAATGACTGAAGCCTGGGCACCCTAGAGCCCACGCTCCCCAGCAAGAAAAAACTGCCACGATGAGAAGCGGGCATGGGCACAGCAAGAGAGTAGCCCCTGCTCGCTGCAGCTAGAGAAAGCCCACATGCAGCAACGAAGACCCAGCACCGCCAAAACTAAATAATAAAACAAAGGAAGAAAATGCTTTTAAAATTCCTGCTTCTTAGGGAGACTTGTCAAATAGCTGCTCTCACGCAAAGATGGTTCTCTAAGTGGGACGGTGGGCTGTCACAAACGCAGGGAGCCTTCCCATTCCCTGAGGGAGCAGTTAGGAAAGGAAGTTCTCACTTCTTTGGCCCCAGAAGATGCACAGTCAGAAGGGAGGAGTCCAGCTAATGCTGATAAACATGAATTCATCTAACCTAGAGGTGGAGCCAAGTGTTGGTGGTGCTGATAGAAGGGTGCTCCACGCTTGCAGGGGACTTGTGTGTGGCAGAGCCTGAGATGCAGGCTCTGGACAGTCCCCACTTCCAGGGTTCTTCCCACTGCATCTTGGGGTCTCTGGTGACCTGGGGACAAGGGTCCCCAAACTCTTGTTTACTGCTCTGCCTGAGGCAGGTCTGGCTTCCCACAGCACTGGCTGTGCCATCCTAAGTTGGCTGAGATTTCTCTGACTTCCTGCACCTCGGGTCCCTTTTCTCTTTCCTCCTCCTCTTCCCTCATCCCATCTGAGTTTCCCGTAGGAAGCTTTGAGGCCAGGAAGAGATGCCTCTTTTCATTACTTGCAAATGTCAGCTGCTTCTGCAGTGTTCTGCTGCACAGTGTAGATGCGTCTCCCCAGCTCTCTGTTCAGAGGGAACAGGGATGGGCACAGTGCGGTGAGCAGCAGTGCGTGCTGGTGGGCAGCAAGAGGGCACACCCAGCTCTGAAGTGGCCCACACAATGGGAACAGCTTGTCTGACAACAAAATGCCACAGGGTGAGAGCCAGCGTGGGGGACGTGCGGCTGGTTCCTGCTCCCATCCCTGGGTAGCTACTTTGACAGTTCAGCACCAGCCTCCGGGACAGCTCCCAACCTAGCTCATTCCCACTTAGGTGATTCAGCCAGGCGGGGCGGAGCTGCTGTTTCCAAGTGGCACCTCCTCCCCCAGAACTCGCTGCTCCTGACCTGGGATATGTTTCCAAATGCTGCCACAACCATGCAGCCCCTTCGTCAGGCCCTGTCACCTTCTCCCCCTACAAAGCAGACCATCTTCCATGTCCACACTTACATGTGCTGTTCCTCTCTGAAGACACTTTCCATCTTTCCTAAGCCTACTGGAGACAAGCACATCAACTTAAAAGGATGATTCTAGAGGGATGAATTTCAAGCCACGGTGATGAAAACCTTCAAACTACTAGGTCATTTGGTAGCCTCACAGCACACCCCAGTCTCAGCCTCCTTCTCCCCTGACTCTCTCTGACAACCTGAGTCACTGGCAGACTCTGAGTCACTCACTCTGAGTAGCTGCCCAAGGCCAGTGCTCCCTGGGCCCTGTCGACCAAGTACTGTCGATGGCTTGGTCCCCGCCAGCATCCTCCTCTCTCCAACACTTCTCTGCTACAGAGCATCAGCATTTGTGGTCAGAACAAAATGCCCATTAAAAAAAGAAAAGAGAGAGAGACATCTAGAACTAACAGACCATCCAGGTGGTGGTCAGGCTGTAGACAAGAATTACATTTTTAAACCACCTGCGAGTAAGTTCATGGGCTGATGAAGAAAAGTCAATTTGCAGGCAAACAATTTGGGGGCCTTCCTTAGTCATTCAGCTGTGTCCAACTCTTTGTGACCCTATGGACAGCAGCCCTTCAGGTTCCTCTGTCCACGGGATTTTTCAGGCAAGAATACTGGAGCAGGTTGCCATTTCCTCCTCCAGGGGATCTTCCCAACCCAGGGATCGAACCGGCATCTCTTGTGTCTCCTGCATTGCCAGGTAGATTCTTAACCAGTGACCCACCTGGGAAGTCTCCTTAGTTAGACTCTGGGACAAATTAGGACAGTCTCATTTCAATGCCAGTGAAAGGAATAGAAATTCACCAAGCACAAAATCTCAGGCCATAGAGAAAATGTTTTGATAACTTTGAATATATTAAAATTAAGACCTTCCATTCCTTAAAAAAAGACAAGCCACAAATTAGATTGGGAGATTTTAAAACCCATATAACTCACACAGGATTTATACCTATAATATATAAAGAACTCCTACAACTCAATAAGGAAAAGATAAACAGGAAAGCAGAAAAGTGACCAACGACATGAATGGGCATCTCATCAAGAGGAAATAAGGAGAGCCAAGCATATGACTAACTGCTCAGCCTTGCCAGTTGTCAAGGAATGAAAGTTAAGACCGTAACAAGATACCACAACACCACTCCACACCCCCAGTGAGAAAGCCCAATAACACCAAGTGTGGGGAAGAATGCGGCCCCCCGGGAACCTACACATGGAAGGGCACGACTGGTGCAGTCACTTAGGGAAACAACTGGCATTTTCTTGTCAGGCTGAATTTTTAGACACCCTAAGCCCCAGCAATTGTGCGTCTAAGTCTATACCAAAGAAAAAACTCAGTCTATACCCAAGAGAAACTCTGACCCAGGGATACTAGGTGACATGTACAGAAATGTCCACCACAGATAGTATCATTCAAAATAGCTTGTAAAAACATGGGGAAATGTCTACAGATAGGAAAAATTGATAAATAATTGTGGTATATTCACACAATGGAATATTATACAGCAGTGAACATGAATGGCATAGAGTTACAGGCAGCAACATGGAGGAATCTTGGAAATCTAATAATGAGTGAAGAAAACAAATCTTGGAGGCTACAATCAGTAGGTAAAATTTTTACAAAGCTCAAATTAAACCAAAATACAAACTAAATCATATATTGTTTATTGATACATGAATTTGTAAAACAACAACAAGAACAAAGGAACAAATTTATTTCTTAAAGCAAAAGAATGATAAACACAAAATCCAAGTTCCAGGTTTCCTCCAGGGCTGGGTGGGGTTGAGGGGAGAGGGATGGGTGAGAGAAACCCCCAGGTGAACACAAGAGTCCTGGTAATATTCTCATTCTGCAGCTGGGTGGCAGAAGCGTAGATCACTTCATTCTTATGCTTTGTGACATATGGTACCTATATTTTTGCACGTATCAAATATCATATAATAGATATTGATAGATAAAATAAGAAATATCTTATATATATTTCTATACCCCACAAATATAGTGGTTAAAAATGAGCCTAATCACACACACAATCCTATCCCCTGTAACCATCAGTCTCCCACTTCAAACAGCATCAGAGGGACCCTGGAAAGGCAAGCACTGGAAGGGGTAGGCATCACTGGCCCACCTCCCTCGTCCCCAGGTCTTCCTGTCCCCCACAAAGAAGCCCAGCCCTAGAAGAGGACTCCTGAGGCTGCATCAAGTCACCCAGGACGGGAGCAGCGGGGACTCTTTCTGATGACGTGGCTCAGTTCCACAAACCAGTATCTGTCTACCCCTGAGTACATACAACAGGGCTCCCCTTAGGTCCAAGACGGAGAATAGGACCCTGTTTGAACAGCACTGAGCAAATACGCTCCCTGGTGCGTCCCCCAGAATGACGGGGGTCAGCGCTGAGACGGGAAGGCGGGAGGCAGACTGGGAAGGCGGGAGGCAGCCTGAGCAGGCGGAGAAAGCTATGGGGAATGTCGCCATCTGACATAGCTGGGCTCCTGGGGACAGGCTCCCCTTCCACCCCTCCCCCGCACTCACCTCTGCAGCTCCTTCAGGGACACTGTGATCCGGAGGCCGTGGCCCAGGACGTAGAGGGCAGCCAGGATGTCTGCCCACTGCACCATCTCCCCCAGAGGCCCGCCCTTCAGCACCCGCGGGCTGAACACGTCCCCAGACTCCTCAGTCAGGAAGCCGATGTGGACGAGGATCTGGTGGGGTCGGGGGTGGGGGGACACAGAGGGTCAGCTTGGAGGAGCAGCAGCCCCCGGCCCGGCCACCCACAGGGAGACCCGGCCAGCGGAAGACACGGGCTCCCTCCTGGCTGTGCTTTCTGGCACCAGGGCACAGTGGAGGGACCAAGAGGCAGGGTGACCTCACTGGAGACACAGGTGAACAGGACGGTCACGTCCTGCCCTCAAGGCGCTTATGTTCCAGATGAAAGAGGCAGACAACAGTAAACACAGACAAGAGATAATTCATGAAATGACAAGGGCTCTGAAAGAAATAAACAGGGTGAATGGGAGAGTCAGGTAAGTATTTATTGCATGGATGGATGGATGGACAGACAGATGGAGGAACCAATGAGCTGAGGAACTCCCCCAAACAGGCTACATTATTCCCAACATTCCAGGCAAATGACATGACTTTTCTGCCTGACAAGGACAAGATGCCCACAGAATATAGGACTCCTAAAGGGGAGAGGGTGTCACTCTGCCCAAACTTGAAAAGGGTCGACCAACACACGCATGGATCCTGACTCTGCCGCTGCACCACCCCAGCTCAAATTCAAATAAACACAATAAAAGTCTTTTAAGGGTAGACCCAGGGTCCCCTTGGCAGCCTGAGGCCTGGGCTTACTAAGCTCAGCTCCTTGAATGCACTGGGAGGATGAGGTACCTGCTTCTGGTCCCTCCGGACGCCCCCCAGTTTCTGCGCCAGGCGCTGGGCAGCCAGTGCCCACTGGGCCGTGAACCGCTTGGTGCGTTTCTTCATGAAGATTAGTGATTCCTTCCCACTGCCCATCAGCTCCAGGAGGTGGGACAGATTGCTCCGGAAAACTGCCTGGAGGGGGCGGTCCAGACCTCAGTTCTCTAACTTCCGGCCAGCAGCTACACCACCACCATCACCCACCACCCAGGGCATCTTCCCTGTGAGTTTGGGTCTGTACTAGCCCCTCCCACTTTTCTAAGAGTCATGAGCCCCGCTCTCATCTCCCCAACATTCACTCCCCAGCCATGTCTGTCTGTCCCAGCCCAGCTCCAGTTAGCTACCGGTCCTGGGCCCTGTGGCCTGTTCCCAGGATCCCAGCTCTGACAAGGAGGCAGTGAGGTCGTGGTCAGAGCTGGGGCTCCAAGGGCAAAGAAGCCAGGCTGCCTTTCAGCAGAGCCAGAGTATCTGTATGCCTTAACGTAGTTAACTCAGCTCTCCAGACCTCAGATCTGTCATCTGTTAAATAAGACTGTGTAAGGACTGCTGCGAGACTTAAGTACAAATAAAGTGTCTGGCACACAGGAAGCCTTCAGTGAGTGACAGCTATTATTACTATTATTCCAGTCCATTAAGGGAGGTGCCTCCAGGGCCCCAGCCTGCCCCTCAAGGAGTTTCAGCTTCGCAGCATCCCGCAGGAGTTGGGACAGGCACCCGCAGGCTGGCAGGCCGGGACCAGCCCACCCCCCAGGCAGGGCCAGCTGGCCTTATCTTACGCGGGGGCAAAGTGTCCCCTGCCGTCCCCCAAGCATGACCCAGCCACCTGCCACGCCTACCTGGACCTTGGGGAGGGGCTTGGGAGCCCTCCGGGTGGCCGTCTGGTTCCTCCAGGGCAGCGGGGGGCAGAACCACTCGACCTCACTGAGGTAGGTCAGGAAGGAGCACTCAGTCCCGTCCACCCCGAAGAAGGCGTAGCAAGGGTCAGAGGTCCAGCGGGCGCGCATCCACTGTGGAGAGGGCCAGCCTGCGCCAGGGGGCCAGCACGGTCCCTCGTGTGCCCCGGGGCCCCCTTGCGTGCATGTCCTGGGGGACCCCGAGGTCCCCCAGGAGAGGCTCCCTGGGGCCCATCCTAAAGGTGCAGCAAGGCCAGAAGCAGAGAGACTGGACCGGGGTCCTAGGACCCAGCCCTGTGTCTCGGCCGCTGAGAAACTCTGGGAAGGCCAGACTGGACCACCACCCCCCAGGCCCAGAAAGAGAAGGACCCGGCGGGAATGGGGCCAGGCCGGGACACATGCGGTCAAACAGTNGAGACGTTCTGGGCGATGGCCTGGATCCGCTCCATGAGGCCGGTCCCGGCAGGGAGCCTAAGAGGGAGAAGCCAGGGTGAGCCTGTGGAGATGCCATCCCGGGGGGCAGGGGGAGGAGGGCCCAGCCTTCCCGCAAAGGACTGCAGGGCCCCCAGCACCCAAACACCAGCCTGCACTGAACGGAAATGCAGGAACCGATAGGCCAGGAAATGGAGCTGCTGCTGCCTCAGCCTGGGCCGATGGGGCTCGCTAACTAACCATCAACGTGCCCACCTGGCACACCTCTGGGAAAACCCACACCTGCAGGTGCCAGGCCAAGGTCAGCGCTTGGGCTGACGTGGGCAGAGGAATTCCCTTCAAGAGCCTGGACAGGATGTGTTTGGGGACCCCCAGGTGATGGAGGCCCTTTTCCTGGGCTCAGCCGGCCACCTTGAGTCTTTTTTTCTATTTTTCTCCCAGGGGGAGGGCTGTATCTTGCCAAAATAAATTCCACACAAAGTAGCCTGGGGACTTACCAACTATTAAAACCTCTAGTAAAATTATTGCTGGATTCCCAAGAATGAATTCTCCCAGGACCCTAAACAAGTTCACTGCCACAACATCACAGGCCTCAGACTCACCATCAGCACTGGCACTGCCTTAATTTTTGGAGAATTTATTCCCTGGTGTTGATCACGACTCCTCTCTAGAGGAGTTTATAGACATCAGATGCAGTATTTATCTTACAGCAAAAACTTCTATTGAGACAGATTCCACTCGGCTGGCACGTGGGGCTTACAGCAAGGAGAGCTCTGGGGGGCCCCCTCCAGAAGGCCGCTTCCTTTTTTCTGAAGACAGTAATTCCATTCCCTTTGATTTTCACCACCTCCTCTGGCTTTGCAGGCCAAGTTTAAGCTCCATTTATCCCTTTACAAGGACTGGGTCTTCCTTGCCGTACATAATAAGAACTACACAAAGGAGGATTTTTCCGAGCTAGGCCCCTCTGGGATCTTCAAACCCCACCTCCCACCAGAAAAGGCACAGTGCTGCCCCTCCTCGGCCGCCCGCCCCCTTTGGCCACCCTCCCCCTACTGTTTTCTTTTTTAAAACGTTGGCTGTGCTGGGTCCTCACTGCGAAGTGCGGGCTCAGGAGCTGCGGTGCTCAGGCTTCTTCGGTTGTGGTGTGTGGGCTTAGTCACCCCTTGACATGTGGAATCTTAGTTCCCCAGCCAGGGGTCAAACCCACGGTCCCCGCATTGGAAAGCGGACTCTTTTGGGGGGTGCTGTGTTGGGTCTTCACTGCTACTTGGCTTTCCTCTAGTTGCAGCAAGTGGGGCTCTTCTCTAGTTCATGTGCTTGGACTTCTCACTGCGGCGGCTTCTCTTCTTGCCGGGCACGGGCTCTAGGGCGTGCGGGATTCAGCAGTTGCGGTTCCTGGGCTCCAGAGCACAGGCTCAGTAGCTGTGGCGCTCGGGCTTAGTTGCTCTGCGGCACGTGGGATCTTCCCGGACCAGGGATCCAACCTGTGTCTCCTGTATTGGCAGGTGGATTCTTTACCATGAGTCACCAGGGGAGCCCTGGAAGGTAGATTCTTAACCACTGGAGCACCAGGGAAGTCCTCCCTGCTCCCCTTTAAGGAGAGGAAGGGCGTGGGGACAAAAGGCAGAGGCGGCAGGAAGCGGGGGAGACGAACCCTCCACACACCCGTGCGCACACACGTACACAGGCAGCCCAGTCCACGCTCTCCAAACCCTCCTGGAAAATGGCATTGCCTTTCATTCACTTCCAGTGGCTGCTGTAAGGAATGACCACAGACTGGCGGCTTAGAGCAGTACAGACGTCTTCTCTCACACCCTGGGCACCAGAAGTCTGCACTCAAGGTATCAGCAGGCTCGCTTCCCCCGGAGGCTCTTGGGGAGCACCTGTCCTAGCTTCTGGGGCGCCAGCGGTGCTCTGCCTCTCTCTGTCCTCTGCCTCCTTCTGTGTGCATCCAGAGTTCCTCTTCTTAAAGGAACATCAGGCACTGGATTAGGGCTCACCACCCTGATCCAGTATGACCTCATCTTAATCTGACTGCATTTACCAAACCCTGTTTCTGAACAAGATCATATTCATAGGTACCATATCCACAGGCCCAGCCTTTATCCCGCTGCTTCTTTCATGGGAGATGAAGAGCAGACGGGGGAGGGGGGAGCCTTTGACTCCTCGTGCTTCTGGGTCCACATTATCTGGAGACTTACTGGAGGGCTTCCCAGGTGGCACTAGTGGTAAAGAACCCTCCTGCCAATGCAGGAGACATAAGAGACATGGGTTCAATCCCTGGGTCGGGAAGATCCTCTGGAGGAGGGCCTGGCAACCCAGTCCAGTATTCTTTGCCTGGAGAATCCCATGGACAGAGGAGCCTGGCAAGCTACAGTTCATGGGGTCACAAAGAATCAGACACAGCTGAAGTGACTTAGCATGCAGGCATCGGACTGAGAAAGGACCTCAGAGTCAGAGGTCCTGGATTCAAATCCTGGTTCCACTGGAGAGCTGTGTGACTTTGGGCAAGTAACCTAACCTCTCTGAGCCCCAGGGTTAGCTCATATAAAGTCTGAATAATTTTAGCTCCCTTACAGAGTGATGAACTGCAAGGATTAGACATGAAGTTGACTGTCAAGGGCTCAGTATACAGTAAGTGCTCAATAAATGCTTGAGACGCTCTCACTCCCTACCTCCAGGAGTCACCCCATCCTTGAGAGGAAGTCTCATAAGTTTAACTACAGAGCAAAGTACTTCACTTTTGGGGAGATTCAGCAATTTTCATATGATAAGCATTTTTTTTTTTTTTTTGCATAAAACACATCACCAGCCTGGGCTTTAAAACAGCGCAGATGGCATCTGTCTGATTTAACAAGTTCAACTTGTTCAAAACAGAATTACTTGGCGTCACTATTATTATACTGGACTTAGCATTTGCACAGCACTTTCTATTTTCAAATAATATAGGATTAGGCTTCTTTCCCTGGGAAGTTTTTTTTTTAAATGATAACAAAAGTAGATGTTGTGAGACTTCAAACCACAGCACATCTGTGACCCGGGAAATGCTTCCGTGGAAAAGAAAAGGGGCAGGTGGATTAGGGACAAGGTGCACGGCTGCCCACCGCTGACAGTGTTGTCACCGTGGGGTTGGGGTGGTGGCAGGGCTGGCTTCTCCATCAGGCCAGGGTGGTGCACGGTCAGGGCCCACAGTGCTTTTAGGGGTCCACAACAATGTTTCCATTCCGCTAAACATCAGGAAAAAAAATGTAGGTCAGGAAAAGATTTTAATATGTAATGTTACTATAAGCATCTTTATGCCAACGCAGTCATAAAATATAATTTTGCTATTGGTTAAATATGCTCAGGCATAAGTGGCTTCCTGGAGCCAGCCGCCCTCCAAGGCTGACCCTGGTGCTGCCAAGCTCTGAGCACTGGCCCAGGGTCCCCAACGCCACAGGCCACCCACCGATCTCAGGACCCTCTGCCCCTCCACTGCCCAGAGCCAGGGGCCAGAGGCCAGAACGGAGCAGGGAACTCTGGCTCCAGCTGGTAGCCACTTCCCCCCAGGACACCGGCTCCAGGCATCACCTCCCATCGGGCCAGGTCCCAAGAAGGCCCCCTTGAGCCTCGGCCCCTCCTCCCAGCCTCATGAGGTCATTACTGATTCCAGTTCTCAGTCCCCTGGCCTCAGCATGAGCGCTCCAGGAAGCCGCAGGAAGGAGGTTTAATCTTGAGTTCCACCCATGATTTATGAGGGTTGCATTCAATTAATGAGATATTGATTTCTGCGCAGCTGGCCAGTGTGCTTGCTGGGAGTTGTTATTTTATTATAAAACTGATTGCTTTCCTTTTAAAACAGAGAGACTTGCGTTCACAGGTGCCTGAAGACACATGTACCAAGGCACAAATGCTACAGCCAGAAACGCGAGCGCTGAGAACAGGGAATGGGTTCTCTCCAGAAGTGTCTCTCTGTCTACCTCTCACACACAACACACGGAATGCAGGAAACCCCCAGCCCTGGTGTCCAGTCTTCCCTGCATTTTTTTTTACTGCTCTCCTCCTCTGCTCCCCCCTCTTCACTCCCATCAGAGGTCTGATGCCATCAGAATGCTCCCAGCACGTGATCAAGGACCTGCCTGCCTCTCCATGGTTAACAGCAGAGAGGACGCCTTCTCTCCTGCCCTGAAAAATACATACATACATACATGCACACGTATGTATCAGAAAGACAGGATAGCTAGATGATAGACAGACAGATAGAGAGTCTTCCCACTGTTGACAGGAACAGAGCTGGAGCTGGGCTGTAGTTTCATCACTTGGGGAAGGGACTGGTATCCCGTGGGTGGGGCAAAGCCAGACTATGGGGAACAGAGCCCTCATCCCCACCCCAGAGCCCAGCGTTTCCCTGGAGGATTTTCTTTTCTAACATCTCATATGTCTTACTTAGGGCTTCCCAAGGTGGCACTAGTGGTAAAGAACCCGCCTGCCAACACAGGAGATGTGAGAGACACGGGTTCGATCCCTGGCTCGGGAAGACCCCTTAGAGGAGGGCAACCCACTTCAGAATTCTTGCCTGGAGAATCCCATGGACAGAGGAGCCTGGCAGGCTATAGTTTACGGGGTCACAAGAGTCAGACAGGACTGAAGCGACTCAGTACGCACTCATGTTTATTTCAGACATACTGATATCCCGCTATACATGCCTTGTTTCTTGCCTCTTTTACTTAGACTGTATGATGAGTACATACATTGCCAGCCATTAAATATTTTAAATGTAATTTTAGTGGTTACATTTTATTCTATCATGTGTGTCCATACCGTATTGACCTTTTCCCCACTGATTTCTTTTTTAATATTTACTTTTATTTGGCTGGGCCAGGTCTTAATTGCAGCAGGCAGGATCTTTAGCTGCAGCCTGTAGGATCTAGTTTCCCCGACCAGGGATCAAACCCCTGGTCCCTTGCATTGGGAGCTCTCGGAGTCTTAACCACTGAACCACCAGGGAAGTCCCAATAGTAGGACTCTGAAGTATCTTAAAAGTATATGTGTCTATCTGGCTGCATCCTTAGTGATAAAAATCTTATAATTAAAACATATTTCCCAGTTTGATAAGTTAAACAATTCCTTAAGCGTGGGATTGTTATCAATAATGAAGGAGAATTATTTGTTCTGTTACATGTTCTTTTGCCTCAAATTCTGCTTTGTTTGGTATAAATATTGCCATCTCCACGTTCTTTCCGTTTGTGTGTCCTGGATACATTTCCTTTTATTTTTAATTTCTGAGTCACTGGTTTTGAGGCCTGTCTTACAAATGGCATACAGTGGGATGCTGAGAACCTTTGTCCCTGTTAGGGATGTTTACCTCTTCACATTTATGTCACATTTGATAGGTGTCTGCCCTGGAGTGACTTTCTCAACCAGTCACCAACGTCTCCCCCCACCCCCATATCAGTCCAGCTTCCCCCAGCCCGGAGGCCACACTCCCAGATCTGTCGTGTTAGGAAGGTCCTGTAATCTAGAGGCTGGACCCAGCACAGGGCCTGTGAGAAGTGGGGCATGTCCTTTAAAACTGAGCCCCAAGTCATCTTAACGGGTCTCGTGTCCCCTGTCCTACACGCCACCCCCACACACAGAAGCTACACTCCTGGCACTTGGCCCCTCCAGCACAGAGACGGCCAAGAATGTCTAGAAGCTTTTTATTATCATTATTAATTTACTTATTTATTTGGCTGCACCGGGCCTTAGTGGTGGCGTACGGGATCTTTGATCTTGACCTTCACTGAGGTATGCGGGATCTTTAGTAGTGGCGTGTGGGATCTAGCTCCCTGACCAGGGATGGAACCTGGGCTCCCTGCTTCAGGAACCCAGAGGCTTAGCCCCTGGATGACCAGGGAAGTCCTCAGGAGCATTTTTGAGTTTTTAAATAAAGCTTTAAAAAATTGGGGGAAAACAAATAAAACTTCAGCTCCTTACTCACAGATGATAATTCTGATGGATCTTCCTTCCTGCTGTCCCTTCTCCACGGGGAGGGGTTGCTGGCTCCCTCCTCCGAAGGAGTTCTGACACTCTTTGAGGACAAGAACTCTGACTTCCGCCTTCTGGGTTTCCTCCATCCATTCCTGACACCCCAGCCCAGAGCCTGCACCCAGTAGGCACTCGACAAATTCAGATTAGCTCGAACGCAGACAGCCTCAAATCTCAGCTGTCTTTGCCACTGCAGAGAGGCCTTATAGAAAATTCAGAGATCACTATTTGGTTTTAGGATACATAATACGATGCCATTTGCAATAAATCGGCAAATAAACCTGAATTGTGTTTTCCTAGGCTGAAAAAAGTGAATTTGCTTTCCCTAAGGATACACCAGCCATGAGTGGGAGGCACAGCCAAGAAGCTTTCAAAGGGCAGAAGGGGGGCAGTGGAGGTTGTTCTTTTTAAGGCCACAGATAATTGCAAAGTGAGAAATCCAAGTGCAGATAACTGAGAGTTTGCTGGAAACACAGCGGCAAACAGATAATTGCAAAGTGAGAAATCCAAGTGCAGATAACTGAGAGTTTGCTGGAAACACAGCGGCAACAGGATTCTCACCTGCCAGCTCCATGCTGGACGATCCAGAGTGGGGTCAGGGTGGGGGGAGGAGTGCAGTGTTCGTGCCCATGGGAAGGGTGAGCAGGCAGCCTCCGCGTGCCCTGGACACACCCACCGCTTCGCTCCCTGAAGCCAGAAGCAACAGTGTCCCTGAAATTTATGGCTCTGCCTGTGGGGTTTGATGGGCTCTGCTGGTCATGATGGATTGTTGCTATTTCCTGGGATGAAGCTGGAGCGGGTGGAGATGAAGGGCAGAGCAGGGGAGGGAGGGCGGGCTGGGACGAGAAGAAACGGGAGAGACACTGAGTGTGCTGGCGGTAGCGTTCCCGGCCCAGGAGGCAGGCCCGGCAGCCCAGGAGCACTTGGCCCTCTGCTCTCACCCTGGTGAACAGACCAGTGTGGGCAGAGGCTGGATCTGCAGCCTGGGCAGCGGGGGGCACAGCTGGGAAAGTGGAAAGGATGAGAGGCGGGGCGAGGGGCTAAGTCAGAGCGGACACAGCAGCAGCAGAGAGGGTCACCCAGTGCACACGGAGAGGAAGCAGCCTCAGACCCCAGGGGGGGTCCAGGCTGCCCAGCACCTTTGCCTCCATCTCCTGTCTCTGCCCCCTGGAGGAGGGCATGCCAACCCACTCCAGTATTCTTGCCTGGAGAATCCATGGACAGAGGAGCCTGGCGGGCTACAGTCCACGGGGTCGCAAAGAGTCGGAAATGACTTAGTGACTAAACCATCACCACCTGTCTCTGCCCCAGCCCCTCTCCTCCCCTCTCACCCCCCTCATCCAGAGACATCCCTCAGCTCTAATAGGGTCCCAGCGCCACCTGCCGTCACTGACAAAGCTCTAGGCCACCTGCCCACTGCCCTCTCCCAGCCCCCACCACTCTGCCAGGTGGGCCTCCACACTGGTTTCTTTCCTTCAAGACATCAAGCTTGGCACTTCCCTGATGGTCCAGTGACTAAGACTCCGCACTCCCAACGCAGGGGCCTGGGGTTCGAACCCTGGTCAGGGAACTGGATCCCATATGCCGCAACTAAAGGTCCCGAATGCGCGGCAACTAAGACCTGGAGCGGCCCAATAAAAAAACATTTTTAAAAAGATACCAAACCTGATCCTTCCCCAGGGCCTTTGCACTTGCTGTTTTCTCTACCTCAAATTCTCTACCCGCCAGCTCCTCACGTAGCTGGCTCTTCCTGCTCGTTCAGGATTGAACTCACATATCACCCATTCCCATGGGCCTTAACAAGACCACCCTGTTTGAATAGCCTCTTTCCCAGTCATCTGGTTTCTCATGCTTAGAGCTTGGCTCAGGATCTCTACATCATCTCATTTCGTTCTTTTTCTCAGTTACTGTCTGTCTTCCCTGCAGGAATGGGGACAAGGCTCGTTGCTGTGTCCCCAGCACCGGGAGCAGTGCCTGGAGCTTCAGTGGTGCCAAGACGTATTTCAGGAGCAGAGAGATCTCTAGTTTCTTCTGTCAGAAGCTCAGTCTCTGGAGAGCCACAGCATGGAACCAGGGACCCCGACTTCCCAAGGGGAAGAGCTCCCGCCAGGAGCGGGGCATTCTGGCGAGCTCCTCACACCCACCACTGTGTTTAATCCCAGGCTCCAGAACTGTACTTTTATTTCTTTTTAAATTAATTTTTATTGGAGCATAGTTGTTTACAGCGTTGTGTCAGTTTCTGCTGTACAACAAGGTCAACCAGTTATACCTTCTCTTTGGATTTCCTTCCCATTTAGATCACTTAGGACATTGACTAGAGCTCGCAGCCCTTTACAGGAGGTTCTCATTAGTTAGCTATTTTATACACAGTATCAATAGT
>SJYQ01001544.1:0-86141 GCA_006410935.1 Redunca redunca | reverse complement strand
TCTCACGAAGGATTTGTGTCTCCTGAGCCGTGAATTATCACTAATTGATATGAAAAATCTTGCAAAGGGATAAAAACAGGCCCCCCAAGAAACTGCATATTTAATGAACGGCCACCAAGAGCTCGGTACCTAGAGAGGTGGGCTTCCGGTGGGGCCAGCGGGCCTGGGCCCCGAGCCAGGCCCAGGTCCTCAGCAGCGGTGCCACTGTGAGCGAGTCCCTGAACACTGCTGTGCCTCCGTTTCCTCCTCTACAGGACTAAAGCCCCCTAAGGCACCGTGGGATTGACGAGCTCTCGGCGCTAACACGGTAAGGCGAGCTGTGAGTAAATGTCGCGCGCTAAGAGGACTGTGCTGTGCTTAGTCACTCAGTCGTGTCCAGCCCTTCGCAGCTCCACGGACTGTAGCCCGCCAGGCTCTTCTGTCCATGGGGCTTGTTGCCATGCCCTCCTCCAGGGGATCTTCCCAACCCAGGAATCAAACCCAAGTTTCCCGCATTGCAGGCAGATTCTTTACCCTCTGAGCCACCAGGGAAGCCCACATGAGGACAGGGATGATGATATTGGCCGGCCTGACTGGTCACCCAGAACATGCAATCACAGGGCCAGCTGTCCAGCCCAGGCAGCCTGGGGGGCCGAGGATCCCCCACAAGACCGAAGGAGCGGGCTCTGCTTCAGGATCCCCAGGCCAGGACCCCTCAAGGACCAGCACCCACCTTGGATCTTACCCAACACCAAACTTCAGAAATGGCTTTGGCGTTTACATACCACACATTGGCTGAGGTATAGCTTTTCCCACAAACTGTCCAAAAGTGTGGATTTCAAACACATTTTTCAGCAGCAGAACACTTTTAGCAAATCACATTGGCTGAGGTATAGCTTCTCCCAAATTGTGTAAAAGTGTGGGTTTCAAACTAATTTTTTAGCAGTTAGGACATATTGGGGCTTCCCTGGTGGCTTAGATGGTGAAGAATCTGCCTGCAATGCAGGAGACCTGGGTTCAACCCCTGGGTTGGGAAGGTCCGGTGGAGATGGGAACGGCAACCCACTCCAGTATTCTTGCCTGGAGAATCCCATGGACAGAGGAGCCTGGCGGGCTACAGTCCAGGGGGTCACAAGGGTCGGACACGACTTAGTGACTAACGCTTTCACTTTCAGAACACACTCAGCAGCTCCAGCTCATCAAGAGCCCAGTATCTATTAACAAAAGGTCAAGTGCAGCTTGTCCCCTGGGATGGGTGGGGTCGCAGCCTCGTCTCCTCCACATCCGAGTCTAGGGCCCAGGACTCCCAGCTGGCCCAGCCCTGGCTTCATGCCCCCTCATTCTCAGGGGATCAGGAGAACCTCACACCTCAGACCACCACCTGGGTTCCCAGGGACAGGCAGAAACACGTGGGGCTGCTGCACAAACCCTAGGGGAACTCTGCGTATTGTGGCCTCAGCAGGGGAATATTTAGAATGCATAAACCAGGCAATTCTTCTTGCAAAGATGGCTCAGGTCCATGGGAGGAAGACAGATGACCACTGAGGGCACTGCATCCCATGCACAGTCACACATGCTGGTCAACACGTACAGAGCTCAAAATTGTCACAGATAAAGTACAACAGGAAGTCATTTAGGGAAGATTTGCAAAAACCACACACTTTGCATTTACTGTGTGTGTGTGTGTGTGTGTGTGTGTGTGTGTAAAATGCATTCTGAGGCGGTATCCCTGGCCCCATCCCCAGTATAGTGGGTACCACTCCTCCCCGATTCCAGGTGCCCCTCACTCACTCCAGGAGCCCCTCCCACTCCTGGGTCCTCCTCACCTGTCCAGCGAAAAACGCCCCTCACCGGCAGCCCGGTGCAGCTCACTGCTGTTCTCTAGCCTGGCCAGTGTGTCCATGCGCTTCACCATCAGCTCCAGCAGGTCACTCATCTTTCGGAGGACACCACGGGACTCCGGCCCACCCATCACTGTGGGCAGAGGGTGGGCACAGTCAGGCATGGCCCAGGCAGCCCCGAGGCCACCTGAGACCACATGGTGTCTGGTCGGGGGTGGCTCAGACCCCAGCCCCACTCCCTTCTTCTCAGAAAGAGGAGGGATGTATGACAAAAACCATCACAATATTGTAACTATCCTCCAATTAAAATAAATAAATAACTAAAAAAAAAAAAGAAAGAAAGTGAAGGAGCCAGGAGAGTGAACCTGTCCCACCCCCACCCCTGAAGAACAGGGATCCAGAGAGCCCTGGGCCCACCCTGCTCCCTACCAGCTGCGTGACACTGGGATAATCTTTTTTAACCTCTCTGAGCCTCGGTTTTCATCTTCTGCAAAATCAAACTTTAGACATACTCTCAGGCCTGTGAGATGACAGGGAAGGCCCAGGAGTGGGACAGGAACCCCAAAGACCCTCAACAACAAGTTCCAGACAGAACTCGTGGATCAGGGTTTCTAAAAGTACGGTCAACCACCCAGCCACAGCTGGACCTCCTGGCCAGGTGAAGTCTAGACTCCTGGGCCCTCGTGTAGATCTGCTGATTCAGATCTCTAGGGGCTGGGGCCCCAGACTCTGATCCTGCTTACTCCCCACGTGACTCAGATCCACAGGAGAGGCTGCAAGCCTGTGTTCAAAGGGGTGGGGGCCCTGGCCACCTCCCTTTCCCATCCACTCCCCCAGACCCTACTCTAGAAAGCCAGCATGAATGTGTCCTCTCAAGCCAGCCCTTGGGTTCCCAGAAATCAGCTCCAGGGTTGAGGGGCCAGGAGACCTCGTGAAGAATAAAATTAAATGAAAATGAGGTGCTTCAACCAAGATCTCGTTAACCAGCCTGAGACTTTCCACAATTTCCCATCTAATCATTCCTGATCATTAGCATCACACGTGTCAGCATGGGACAGCAGCCCTCACCTTCCTTTTTAATTAAATTTTGTGAAGGTTTTAAATGGCCCCTCCAAACCATCCATCGGTACTCGGTTCCAGGCATGACAGCCCCCACCAAGGCTGCCTGCAAACCTTAGCGGCCAGGCTCTGAATCTCTGTTACCAACTGACCTGGGTCCATAGAGACCTGGATGCTCCTGGGGATTCCCTAGGCTGCTGGTGGGGGGCAAGTTGTCAGGGGGCACCTTGGGTGGGGATCCCCAGAATCAGACCCCCCAGATAAAGGTTTGAGGGCAGGGCATTATGGAGAAGTGAGCCAGGGAAGGGGAGACAGACCAGAGAGGACATGTCATCACCCTGGGGAAACCAGCTGGTGCAGAAGCAGCCTCACAGTTCTCTCCCTGCAGGGGCAAGGGGGCCAAGAGTGTATACACCACTTCCCGCCAATCACTGCTTGAGGGCTGCTCCCCAGGACAGCCATGATCTGGTACTTTCCATGGGGTGGTAGTGTCGGCTCCAGAATGTGACAGGACTCTCTGAGGGCTGACACCATTAACATCTGCTTCTCAAGAAAGCCAGGGTCGGGGCCTGGTGGACTCAGAGGGGCTGGAGTAGACACCTGGGCTCTTACCTGCCTCTGACAGCAACCCAGGGCTATACAGCCAAGGGCATCATCATAATATTCTCAGCCTCAGTGTCCCCAGTTCAAGGCAATAAATGTTAGGTTTCATCTGCAACCCAAGTTCAAGGTGCCAGGATGCAGGCAAGAGGGATCACAGCCAGCCACAGGGAACCAGAGGCAGAGACAAGAAGTCGAGTGGGGAGGGGGTCTGGGACTGAGCCAAAGGGGGACCTAGAGAGGCTAGCTGTCACCCAGGCTACTTGTGACATTTCCACTGTGCCTGTCCCTGTATCCCCTGGTGCCAGGCCCATTCCAGTGGCTGCGGCCACCTTCTCATACCAAGCCACCTTCTGGCTGGGTGCCCCTGCTTGCTGAGCCAGCATGAGCCTAGAAGGGAGGCCTTTGGGGGTTGGGGCCTGCGGGTTACTCAAAGAGCCTCAGTCCCTGGCTCCAAATAAAGAGCGAGCATGAATGATGGGGGAAGGATGGGGGAGCAGAGGAGAGATATGAAGAGGGGTTGGGTGCTGGAAAAATAGCATCAGAAAGAAGGAAGAAGACAGTCTCTACCCCTCCCCACCTAAGTAGCTGAAAGAGCTGACGGTCTCCCCACCTTCCCCTCTCAGAAAACTGGGTGGATTTTTCCACTGGGATCAGGAAATTTCACTGTAGTGTTGGATGAATCAAAGTGAGGTCTCTCCCACCACTCAGCCCCTCCCCACTCACTCATGGCCTCAATCAGTTAGTCCCTTAGCGAGCAAGATATAAATAGCTCCTTCTCTCTTTCAACTCCACAGAGTTGGGGACATTTGACTCTTTGAAAGTACTCTCATCCAGAGACCTCCCACCCAAGCCTGTCATCCAAATGCAATACCTCACTTTCAACCAGTGCTTGGAGCACAGAGTAAAACAAGAGGGGAGTTTCCATCATTTCAGCTAGAAAAATAGGAGCCCATCAGATGGCTGAACCTGGAGCTGCTTTGCACAGGCCCATGGGAGCCACCCATGTTCAGGGTTACCCAATGGACGTCCTAGACTTGCGCAGTGCACGACCTGGCTGGCCTTCCTGGGCTGCCCTGATCGCTCACAGCAGGGGCTGAGTGGCCCCTTCCCCAAAGGAGTCAGATGAAAACTGGAAAGTGAGACCATGGCTGGGCACTCTCTCAAGCCAGAGCCTGTTATCTGAGGCCATGCACTCCAGCCCGACTGGACCACAGAGCCTGGGCGGCAGCTGGAACCTGCAGACACAGCGCTCCAGCAATACTGAGCCACGTCACAGCTCCTGGGGCCCTGACGTTCCCTGCAACGCCTCGGGCCTGCCACCTGCCCTGTCACACTGCTGCCCTCTCTCCAGGCTCATCCCAAGTGTCCTTTTCCCCTCGGGGCTCACTGTCTGCACCCCTCCCAAGAGCTCACTGACAATGCCTACCCCGCCCCCACCCCATTACAAAAGCTGCAAAACAGCTGATGGAGCCAACAACTGCAAGGGTCGAAAGAGCCAGAGGGAGCTGGACCAAGCCTGGGGGGCAGCACCAGGTCCCAGCAGAGGCCATGACTCCAGACCTGCTTGTCCTCCCAGACGGTGGGGGCAGGGGACAGGTCGTTTGCCTTCTCTAGGTCTCAGTGTCCCCTCCAGTAAAATGCGAGGGTCTGAGTCTAGAGGCTAAGACTCCTGTTCCATCTCTTCCCCTAGCTGCCTCCAGAGAAATGGAGGTAATGGGAAAGAAAAGACGGTTCCTATAAAAGCCTGCAGAATCTCCTTAGGGAGAGAGCTCTGCTTTGTTTTGCTAAACCCCTGGGTGGGCCAGAGCATCATCTTGATGCCCAGAGCAATGAGACAGAGAGAAAGAGAAATGACTCTGCATATTCAACTGGGAAGACTGGAGTTTCCCGGCCCAGCCTGGGAGACCAGGAGCGAGGACAAGGCCTGGGGACGTGGGCAGAAGGCAGGACGCTGGCTCAGAGGGGCTGGACAGGATGGGGATGCTCCATTGCCAAAGGGATGACCCATGGGGAAGGGTTTCAGGGGGCTCTAAAAGGCAGGGGTCCAAGAGAGAATTGTCACCTGCTCACTGTGCTGAGCAGTGGTCCGAGCCCCACCCCCAAATCCCCCCAACCCGTGTGTGAGAGTTTAGGGGTAAGGGGTGTCCTTCCCAATAGGTCAGTGTGGGAGACACCCAGCAGGATAATTCAGTAGCAGCAGATCAGAGCAAGAGGTGTCCAGGGAGACGGGCATAAGCCCCCTAGAGTCCTTGGAGATGCCTGAGGGTTCTGGATTGCCCTTCATATGAAGGACGAAGACATCTTTCTTTAAAGTTGTCAACAGAGGGACCTCCTTGGTGATCCAGTGGTTAGGACTCTGTGCTTCCACTACAGGGGACACGGGTTCGATCCCTGGTCAGGCAACTAAGATTCAGCATGCCACGCAGCATGGCCACACAAAAAAAATGTCAACAGACTGACTCCAGAAGACCAGAGGGCTTTTAAACTGGCTCTAAGGAGACAGAGTCCCCTCTCGGATGAGTCTGAAGGCAACCTCCATCAGACTGGATGAAGACCACAAGATACCCTCCCAGCACCCGGGGCTCGAGCATCTACTCTGAGCATCTAGAGATGGCGCAGGACCCCAGAAGCTCCCCACCCATTGCTTCCGAGGAGCTCCAGGGCACTAAGCACGTCTTCTGCTCTGCAGGAGGCAGGGGGCAGGTCCCAGGAGGGAAACAGGCCAAGCAAACAGTCAGTCGGGTGAGCAGGCCCTGCCATGCAACGTGCTCCCTGGATGCCGCCGGCCGGGGCCGCAGGCAGAGCAGGCTCCCGACGCGCCTTGCCCTGGGTCACCTCCCTCCTCTCAGCATCCGTCAAATTAAAATGTATTTAATGTGAGGTCCCTGGCGACACATCTCAGAAGTCACACATGTTCCCTCCATATTTCCACATCAATAAGGAAAGCTGCGATGCTGAAAGATGCAAAGGGGCCTCACATTTACCGACGAGGGTGCTTCATCACCCGCTGAGGCCCCATCCCTCCCCACGTGTGCTCTATCTGTCTCCCTCCTGTCCGCCCTTGTCCCCTTTCTCCTCCCCACCCCCACCCTTTCCCACTGGTTCCTGAAAACTGAAGGAGCCCCCACCTCGCCAGATGGAAGAGACCTCTCAGGCACTCGACATGGGAGCCGTGACTTGGTGCTTGTGCAGCTGGAGAAGGGCACACATTTATCTCTCTGCACACGGCCACCGAGGAAACCAGCTGGGGCCATGGGAGCTCCAGGCAGCGTGAGGGACAAGGGCAGGCCCTGGCACACCCACCCATCACCAGCCTCTGAGAAGGGAAGCTCTGTTAGCACCGAGATCCTGGGCCAGAGAGCTACAGAGCAAGGAACTATGCCTCTGATATTGAAGTGAAGTCGCTCAGTCGTGTCCAACTCTTTGCGACCCCATGGACTGTAGCCTACCAGGCTCCATCCATGAGATTTTCCAGGCAAGAATACTTGAGTCAGTTGCCATTTCCTTCTCCAGAGGATCTTCCTGACCCAGGGATCGAATCCGGGTCTCCTGCATTGCAGGCAGGCAGATACTTTACCGTCTGAGCCACCAGGGAAGCCTCTGATATTCCCCAGGTTCAAATCCTGGCTGGGGCCAGTCCACTGGGAGATCTCAGGGCACACACAAGCAGCTGAATCAAGCACTTCCAGCCTGCAGCCCTGTCCCCAGAGATGGCCCCTGACCTCTACTTCCAGACGAGATGACGAGCCAGGAACAGCCACATGGACCCCGAGGGAATCTGCGGAGACCTTGGGCGAGAGGCCTCAGACACGAGTTCAAGTACCCTGACATGAGAAGGGAAGCAATTTCCTCTTAAGACAAAAGGAGGCGACAAAGAGGAACTGGGGTGTGAAGTGAGGACTGGAGAAGTGAAAGTCGCTCAGTCGTGTCCGACTCTTCATGGACGATACAGTCCGTGGAATTCTCCGGAGTGGGTAGCCTTTCCCTGCTCCAGGAGATCTTCCCAACCCAGGGATCAAATCCAGGTCTCCAGCATTGCAGGCGGATTCTTTACCAACTGAGCCACCAGGGAAGCCCTGAGGACTAGAGAGGGAGCATAAAAAAAAAAATCCTCCCACCAAGCGGGGCCCAACCACAGCAAGAGGGAATTAGGTTAGCCCTCCTCCTGGGTCCAAGTCTCTTCCGCTCAGCCTCCTGCTTCCCTGCATGTGAGGATGAGTGTGCAGAATAGAGAATGAGATGTCTGTCACACTTCTCTCCCCAAACTAGAGAACTTCATCACAAAATAGGAACTGGCCCCCAGGGGAACCCAGAGCCTCCCCAGGGAGAGGCAGTGGAAGGCTCCTCTGTCTTTAGGGAAAACTCTGCACCCTGCCCCTCCCCCAGTCATATCCTCGTGGGGATGCACTCCCCTCACAGGCTTGACAGGCAGGAAGACAGGTCACTTCCCTATTTGTGCTCAGATGGTGTTATTGACCAGAGGAGGGCTTTTCAAAGTTATTTTTTCTATTTTTTTTTCTAACCCCGAATGGGCTTCCTTCTCCTAGTTCTGCCTTGGGCCTGCACAGATCCTCGGAATAAACACTATCTAATCCTCAGTCCCCACCATGACTTTGCTCCCCAGATCCCTTCCAACCATCCCCGATTTCCAACCCATTGTTCCCCAGGCAGCTCCTGGATAGACAGGCTGGCACCTTTTAGGTTGTCTGCGGGGCCGCCCTAAGCCCAGGGTCTCCTTTGAGGCGACATCTTTTACAGGATCAGGATTCTAAACCCCCAACGCAAACTTGGGGCTCTTCTGAGTCCCTGCTATGGGTCTCCCCAGGCAAATCAGCTCAAACCAAGGGCATGAAAGACACGGAGGGGACAAGGGGACCTGGGATGTGAACCGGGCCGGGGTCACCTCCCCAGGGTTCCCAGAGGCCTCTGTCCTGATCCAGCTCCCCTCTCAGCCTTTCCGTCCACATTCCAGGCAGGAAGTTCCCAGCCCAGGGGGCCTGGCAGGTCTGAAAAGACTTGGATACACTTGGGTCTGAGAACTGGCGTCACAACACAGAGGAGACCTGCAGCTCCAGCCCCGGGTGGACCCAACAGAAATGCCTACATGTGTCCACCACAGACACGTGCTGGAACGTTCACAGCAGCGCAATTCAGGAACATCCCAAGCTGGAAACAGCCCAGGGTCCGCCCCAGGGCAGAGTGGATAAATACGTTGTGTTGTAGTCACACGATGGATGCTGTGCGGCAGTGTCGGCAACCACACGCCAGGAGAGGGGAGAATCTTACAAACGCAATATGGAGAGAAAAAGGCGCAGGCCACCGAACACCTGCCAGAGGGTGCCATCCTCATAAAGTCTGAAGGCGACGCTCCTCTGTGTTATTAGATGTCAGGTCCCGGCGTCCACGGGGAAGTGGAAAGTGGAAGGAAGCCTGAGGGTGCTTCTGGGATGCTGTCTCTGGATCTAGATTGCTGAGTGCCTAGACAGGTTCAGTTTCTGAATACTATACTCTGATAGAAAAGGGCTTCCCTGGTGGCTCAGACGGTAAAAAAAATCTGCCTGCAGTGTGGGAAATCTGGGTTTGATCCTTGGGTCTGGAAGATTCGCAGGAGGAGGGCATGGCAACCCACTCCGGTATCCTTGCCTGGAGACTCCCCATGGACAGAGGAGCCTGGCGGGCTGCAGTCCCAGTCAGACACGACTGAGCGACTAAGCACACACACAGCACATACTCTGATGGAAAGTTTAAACATGTGCAACACACACACACACACACACACACACATGCCTCTAGTCTAACTGAGGGACCCTGGGCAAGTCCTCTCCCCTTGGTAGCTCTGCTCTCCCCTTAGACACAAGATCTAGGTTGGAGCTGGGCCCCTTCTCCCCATGCTGGGCAAAAGTGCATAGTACAGAGCAGAGCAAGACCCCCCCAAGCCCTGGTCCTCTGAGCACTGCCAGGATGAGGGCCACCGTCAGGGCGATCAGCACACCCATACGCCCCTCCTCCAGCCCCTGATTCCCACCTCCTGGATCCCTGACCTTTCAGAGGTCAGCTTGCTCAAGGCCCCACCCAGACAGACACACCCCCTTGCCCACAGTGGCCCCCAGGTAGCCTGAACATCACTCCTTATACCCCACCCCCGACTCTCAACCTCCCTCTACCCGTCCCTAAGCTACCCCTCATGGGCACCTTCACAACTGCCTCACCCCCTCCTCAAATCTCAATCCTCAGGAGTCTCCCACACAGAGCTTCCAGATCCTAGCACCTCCTTGGTCCTCCTGCCTAAACATCCTCTCCTGCGTCTCAGACTCAGCACATCCCGTAAATGTTTGCAGAGCTCACACTCTCCGCCAGAAGCTACTCAAGACCCTTCATCTGTGTTATCTTCGCGCCTCTTCATGCAACCATGGGGGAGTGGGCATTGTTAGCCCCGTTTGCCAGAGGAGAAGACGGAGGCTCAAAGAGACCGAGGGACCTCCATGAATCAGAGAAGGGGCAGATTCATTTACATTCAGGTTTGAATGACTAATAAATGTGAAATTCCTGCTGGGAGATTTTTGCAAGTTTAGAGAAGTGCATGTTAAACTGAAGGCATGAATCTAAAGAGGAGACACCAGATGGCAGAGTAAGTGCCCCTTAGAGCACCCAACCCCAGACAACAACCCCTCCTACTGGAGGCTTTATCCATCACTGGGAAGAGGGGAGTCAGAAAGATGAGGCCTGGGGATTCGAGAAGGTGGATGTCAAACAAAGACTTCCTGGGGAGTGGGGGAAGGGGAGAGTCCACAGAGCAGCCCCCTGAACAGTTCCAGAAACTCCCCCTTGCCTCAGTTTCCCCACTATGTCCCTCCTTCCCACAGTTACCGGGAGAGCCTCCATGACACACCGAGCAGGACTTTCTGAACCACTCTCCATTCTTCCTTGAGTAGGATGGAGTGGGGCAGGACCCACCTTCAGGAGGAGGTCTCCCAGACCATCACCTGGTCACACCCCATGCCACGTGAGCTCATCCAATCTGACCCCTGAAAACAGTCACTCCTCTCCTTCTCCGCAAGTGAGTTAAGTGACCTGGCCAACGGCACACAGCTGGTGATGAACCAGGTACAAACCAAGCCCATCTGGTCCCCAGAGCCCACGCTCTGAACCTCCATTCCCCTGCCTCAGAAGTATCATGTGGGCAGGGACGAAGGACCACAGAGCTTGGAGATGAGACACATGAGCCCACGGCCAGTCTTGCCTGTGCTGTGGCCGCAGCCTGGGCCAAAGGGGCAGACTGCATATGTGTCAAAGAGACAGGGGTCATATCCAGAGACCCCAAACTGCCCCACGAGTGGAGCGACACAGGCCGCCCCTTGTGATGCTGGGGAGCTCCTGGCTCAAAGGCCCTTCCTGACCTGGGAACCTGGGCCAGAAGGAGGCTGATGAGTACAGCCAGGTCAAGAGCTAAAGCCCCGACCATTCACACATCCACCAAGGTGGCCAGACCCCCAAGACAGAGCCCCAGAAAGACTCCTGCAGGGTGAGGCTCAAAGGACCCCAAAACCCCTACACCCCTTTCCCCACCAAGATACCTTCCGTGCGGATGGTGAAGGGGGAGTCCCCCGGGCGCCGGGCCGAGAACTGGCCTCCCAGAGACGTCATCAGGAAGCAGAGCGAGAAGAAGCCGATGCCCAGGACAAAAAGCCTGCGGAGAGCAATAGGGCGGGTCAGCACACGCACTCCGATGCCGTAAGGGTTCCCTACGAATGAATGAGCGAGGAAGGGATGGATAAATGGAGGAGTAAAAGATCGGGGGCTGAGCTCCCGGGCCAGTAGGTCTCCCATCACACAGGATAAAGAGAGCTGGACTACAGAGAAGTGACCATGAGCCACACACAAAAACCACGAAGGACACTGAGGCACACAAGGTGTGAGGTCGGGCAGCTCCTAGCCTCAAGACAGAAGCTGGCCCCTTGACAGCAGAGGGCCTCACAGTGTGGTCCCCCGGCCAGCAGCATCAGCTTGGACACATTAGAAATGCTCATTCTTGGGCCCCAGTCCCCAGCTTAGGGAATCACACACTCTGGGAGGGGGATAAACAGTGTGTTTGAACAGGTTCTCCTGGTCACCCAGATACACACTCAAGTTTGAGGACCACTGCTATAGGTGAAGACAGCAGAACCCGATGCCAGTTAGAGGGCAAGTAATTGGTCCAGACAAAACCCACCTGGATCCCATCAATCACCTGGAACACGGTCAGCTCCTGTGCACACAGGCCTTGCTGCTGCAAGCCCTCATGAGCTTGCTTGAACACTGCCTTGTCATGTTCAGGGTGGGGGTAGGGGTGGAGGGGAGGCTCCCGTTACTACCAGATGGTAACGTCTAGAAGGGCAGGGTCATGTGGCCACCCTCTGTGTCCAGACTCTCCCTAACCCACAGCTTCACCAGGCAGGCACACGGGAGCTTGCACCACGACTGGTCAGAGTAAGTCAACCCCTGTGTAAAGAGCATCACCCAAGTGTGTGCTGTCACAGAGTTCCGGGGAGTTGATCAAAACACAACTGTTTATACTTCAACACGTAGCACTTGATTACATGCCAAGTGGCACTAGGGAATCTCTGGGGGACACCCAGCAGGGAACCCACCATCACATCTGGCCCCAGGCTCCTGCTGCTCCTATACTACATTCTGGGCCAATCCGGCCTTAGGGCAGCAGAGGTGGAGGCTGTTCTGGGACCTTGAGTCTATTTGAGGACTTGCCGAGCTGGCAGAGCTGAAAGGGGAGCTGCCTCCCTCCAGGTCAGGGTGAAGAACCCCACTTCTGGTGGAGCCAGCCTCGCCATGGGGAACCCCACAGGTCACGCCAGAGACCTCCATCCCCCCCACCTCCACCCCCATCCTCAACCCCACATTTGTTTGTATCTCTGTGCAAGACTTGCTTTATGCATTTTAATCTTCATTATCTGAAACTGGCAGAGCAGTATTTAATTAAAATTTGGTCCATTAAAGAAAACACATAATTGTGGAAGAAAATAAAAGCACAACAAAATTCCCAACCCATATTTAAAGGAAGCCGTTAGAGATTAAATCAGAGAGGGGAGCAGAACGAACCCCAAAGCAGAGATGGAAAAGGGAGCTTCCCCCAGCTCCCTCACCTCCCCCCAGATCCCTCACTGAATTCCACCAAGCCTGGGGGTGGGGCTCTGGCCCTTGGATCCCCAAGACGAAGCCAGGCTGGTCTCAGGCTAGTAGTCAGAGGGACATTGTAGGGGGAGGGTGGTCAGACATCCAAGAAGATCCTGGAGAAAAGCAGTTTGTCCCCATAGCCTGAGGACAAGGATGGGTGTCTCCAAGTTTCTTGT
Organism: Redunca redunca; assembly: GCA_006410935.1. Lineage (NCBI taxonomy): Eukaryota > Metazoa > Chordata > Mammalia > Artiodactyla > Bovidae > Redunca > Redunca redunca. Next base: position 73,315 of record SJYQ01001544.1, on the reverse strand, counting down.
TCCCCACTCCTCTCTCCCCTTCCCCAGCTATGGGGTACTCATATTTAGAACTGGACTGCCAGGGTCCAAAAACCTGCTATGAGAAGGTACCAAGGCCTTTAGCATAGAACCTCAAGCCCCAGTACCTCACCTGCATCTCTCTCTGCCAGACCCCAATCCTGGGGCCATTTACAGTAGATTCAAATTAAGATGACTTTGTCCACCCTCGTATCTATTCAAGCAACATTCCAGAAGCAACTAGGGAGTAAGGACCCTGCCAGAGACTCTGGGAAAACCAACAGAAGCAGTCTGCCCTGGAGGATGAACAAATAGAGGTGATATGGTTGGAAGCTGTAAACACACCACCACCACCCCCAACCATGTGAAATGGATTTGAAGACTTCACTGGTGACTGTGGGTCTCTGGGCAGCCTAGGATTACCCTGAGGTGAAATTACATAACCCGAGGGGGAGGGAAGGGGAACCTAGGCAATCCCACCTCTGAATCCTATTTCTAGGAAAGAGCCAGAAAGAGCCACAGGGGCAAGACTCCAGAGGGTAGGAGCTTAAGCGAGCTGGTGCTGTCCATGGTGCTGCGGTCATCCACCACCTTCAACCGTGCTGTGAAATGTCCAGCCAAGCTGGGGTCAGCGGCTGGGCTTTCCATGGCCTGGAGGGATAGGCCAACACTTGGTGGGAGAGACAGGGCTGAGGACTGTCTGGTTGGCTAGGGATTTGAGGATTTCCCTGGAGGAACAAAGTCCTTTCCAGAGATGATAGCTTCCCACCCTGCTTTGCAGGGGAACTTTAGGGTAGTGGGGGTTTTGACATGCCCAATCACCTGCCCAAGGCTCTCCTGGGGACCCCGGTTCTGTAGTCTTTTTGCATCCTCTGGACACTGGAGGTCCAGCTTGATCCTTGTTGCCCTAAAGGTTGTCTCCTCAACTCTGCACAATAGGCTGGGGGTGGGGGGGTGGGACCAAGGGGCGGAGGCAATGGGAGGTGGGAACCACGGTCTCCCCATCTGGAGTGGGGAGCATAGGAGGGGTCCCCTGTCTCCGCCTCAGGTCTAGAGTGGAGGGGCTCAAATCCGGCCCCTCCTGCACCCTAAACTTCAGGCATATCTGCCTGTACAGTTGCCACCCTCACAGGCTCCCTCCTGCACCCAAATCCCACCTGTGATGGCATCCGGAGTCAGGCCACCCCCTTCTCCGCCCCGGGTCCCGCAGCTCTCTCCCTCAGGACCTCCGCTGTCCAGCCCCTGGACGAGATGACACCCTAATTCTCCTAGGCGCTCATCGCTTAGCCGCCCAACCCTTGCTGCAGGCCCGGCTCCGAAAGCACTTGGGAGGAGCGGTAGCTGCCCCAGAACCGCCAGGCTCTGGGGGTCCCTGGGGTGGGACCCACAGAGCCCAGCCAGCCCCCCAGAGTCCCATAGCCCTGCCTGGCCTGGACCGCCCAGGTCGGAGTAGGAGGTCGGTCTTGTCTTCCATCCTGCCTCCACGCTCTGGCCACCCCTCCTCTCCACAGTGCCGCCCCTGCCCCAACTTCTCCAAGGCCCGCGATTGGGGATCGAATTCCCAGTAGAAGGGGTGGGGGGGTCTTTGCAACAATCTCGGGGCCCTCCCGTGGGACAGAGGCCCGCACCCTGCCGAGAGAAAAGAAGTGCTAGCAGGAGACGGGGTCAAAGAGGGTGGCTCGGACGAAGCGGGTGGGCGGGCCGGCCTGGTGCGGGTGCTGCCCGGCTCCGAGCGCTAACTTTGCCGCGGGGGTGGGGCCGATCGCGAGGTGGGGAAGGACCAGAGAGGCAGGGAAGGGGAGCCCTGGCTGGGGCAACTTTCCCGGCCCAGGACCACAACATGGGTGATTTCTGCCCCCTTTCCCACCTTCGCACCCCGAGTCCTCTCCGAATCTAGACTAAACTCGGTCCACGTCCCAGAATCACACACCCTCCTCACCCGAACCGGGACCCCAGCTCCATGCCTTTTCCAGCCCTGCTGGCCACTATCAAGGGTGGAAGCACAAACCGCCCCGCTCTGCTACTGGGACACCCTAGGGACAAGCACCCTCGCAGAGACTGACGTCGCCCACCTACCCCGCGCCCCCTTGGAGAAAAAGCCCTCCCCGCGCCGACGGGAAAGAACTTTACCGAAAGGGTCTCAGGGTGACCAGGCATCTTCTGACCATTATCTTCCCATCGGGGTTGACTGTGATCATTGTTCAAACTTGTCCGGCGAGAGCCGAGGGCGAGGCCGGCCGGACGGTCCCGAGCTCGGCTCTGGCCACGTCCTGGCCACGAACCCTCTGCAGGCCGAAGCCGGGTCCGAGCGAGGCGAGGAGGGGGCGCGGGGGCCTGGCGGCTTCGCGGCCCGCGGGGTCGGCGGGGGCTCGGCGGGCAGGGGCCGGGGAGCGGCGCGGCTGCCGGAGGCCGGCGAGGGCGCCTGGCCGGGCCGTCTCTGCGTCTCCGCCCTCCCCCTTCACATTCTGGAGGCCGGGAGGCGGCGCGCCCCCAGACCGCCGGCCGCGCGTCTGCCTGCTCGGGCTCTCTCGCAGGGCGGGACGGCGCCGCGACGCGCAGACGGGCTCCCCGCCGCGGGCGCCCTCATCCCCGCCCGGGCCCGCGCCCTCGGTGCCGGCTAGCGGCGGCCCCGGCCCCGCGCCCCGGCCCCCCGCGCCTCTGCGCCGCACCGCTTCCCGGCCGCGTACCGCGCCGCGCCCATGGCCCCCGGCGAGGGCGCCCCGCGCCCGCGCTGCCGCCCGCTCTCTCCGCTGCCCGCGCTCGGGTGTCCGGTGTCCAGCCCCGCGCTGCGTTACGCCCGGAGGCGCCGCATTGTTTCCTCGGAGGAGGCGGCCGAGTAGCGGCTGGGGCGGCCCGGGAGCGGCCGCCACGCTTCCTCGGCGCGCCGGCGCCACCTCGTGGCCGCGGCCCAGCGGCGCTCTCTCCAGGCCCGAGGCGGGGCGCCGGGGTGGGAAGGCGGACCGGCGGGCGTCCCGGAGCCTCCTTCCAGCCCTGCAACTTCCCCAGGCCCCGCTTTCGAAAGCATGCCGGGTGCCACCAGCTCTGAGGGCCGAGGGCTGCTTCGGGCTCCTGCAGAGCACAGAGGAGGTCAGCGCTAGGAGGTTGCCCCCTTATGCCCCTCCCTCGGGTCGCTGCTCCTGCCTCTGCGGCCACAGGGCTTCTGCATCGGCCCCTTCACACCCACGATTTCGCTTTGCAACCTTCACCCATCCTTTGGCCCTCTCTGGACAGAGACTGCAGCAGCTCTCCTTTGCTTCCTTTTTTTGAACACGGCCTGTGACGCTGAGGCTCTTCCTCTGAGCCCAGAAACAGGGGCAGGTGGGTTGGGTTCTAGTCTCAGACCTTCCGTTAACCAGTGGGTGATACCTGAAAGTCAAGGGGACTCCTCGGTTTCCCTCACCCTGCCCCACCCCACCCCATGGCTCCGCGGAAAGGAATCTACCTCCAATGCAGGAGCCGCCGGAGACACGAGTTCGATCCCTGCGTCAGGAAGATTCCCCTGGAGGAGAAACTGGCAACCCACTGCAGTATTTTTGCCTGGAGAATTCCATGGTCAGAGGAGCCTAGCCAGGCTACAATCCATAGGGTCGCAAAGAGTCTGACACGACTGAAGTGACTTGGCAGGCACATGTGAGATTCACTAAGGCCCCTTCCAACTCCAGGAAGCATGCATGTCCTCCCTTCACCCCCACCCACCCTGCTTCCACTTCTTGACCGTGGAGAGGTGTTTGCCTTTGCAGAGAGGGGTCAGTGGCCCCTGTGAGCACCCCGAGCAAGAACCAAGCCTGGATCTGAGGATGCTGCTCAGGCAGGAAGGGCACTTGCCAGACCAGCTTGGTCAGGCATAGCCAGGGAAGGCCCAGGCTGGGAAGAGCCCAAGGCCTCAGGCCATGTGAAGAAGGACATGGATGACCCCCAGGGCCTTTCAAGAAGAGGAAACCTCTATATTGGTCCATCCAGTCCTTGTCTGGTCCAACCCGGCCCCAGCCTCTCCCCTCCCACACCCCGCCCCTTTGCTGCTCACCTAGCCCACCCCCCAGCCGGGATCAGGGCCATTTCTCACCAGCTGTGACTCACAGTCTGCCTTTCCTGCTCCTTCCTCATCAAAATTCACCTGTCCAGTGTTCCATTACCTCATCGCCTTGCTTGCCACTAATGTGAAAGCCGATGATGAATTGGTGTTGGCGGATTAATGTGTTAACTCCAGCTAGGTGACAAATTTGCATTGAACAAGGACATGCTGACCGGGCCTTGGTGCGGAAGAGTGACAAATGGTGGCAGGAAATTTGGGCATCACGGCAGGCTGGCCAAGGAGATCTCTGAGGGCAGGGATCTAAATCATTTTGTTCCTAGACCCTTACGTCTGCTGTACACTCAGGCAATAACCAAAGCCTTGAATGTCAGGGCAAAAGCCACAGCCACACTCAGGCGTGAAATGTCCTACAGATTGTTCTCAAGCTCCAGGGGTTACACTGGCACTTGGTTGGCATTTTAGGCCACAGGGGAGAGGAGAAGATGGGGGTCTCCCCAAAGGCACAGTCATGCCTGGTGTGGCTCAAGGGAGGAAGTGGCCTTCTCTCAACCGGAAGCCAGATTTCTGAAGGTGACAGAGGGTACCCTCCCACCCTGGGTCTTGCCCTCTTGGACATGGCTTCGAGATGGGCCGGGAGAAAGCACCCGCTGCCTGTATAGGCTCAAGCCAGGCAGGGAGGCTTGGGGCAGACAGTGAAGGACCCTGAGCCAGACCACCCGGCTGCCTCTTCCTTTCGGAGTCTGTGTGCCCTTTGTCAGCCTCTGCAGCATAGCTCAGTGTACGTGGCTTGGCTTGCTGTCCACCGTGCTGCAGACCTTCGGAGAAAACTTGCGAGTCCGAACTCAGGGGTCACCCGACACCTCGGAGCCCTCCCAACCGGTTGGCTATGACTTTTCTTGTTATTGTCCACCTGAACCACCACTGCTGGTACCTCGGCCTCTTCCCTGGGCGTTCACCTCTACATGCCGCCAGGCACATCACTGAGAATACACGCAGCGCTGCCTGAGGCTTTCTTCCTGGCCGTGGGAATATGCCTGAACATGGGCCAAGTGGAAGTGTCAGGGAATTCCTGCCCCAGAGGCAGCCTTCAGGGAATAGATGCCCACCTCCCCTGTCTCAGGTAAGATCCACATTGGTTCCCTGAGTTCCAGTTGCCCGCAGTGGTAACCTGCTCTGTCATACACCCCCTGGTGGCTTCCTTCCTCCCCTGCCTCATCCCCCACTCCTTGTTCCTGGGGTCACTTCCTAAATAAATGTGACTGGCAGTCTAGTGGTTAAGACACCACGCTTCCACTGCAGAGAGCAGTTTCCCTGATTAGGGAACTATGATCCCACAAGCCACATGGTGTGGCCAAAAAGTTTTTAAAAAAGAGAAGAAGAAGAAGAATCTACTCCTGGGGAACCCAAACCAAGACCCTGCCCTGTAGGCCAGTGGGTTTCAACCCTGACCCACAGCAGAGTCATCTGCAAGAACATGACAAAACAGAGGGTCATTATTTTGATTCAGTTCCTAAGGTGAATAAAGCACTTCCCAGGTGGTTCAGTGGTAAAGAATGCTCCTGCCAATGCAGGAGACGCAAGAGACTTGAGTTCAATCCCTGGGTCAGGAAGATCTGCTGGAGGAGGAAATGGCAACCCGCCCCAGCATTCTTGCCTGGAAAATTCATGGACAGAGGAGCCTGGCAGGCTACAGTCCTTGAGGTTGCAAAGAGTCAGACAGGACTGAGCACACAACATGAAGCTGAGCCCTGGACACATTTGTTTTTTATGCCGCAAGTTATGCCCACAGAGCTGGCCAGGTGGAGAACCATCGGAGAAGTACCCACCACCTTCAGAGAAAGAAGCAGAGTGCCCCTAAACAAACAAGAGGAGGAGAGGGGACGCTCCAGCTGGGGGCACATCTATAGACTCAGGAGGCCAGGTCACATCAGACTCCCAAACCCTCTCCTTTCTACAGTTTTTCTCTTTTGAGACTATAAACAGAATCACAAGTGAGCCCGGTGTAGAGGGTTGGGTGTAGATCCTGTATCGGCCTGAGAGCTCTGAACGTGGCACCTCCCGGCTTCTCCCCGACTGCCTTCCCCACGACCTGATGGTTTGGCTAGAAGGGTCAGGAGAAGCCCAGAGCCAGCAGGAGGCCCTGGCCATGCAGGGGCAGGGGTTCTCTGACCAAAAGGGGGAGCAGGACTCCAGGTAAGGGATTTGGGGAATATGGGTGATGTACTGCTGTTAAAGAGGGTTGAACTCAAAGTACCTAGATGGTGGGCCATGCACTGTGGTGCTGGAGAAGACTCTTGAGAGTCCCTTGGACAGCAAGGAGATCCAACCAGTCCATCCTAAAGGAAATCAACCCTGCATATACATTGGAAGGACTGACGCTGAAGCTGAAGTTCCAATACTTAGGCCACCTGATGCGAAAGTCAACTCACTGGAAAAGACCCTGATGCTGGGAAAGACAGAAGGCAAAAGGAGAAGGGGGCGAAAAAGAAAGCTGAATGTGGAAGAACTGATGCTTTTGAACTGTGGTGTTGGAGAAGACTCTTCAGAGTCCCTTGGACAGCAAGGAGTTCAAACCAGTCAGTCTTAAAGGAAATCAGTCCTGAGTATTCACTGAGAAAAGATAACCTCAACAGAAGTTGTGAAGTCGTGAAGGACTGATGCTGAAGCTGAAACTCTAATACTTTGGCCACCTGATGTGAAGAGCTGACTCATTGGAAAAGACCCTGATGCTGGGAAAGATTGAAGGCGGGGAAAGGGACAGAGGATGAGATGGTTGGATGGCATCACCGACTCAATGGACATGAGTTTGAGCAAGCTCTGGGAGTTGGTGATGGACAGGGAAGCCTGTTGTGCTGCAGTCCATGGGGTCGCAAAGGGTCGGATACAACTGAGCAACTGAAATGAAGAAACAGCTTTCACCCAGCCTCTGTGACCTTCCCGGAGTTTCAACGGCAGATTCAAGTAGTTGTTCTTTAGGGAGGGGAGGGGATGTGAGAACAGGGAGGAAAAACAAGTCAAGGGCAGTCTTGGGACAGGGTCCTGTTTTCCCATCAGCAGACAGACATGACTGTATCTTTGAGCTCTTCTGCAGACACTGCGGCTTCTCCAAGTGGAGAAGTTAACTGTTAATGATGGCATGCTGCCCACAAGCACGGAGACCCCAGACCAGCTGGACCTGAAGGCTGATGATGTTGACTCCTGTTTACCTCACGAACCTATTAGAAGAATGTCCTCAAGCTGATCACACCCTCTTTGGATAAGTAATATAAAACTTGTCACTATCTTCCCCAAGTTGGGACACATGGTCTTGAGGACAGGGGCCCGCTGTGTGCCTCTTTGCCTGGCAAAGCATAAAGCTCTCCATTTCTTCTTGCTGTTGCTGTTTAGTTGCTAAGTTTTCTCCGGCTCTTTGGCACCTCATGAACTGTAACCCACTAGGCTCCTCTGTCCATGGATTTTCCCAGGCAAAAATACTAGAGTTTGTTGCCATTTCCTTCTCCTGGGGAACTTCCTGACCCAGGAATTGAACCTGTGTCTCTGGCTTGGCAAGTGGATTCTTCACCATCGAGCCCGCTGGGAAGCCCAATCCTTTTCTATTTCACCCAAAACTCTATGTCACCGAGATTGGATTCCACACCAGAGTACAGAGAAGGTGAGATTTCGGCCTCAAGGACAGAACTTGTACCCTGGGTGCCCCTGGCCTCAGGACGGTTGGGGGGCGAGGGTCGACGACCCAGACTCCCAAACCCAGGCCTGCATGCCCAGGGCCCCTTCTCATGGCCTCCTGAGGCGGCGGCTCAGATGCAGAGTCTCAGGTGTCCAGGTCTCTGAGACTCCGCTCGACCGGGGCCTGAAGTCTCAGCCTTAACCCCTTGATGCTCGACGACCCTCACTCCAGTTCCTGCTGCAAACGACAGAGGAGGGAAAGTGAGCCGGCGCGCCGTCGGGGACCGCACAGCCCTGGGTGCGCTCCACTCCGGGGGGAGCTCCGCCCCGGGGACGCATTAGTCCAGGGAAACAATCACTTCCACGCCCTGGAGGCGCCCCGCTGCAGGGGGTGCACGCTCCCGGAGTCACAGCCCCCAGGGACGCGTCGTGGAGGTGGGAGTGCCTCTCCGGGGTCACCGCTCAGGGGTGCATCGCTCCCTGGAAACCATCCGGGGATTGCTTCGCCAGAAGGATGTTCGTCCCTCCGGCATAACCACGTCTGGGGGCACACTGCCCGGGGGACTCAGTGCCGGGAGGACTCAGCGCTCCGGCACACCGCCCTGGCCATCGACGAGTACAAGCCCCAGGATGCCACCACCAACCCGTCCCTGATCCTGGCCGCGGCACAGATGCCAGCCTACCAGGAGCTGGTGGAGGAGGCCATTGCTTACGGCAGAAAGCTGGGCGGGTCACAAGAGGAACAGATTACAAATGCTATTGATAAACTTTTTGTGTTGTTTGGGGCAGAAATACTGAAGAAGATTCCAGGCCCGCGTATCCACGGAAGTGGACGCCAGGCTCTCCTTTGATAAGGATGCGATGGTGGCCCGCGCCCGGCGCCTTATCGAGCTGTACAAGGAGGCTGGCATCAGCAAGGAGCGGATCCTGATAAAGTTCTCGTCCAGCTGGGAAGGAATTCAGGCCGGAAAGGAGCTGGAGGAGCAGCACGTTATCCGGTGCAACATGACGCTGCTCTTCTCCTTCGCCCAGGCCGTGGCCTGCGCCGGGGCCGGCGTGACGCTCATCTCGCCCTTCGTGGGCCGCATCCTTGACTGGCACGTGGCCAACACTGACAAGAAGTCCTACGAGCCCCAGGAGGACCCCGGAGTGAGGAGCGTCACCAAGATCTTCAACTACTACAAGAAGTTCGGCTACAAAACCATCGTCATGGGCGCCTCCTTCCGCAACACGGGCGAGATCAAGGCCCTGGCTGGCTGTGACTTCCTCACCATCGCGCCCCAGCTCCTGGGGGAGCTGCTCAAGGACCACAGCAAGCTGACGCCTGTGCTCTCGGCCAAAGCAGCCCAGGCCAGTGACACAGAGAAGATCGAGCTGGACGAGAAGGCCTTCCGCTGGCTGCACAACGAGGACCGCATGGCTGTGGAGAAGCTCTCTGAAGCGGATGTTGAGAGAACGGATGTTCAGCGCAGAGAATGGAAAATAGCGTGGCACGCGAGGCTGGACCACGGATCTGTGCGTCTCTGAATTGGCGCCTAATTGCACATGCTTTGTGATGAATCTTGGTTTTTTTTTTACTAATTGGAACGGGGACAAATCATAGATTTCTGATTTATGTAAAAATTTGCTCAGCGCATTAAAGCCCTCATTTTTAAAAAAAAAAAAAAGGAGAAGGGGGCAACAGAGGATGAGATGGTTACATAGCATCACCAACTCAATAGACATGAGTATGAACAAACTCCAGGAGATAGTGAAGGACAGGGAAGCCTGGTATGCTGCAGTCCATGGGGTCACAAAAAGTCAGACATGACTTAGCGACTGAACAGAAACAAGGGCCATGCAAAGAAGGGAAGGAAGCTACATAGTCTCCTAGGAATGCTGTAATAGGCTACCACAGACTGAGGGGCTTCAGAGCATGTGTATTTATTCTCAGGAATCCCCTGTGGTCCACTGGTTTAGGACTTGGCACTTCCATTGCAGGAGACCCAAGTTCAATTCCTGGTCAGGGAACTAAGATCCTGAATGGTGTTCAGTGTGGCCAAAGAAAGAAAGAAATGTATTATCTTACAGTTCTGGAAGCCAGAAATCCTAAATCAGGTGTTGATAGAGTCAGTTCCTTCTAGAAGCCCTGAGAGAGACTGTCACATGCCCCTCTGCTGGCTTCTGGCAGGACCCAGGAGTCCTTGGCATCCTTGGCCTATAACTGCATCTCTCCAGTCTCTGCCTTTGTCTATCTCCTTGAAAGAAAATCTGACAAACCTAGACAGCACATTAAAGAGCAGAGACATCACTTTGCTGACAAAGGTCCATCTAGTCAAAGCTACGGTTTTTCCAGTAGTCATATACAGATATGAGTTGGACCTTAAAGAAGACTAAGAACTGAAGAATTGATGCTTTTGAACTGTGAAGCTGGAGAAGACTCTTGAGAGTCCCTTGGCTAGCAAGGAGATCAAACCAGTCAAATCTAAAGGAGATCAGTCCTGAATATTCATGGGAAGGACTGATGCTGAGCTGAAGCTCCAATATTTGGCCACCTGATGCAAAGAACTGACTCACTGGAAAAGACTCTGATGCTGGGAAAGACTGAAGGGGATGACAGAGGATGAGATGGTTGGATGGCATCACTGACTCAGTGGACAAGACTTTGAGCAAACTCTGGGAGATGGTGATGGATCAGGGAAGCCTGGTGTGCTGCAGTCCGTGGGGTTGCAACGAGTTGGACAATAGCAACTGCCTGGCCTTGTCTCTGTGTCTCTGTCCTCTCCTCTTATCAGAAGGTCCCCAGTCATTGGATTCAGGTTTGCAGTAATCCCGAATGACCCCATCTTAACTAATTACATCTGAAAAGAATTTATTTCCAAACAAGGCTATCTTCTCAGGTTCCAGATGAACATGAATAGGGGCTGGGTATGGGGGTACTGTTCAGCCTACTTCAGGGACCTCGTAGAAAGGGGCTGGAGTGATTAGAGACCACCAGAAAAACAGAAGCCCCTAAAAGGGACATGCCACCATCGCTTTGTGTGACTGTGAGCCCAGATATTTCAAAGGAGTCAGAAACCTGGGCTTCTTTTGTATAGTCACAGCATTTACAAATATAGATCAATATTGTTAGGTTTGGGGTGGTTTTTTTTTTTTGGCCGCACTGAGAGGTACGTTGGATCTTAGTTCCCCAACCAGGGATCAAACCCCAGCCTCCATCTTGGAAGTGCTAAGTCAACCATTGGACACCAAAGAAGTTCCTCAATATTTTAGGTAAAAATGAAAGTGAAAGTCGCTCAGTCATGTCCAACTCTGTGAGCCCAAAGGACTACTCAGTCTGTGGAATTCTCCAGGCCAGAATACTGGAGTGGGTAGCTTTGCCCTTCTCCAGGGGATCATCCCATCCCAGGGATCAAACCCAGGTCTTCCGCATTGCAGGCAGATTCTTTACTAGCTGAGCCACAGGGGAAGCCCAAAATTTTTAGAACATTGTGCAAAAACGATAGGATCCGTTGGAGGTCCGGTGTCAGCATCCCCCTGCAGATGTCACCGAGGGCAGAGCAGGGAGCCTGCCAGCCCTGCCCACCCCTCAAGTCCAGCTTCCCTGAGGCCAGGCCCCCCTATCCCCAGCAAAGACACAGTTCTGCCCCAGGAAAGACAAGAGTCTTAGTGGCTCTGGGGCCTCTCTGGGGGCTTCCCTGGCCCATCATGGACCCCCCTGGAGCCTCCAGGGTCATCACAGCTTTGACCACATACCCACCTGCTCAAGGCTTCCAGGTGGCTTCTGGGAGCTTACAGGGGCCTGGGGCGGAAAGAGGAGAGAAAGAAATGCAAGGTTTGTGGTGTCTGAAATCCCCATTTAATGTGCTCCAACTGGCGCTGCAGATAGCACATTAAGAGGCAATAGGCCATTGTCCTTTGCCGGGGAGCAGAGCATTAATAATGTCATAACACGTTTACCGACATTCTGCACAAATCATCAGCTGCCTCGCCAGGCGGGAACAAGCAGCCGCGAGCCGGCCAGGGCGGCCGAGGCGCGGGGAGAGCTGTTGCTCCAATGCATATTTCATGCTTTCTGTTTCACAACATTTAGGCTAATCCTCCTATTGAAAAGCAGCGTCTGGGGTTTATTTTTATTTACGCCGGAAGGCCATTCTGCCGCACAGCTTGTGGGAGCTGGGAGCATAGCTATTTCATTTTCTTATTCCACAGGGAAGTTCACAGCTATGTCTATGTCTGTGCATGTGTGTGTGTGTGTGTGTGTGTGTGCGCGTGCGTGCGTGTGCATGGACAGGCAAGGAAGCCTGGGATGGACTAGACAGGGGACCCTCCCAAGTGGACCCCATCCCAGCACTGGAGAAAAAGGTGAGCTCGTCATTTAACTTGATTGTGAGATTCCATTTATTGAGCACCTACTATGTGCCTAGAAATGATTCAGGGATTCTAAATCTTGTTACCACGGCTGAAAGTGAAATTGAAAATGTTAGTCATTCATTTCCAACACCTTGCAACCCCAGGGACTCTAGCCCACCAGGTTCCTCTGTCCATGGGATTCTCCAGGCAAGAATACTGAAGCGGGTTGCCATTTTCTTCTCCTGACCCAGGGATCAAACCCAGGGCTCCTGCATTGCAGGCAGATTCTTTACCATCTGAGTCACCAGGGAAGCCTGTTACCATGGCTACATGGCTATTTTATTTAAATCTTCTTTAGTAGGGCAATTTTTTTTTAATGGCCCCTTTAAAAAAAATTGAAAAGGGATTTCTTTGGCAGTTCAGTGGTTAAGACTCTGAGATTCCACTGCAGGGGGCACAAGTTGCAGCCCCTGGTCAGAGAACTAAGATCTCGCATGCCATGGGACATAGCCAAAAAAAAAAAATGATCCCTTTTCTTTCTGGACGGGTTCCCCAGATGCATCACAGGTTACCGTAGGAATATGGGAGCAGTTTTCCGGGGTGAGCAGAATCATGGTCTCTGAGGACAACCATGTCCAAATCCCAGGAACCTGTGAATGTGTTATGCTACACGGCAAAAGGAGATCAAGGTTGCAAGTGGAATTAAGGTTGTAAATCAGGGGTCCTTAAAATAAGGAGATCATCCTGGATTATCTGGTAGGCCTAATGTCATCACAAGGGTCCTTAAATATGTTAGAAGGAGGCAGCATGAAAAAGACTCAACCAGACACTGCTGACTTTGAAGATGGAGAAAGAGGCCACAAGCCACAGAATGCAGGTAGCCTCTGGAAGCTGAAAAGGGCAAAGAAATGGATTCTCCCCAGAGTCTCCAGAAGGAAGACAGCCCTGCTGTCACCTGGACTTTAGCCCCATGAGATGCATTTTGGATGCTCAGTCTCTGGGACAGCAAAATGATACTGTAGCTTTCAGTCACTACATGTGTGCCTATTTGTTACAACCACATACTGTCTACAAAAGGCCACCACTGCCAGATACTGCAAAGCTTGATGCTCGCCATGCATAAGCTCATGTCTCCACTTCACTGATGGGGAAACAGAAGTTCAGAGAGCTAAAGTATCTTGCTCTAGATTTCACTGCAGATTCAGCTTCCAAATTCAAGCCTGGCAGACCTCAGAGCCCAGGTCACTCACTGCTTTCAAAACCCTGGCCCAGGGGTCCTGGGAGCCTAACTTGAGCAGGTATCCTTCAGAGAATGTAGCCCCCAGGAATAAAGCACCCCACCTCCTAGAGCTGCTTGTTGACACAGAAAACCACCCAGCTGCCTCAGTTTTCCCCTTCTGCTCCCCAAACACCCCTGGATCATCTCAAAAGAGCAACTGCCCAAAGGCTCTTCTCTCTGGTTTCTGCTCAGGCAAGGCTGATTTCATGTCTCAGAGGATTTCAAGTTCTGTCTCAGACCAGCTTGGAATCTGTCCCCTTTTAGCAAGATCTCCTAGCATCCAACCCCACGTGAGATCATCCCCTTGAGAGTCAATGACCTCTCAACCCCTGGGAGTGCGGCGAGGGGTACACGCCCCCTCTGTGACTCCCTCCCCACTTCATCAGTCCTCTCCGCTTCTGCCTCCACACCACAGCTTGCGGTGGGAGGGCGGTGACCCTTTCTAGATCCCTGAGAGGTTTGAGGGTGCAGATGCGGGAGGGTAACGATGCACTCCTCCCAACCAGCAGAAGGATTTTTTATCTCTTTGTTTCACCAATGTGCCCCAAATGTCCTGGACAGTATCTAATACAAGTTACATCCCGGAGAGAAGAATTTTTTTGTTTTGGCCAAGTGCAGCAAGTGGGATCTTAGTTCCCTGACCAGAGATCTAACCAAAGTCCCCTGTGTTGGAAGCACAGAGTCATAACCACTCACTGGGCTGCCAGGAAAGTCCCTACATCCAGCAGAGAAATTTTGAATGAGTGAATATGTACAGGGACAGGGCAGTTTCTAAGCCCACCCTGACATGTGGTCAGCTGGAACCATCTCTCATTTTGCCTTCTGCACCGCACTTTTACTTTACAGGCCCCCTTCCCTTCATGAAACAGTCACTCCCATGCCATCCAAAGAGTTCCTGCCCCAAATCTTCCACTGTCACCAAATCTGGTTTCCCCGTGTAAGTCCCCACTCACTGTGAGTATCACTCTCAGGGTCAGCCTCCCTGTGCTGCGTGTGTGCTCTGCTCAGTGGCTTCAGTCGTGTCCGACTCTCTGAGACTACATGGACTGTAGCCCACCAGGCTCCTTTGTCCATGGGATTTTCCTGGAATACTGGAGTGGGTAGCCATGCCCTCCTCCAGTGGATCTTCCCTACCCAGGGATCGAACCCTCCACTCCTGCATTTCCTGCATTGTAAGCAAATTCTTCACCAGAGAAGCCCTCTCCCTGTGCTATTCCTGGCTTGTGGGGGGTGTTATGCACACTTATAATGCAGAGTACATCACGAGAAACGCTGGGCTGGAAGAAGCACAACCTGGAATCAAGATTGCCAGGAGAAATATCAATAACCTCAGATATGCAGATGATACCACCCTTATGGCAGAAAGTGAAGAGGAACTAAAAAGTCTTTTGATGAAAGTGAAAGAAGAGAGTGAAAAAGTTGGCTTAAAGCTCAACATTCAGAAAACAAAGATCATGGCATCTGGTTCTACCACTTCATAGGAAATAGATGGGGAAACAGTGTCAGACTTTATTTTGGGGGGCTCCAAAATCACTGTAGATGGTGATTGCAGCCATGAAATTAAAAGACGCTTACTCCTTGGAAGAAAAGTTATGACCAACCTAGATAGCATATTAAAAAGCAGAGATATTCCTTTGCCAACAAAGGTCCATCTAGTCAAGGCTATGGTTTTTCCAGTGGTCATTTATGGATGTGAGAGTTGGACTGTGAAGAAAGCTAAGTGCCAAAGAATTGATGCTTTTGAACTGTGGTGCTGGAGAAGACTCTTGAGAGTCCTTTGGACTGCAAGGAGATCCAACCAGTCCATCCTAAAGGAGACCAGTCCTGAGTGTTCATTGGAAGGATTGATGCTGAGGCTGAAATTCCAATACCTTGGCCACCTCATGCGAAGAGTTGACTCATTGGAAAAGACCCTGATGCAGGGAGGGATTGGGGGCAGGAGGAGAAGGGGACGACAGAGGAAGAGATGGCTGGATGGCATCACTGACTCGATGGACGTGAGTTTGGGTGGACTCCAGGAGTTGGTGATGGACAGGGAGGCCTGGCGTGCTGCGATTCATGGGGTCGCAAAGAGTCGGACACGACTGAGCGACTGAACTGAACTGATGCACGTAGCAGGGGTATGGCCTGGCTCCGACCTACAATGGGACAGGCCAGCAGTGAGTCTGCTCACCTGAGCACCTGAAGGGCAGCAGTGTCTGCAGGATGGGAATGGTGGTCTTCTCAGTCCCAGATCGCAGCTGCCTCGTTCTGGGAATTCCTTGGCGGTCCCATCCTGTCGTGAGGACTTGGCACTTTCACTGCCATAGTCCAGGTTCAGTTCCTGGTCGTGGAACTAAGATCCTGAGAGTCGCTGCCTCATTCACAGTGTGAGTCTGGAGTCAGAGGGGCCTGTGCTCCAAGTCTGCATCAGCAGCCCAACTGTGATCCTGGGCAAGCTACTCTCAGCTTCAGTTTCCTCATCTCTACAGTAAGAATTGCACCTATTGGGCCTCCCTGGTGGTTCAGTGGTAAAGAATCTGCCTGCCAATGCAGGAGACATGGGTTTGATCCCCGGTCTGGTCCGGGGTGGGGGGGGGTCCCATAAGCTGTGGAGCAACGAAGCCTGTGCGCCACAACTATTGAGCCCGTGCTCTGAGCTGCAGTTACTGAAGCCTGCCCTCTGGAGTCTGTTCTCTGCAACAAAAGAAGCCCGCGCACTGTAACGAAGAGTAGCCCCAACTCTGCAACTAGAGAAAAAGCCCTCACAGCAATGAAGACCCAGCACAGCCCAAAAGTTAAAAGTTAAAAAAATAAATTGCACGTACTATATAATACAAGGAACTGTATTCAATATCTTATAATGATCTATAATGAAAAAGAATCTGAAAAAGAATATATATATATATATGTATATGTATATATGTATATATACAGGCTTCCCTGGTGGCTCAGATGGTAAAGCATCTGCCTATAATGCGGGAGACCTGGGTTCAATCCCTGGGTCGGGAAGATCCCCTGGAGAAGGAAATGGCAACCCACTCCAGTACTCTTGCCTGGAAAATTCCATGAATGGAGGAGCCTGGTAGGCTACAGTCCATGGGATTGCAAAGAGTGAGACATGACTGAGCAACTTCACTGGTTCACTGGTATATACATACATACGTATGTCTATATAACTAAATCACTTTGTTTTACACTTGAAACTATCACACCATTGTAAGTTAACTACATTTCAATTTTTAAAATGGTTCAACAAATAAAGTGAAGGTTACACCTGAGAACTTCTCACAGGGCCTGATACACAGGAAGCGCTGATCTCTTGTCTGTCTTATTAATATTTTCCATTTCTTGGGCACCCACCTTGCGCCAGGTATATATCTCATCCATTTATATGAAGCCTGCAAGGCCACAACTACGATTTCAGGAACAAACCAACTGAGACTCAAAGGATGAAGTAATCTCATTCCTAGGGCTATTCCCAAGAGAAACAAGAGCACACAGCCACACACACAAGCCAGTACACAAACATTCATAGCAGTGCAATTCAGAATAGCCAAAGAGGGGAGTCAGCCCAAGCTTGCTTATTGATGGATGAATGGATAAACTGTGGGATATCCATATGACGGAATGCTAATTATTCAGCCTTAAGAAGGGATGATCCTCAAAAGATTAAAATAGAATCACCATAGGATCCAGAAATTCCATCTCTGGGTATATACCCCAAGGAATTGAAAGTAGAATCTCAAAGACTAGTGTTATTCACAATTGCTAAGAGATAGAAGCAGCCCAAATATCCATCAATGGATGAGTGGATAAACAAAATGTGGTCTCTACATACCATGGAATATTATTTGGCCCTAAAAGGGAAGTTCTGACACACGCTACAGTGGGGTTGGACCTTGAGGACATGATGCTAGGTTAAAATAAACCAGGCACATAGGAAAAATCTATAGAGACAGAAAGTAGATCAAGGGCTTCCCTGGAGATCCAGTGGCTAAGTCTTCAGGCTTCCCATGCAGGGAGCTCAGGTTTGATTCCTGGCCAGGGAACCAAGATCCCACATGCCACAGATTAGTGCTCACTGTTGGCCTGTCAGGGGGAATGGGAGTGGCTGCTGCTGGGCAGGGGCTTTCTTTGTCGGGTGATAAAAATGCCTAAGACTGGACAGTGGCCATAGCCGTGCAGTCTTGTGGATATACTAAAATCCTCTGGCTCGTATACTCAAAAGGGGTCATTTTGACGTGAATTATACCTCGCTTTTTTAAAAATGAAATCAACAGCTTGCTCCCAACTACACAGCTAGTAAGATTTGAACCCAGATTTCGTCTCCGAGCCCGGGCCCCTGGTTCCTCCGGGCTCTTGTATATTTGTAGACACAGCACAGAGCGAGCTGTGGACCAGACACCAAACAAATGCTGCTCTGATTGTCAAACACTGAAGAAGCGGGGCATGGGGACCAAGCCCCAGCATTCCCAGCGTGAAGACAGCCCTTGACCCGGACCTGTGACACACCAAGCCCCCATGAGGGCCTCTAGCCTGTTATTGTAGGTACTTAAAACTCTCCTCTTAGAATATGGGTCACAGGCCTTGTCTCTTCCCCCATCTCTTCTCCAACTGCTGAGAAAGAATCCTAATACAGTGCCCCTTGGCTTCTGGTTTAATTTGATAAATATAAAACTGAAGCAAGCTAATAAAGACATCAGTCATCCCAGAGCCCAGCAATTCTCCGAGCTGAGGGCCCTTTTTTTAAATATATACAAATCAGTGTTTAAGATGATAATGAATTGGGTCTTGTTTGGAATACTCGAGAAAGCGGTGGCCCAGTGAGCTAACACTGAGGAAAGAGGGGCTTGTCACCTCTGCATGAAGTCTGTCACAGGACCCTGGAGGGCACATATGTGCCCCCACCCTCTGTGAGGCCGGGTCCCCACCTCTCCTTGGGGCCCCATCCCCTCCGCTCGTTCCTTCTTGCAGCTGCCCTGGGGCCGGTGGGCATGGAAGTGCGCCCCCTCCTGGTCCCTCTCCCTCACTTCATGGAAGTCAGAGACATTTTGTGAGACTCTGCGGGAATGTTGAGCCATCACAGAGAATCCCGCCCTGGTCCTGAGCTGCACTTAGCCCCACCTGTCGGCACCTGTCCCACAGGTGTGACCTGTCTAGTCTTAGCCTTATCCTCACATCAGGAACGGGGGCTTCCCAGAAGGCTCAGTGGTAACGAATCTGCCTGATAAGAAGGAGACTCAGTTTCATTCCCTGGGTTGGGAAGATCCTCTGGAGAAGGAAATGGCAACCCACTCCAGTATTCTTGCCTGGGAAATCCCATGGATGGAGGAGCCTGGCAGGCAGTCCTTGGGGTCCCAAAGAGTTGGACTGAGTGACTAACTCTTCCACTTTTCACTTTCATAACTCTGTGTATGCTATATATGCGTGTGTATACTATATATGTGTGTAACTGAGTCACTTTCATAACTATGTATGTTGTCTATGCGTGTGTAACTGAATCACTTTCATAACTCTGTGTATACTATATATGTGTGTAACTGAGTCACTTTCATAACTATGTATGTTGTCTATGCGTAACTGAGTCACTTTCATAAATCTGTGTATACTATATATGTGTGTAACTGAGTCACTTTTGTAACTCTGTGTATGCTATATATGCGTGTGTAACTGAGTCACTTTCATAACTCTATGTAATATATGCGTGTGTAACTGAATCACTTTCGTAATTCTGTGTATGCTATATATGCGTGTGTAACTGAGTCACTTTCGTAACTGTGTATGCTATATATGCGTGTAACTGAGTCACTTCGCTGTACACCTGAAACTAACACATTATAAATCAACTGTACCTCAATTAAAAAAAAAACTTTGAGTGAATAAAAACCCCATTTATTTTACTCTAAAAAATAAATAGTTGGTTCTGAGCCAGCTTCTGGGCACTTGGCACTTGAACCATCCCTCCCTTCCCTGGCTGAGAAGGCAGGTTCACTGTGCCCGCCCCGCTTGTCCAAACGATGTAGTTTGTGATGACCATCTGCCATGCTCAGAGGACTCTGAAACTTTGATGGTTGCTCATAGACACCCCCATGACCATTCCCCAGGAAAACCCTAGGGGCTCTGTAATGGGCAGACACACTGCACACATATTACTGCACTTATTGCTGGGGGACGAGCATGGTCTGCACCCCCACCCCTATAGGAGGAAGGGGCCATCAGAAGCCTGTGCATAGGTTTCTCCAGACTCCACCTGTGTCTTTTCTCCTGGCTGATTCAATTGCGTGTCCTTTTGCTGTAATAAGCCTTAGTCATGGGTACAACTCTGTGTTAAGACCTTTGAGTGCTTCTAGTGAATCACTAAATGTGGGGGCAACCTCTGGAACCCCCGACACAGGGAAACCACAAAGACGGGGATTAAGTGGAAATCCAATGAAAACTGTCTCCATCCAAAACAGAAACCAGTTTATGCAACATTGATGGGTTCCCCTGGCAACAAATTGTCTAAAAACTTAGAACCCCTCTGGCAAAATAGTCATGGGGCTGGCTTGGGTGAAGGTTGCAGTGGCCAGATGGGTTAACGCCCAGAGAGGCATTGTAGGCAGCCAAACCCTCAGAGAACTGCCCAGCATCCCAGGAGTCAGGCATGGACTAAACAGTCTGCATAATCCACCCAGGCTGGTTACGATGTGGGCAGCCCAGAGCAGAAACCGTGCTCCCCAGCCATAGCAAAGTGGGCACGCCAGGCCCCGGGGGCCTGACCGCAGCCGCTGTCTCCAGGCCTTCCCTTTTCCAGGCCTGCATATTCCAATCTGTCCCAAAGGTCTTTCTGGTGACTTATCCCCACATCCCAGCTTCTCTGGTGGCTCAGTGGTAAAGACTCTGTCTGCGATTTGGGTTCAGTCCCCGGATTGGGAAGACCCCCTGGAGGAGGGCGTGGCAACCCATTCCAGTACTGGAGAATCCCGTGGACAGAGGAGCCTGGCAGGTTACAGTCCATGGGGTCGCAAAGAGTCAGACACAACTGAGCGTTTAAGCACGGCACAGCACATGTCCACATCCAGCCCCATCTCTCCTCCCGATAACAGTCCAGCGCCCATGACTCCTCCTGAGGGTGGCTTCCCTGGGCTGTGCCCCACCCAAGGGGAAGACTCACCTCAGTTCTCATCTTGACCTACAATGCATCTAGAGCATCACGACTTGGCAGTGACCTTCAGAAGGTCTCTAACGATGAGCGTGGCCAGCGGGCATGACTGGGACATGGGGAGGGGTGGCAACAGCATGACTCAGAGGCCCAGAGACCAGCGGGGGCTGGAAGCCGTCCAGCGGCTCCACATCACTCTGCCCCCGTCTCTGACATCACAGAACAGATGACCCGGGACGGCCAAGCTCAAGGAAAGGCCGAGCACAGCAGCTCCTGCCCTGCCTGACCCGACACTGATTGATATTCTGACATCCTCCTAGAAACAGCATGCAGCAAAAGCAAAAGGGACAGAAGGGAAAATAAGCTGGGCGATGTCAATCTGAAAACTTCTACAAAAAAAGAACAGCTTCTAGACAGCCAAGGAAATCAGCAACAACATGAAAAGGCACCCTCTGAGATAGGAGAATATATTTGCAAACCATGTATCCACCAAGGAGTTAAAAACCAAAAAAACAACAAGGAACTCATACAACTCAATAGCCACACAAAAAAAGGTCTTTTATTTTTTCAAATTGTGAAAATATGATAACACATTTACAGGAGACTTGGAAAATACAGAACAAGGTTACATATAGTTCCGCCATATATTACAATTTTTTCAAGTAGATAAATTAAGATTTTTCAGTTGGAATTTCAATATCAAGCTCTCAAAAATTAATAGAACGAATATACAGAGAATTAGAAGGCTATAGCAGACGTGAAATACACTATGAGCCAATTCAACATAATTAAGATCAAATAATCCAATTTTAAAATGGGCAAAGGGGGGCTTCCCTGGCAGTCCGGCAGTTTAACTCCATGCTTCCACTGCAAGAGGCATGGGTTCCATCCCTGGTCAGGGAACTAAGATCCCACCTGCCCCATGGCCTGGCCAAAAATAAAAATAAGAAATAAAATAACAATGGGCAAAGGACCTAAATAGACATTTTCCCAAAGGAGACATACCAGTGGGCAACAGGTACACAAAAAGAAGCTCAGCATCACTAACCATCAGGGAAATGCCAAGCAAAACCACTGTGAGATATCGCCTGAAACCTGAGAACGGCTAACATCAAAAATCAAGAGCCAGACTTCCCTGGTGGTACGGTGGCTAAGAACCCACTTGCCAGGGCTGGAGACCTGGGCTCGACCCCTGGTCTGGGAAGATTCTACATGCCTCGGAGGAACTAAGCGCATGAGCCACAACCTCTGAAGCCCATGTGCCCTAGAGCCTATGCTCTGCAACGAGAGGCCACCATGACGAGATGCCCACCGCGGTGAAGAGTAGCCCCCGCTCGCTGCAACTAGAGAAAGCCCACACACAACAATGAGGACCCAGTGCAGCCAAAAAACAAGTTAAAGAAAGCAAGAAAGAAAAGGCAAGATCTAAGTGCTGGTGAGGATGTGGAGAAAGAGTTTCTGTGCACTGTTGGTGGGAAAGTAAGCCGGTGCAGTCGCATGGGAAACAGCACGGAGGTTCCTTGAAAAATTAAAAATTTCCATGGGATCCAGCAATTCCGCTTCTGGAGATATACATGAAGGAAACGAAATCACTATCTGGAGGAATTATCTGTACTGCCGTGTCCATTGCAGCCTTATTTGCAATAGCCAAGGCCAGGAACACAATCTCAGTGTCCACTGACAGATGAAGGATAAAGAAAATAATACATATGTAATGGAATATCATTCAACCTTTAAAAAGAAAGAAATCCTGGGAATTCCTGATGGTCCATCGGTCCGTCGAGGCCCTGGGTTCTATCCCTTGTCGGTGAATTAAGATCCCACACGCCACTCGGTATGGCCAAAAAACAATCCTGCCATTTGTGACAACAGGGATGAACCTGGGGGGCATTGTGCTAAGTGAAAGACATCAGACAGAAAACCGCAAAGGGACTTCCCTGGTGGTCCAGCGGCTAAAACTCTGTGCTCCCAAAACAGGGGGCTGGAGTTTGATCCCTGGCCGGGGAACTAGATCCCGTATGCCACGACTAAGAGTTCCGGTGCCAGGACTAACACAGTCCAGCCAAATAATTAAATATTTATTTAAAAAAAAAGAAAGAAGACAACAAATACTGCATAGTATCACTCAGTAGAACCTTCAAAAAAGGAACTCATAAAATAGAGTGGAAGAGTGGCTGCTGGGGCTGACGGGTGGGGAAAACAGGAAGAGGCTCGTAAAAACAGACTTCCAGTTACAAGATGAATGAGGCCAGTAAGTCTGAGCATCTCATAATACACTGTGATTACAGCTGATAATCAGTGGTAAAGAATCCGCCTGCCAATGCAGGAGACATGGATTTGATCCCTGGATTGGGAAGATTCCCTGGAGGAGGAAACGGCAACCCACTCCAGTATTCTTGCCTGGAAAATCCCACGGACAGAGGCGTCTGGCAGGCTACAGTCCATGGGGTCCCAAAAGAGTTGGACACACTTAGCAAGTAAACAGCAACCATAACTGATAATACTGTGTTGTGTAGTTAAAATCTGCTAAGGAAGTAGAACTCAAGTGTTCTCACACACACACAACAATTACATATTGTAAGGGGATGGATGCGCTAATTAATTTGATGGTGGGAAGCCTTTCACAATGCGAAGTGAAGTGGAAGTCACTCAGTCATGTCTGACTCTTTGCAGTTCCATGGACTCTCCATGGGATTCTCCAGCCAGAATACTGGAGTGGGTAGCCTTTCCCTTCTCCAGGGGGTCTTCCCAACTCAGGGATCAAACCCAGGTCTCCCTCATTGAAGGCAGATTCTTTACCAGCTGATCCACATATCAAATCACCATGAGGTACCATATAAAAGGGCTTCCCCGGTGGCGCTAGTGGTAAAGAACCATTGCCAACGTAGGAGACACAACAAGAGTCCCAGGATCTGGAAGATCCCATGCAGGAGGGCATGGCTACCCACTCCAGTATTCTTACCTGGAGAATCCCATGGACAGAGGAGCCTGACGGCCTACAGTCCACAGGGTTGCACAGAGTTGGACACAACTAAAGCAACTTAGCATGCACAGACTTTAAAAATATCAAAATTTTATTCAACAATTACACCTCTATAAGGCTGGGGGGAAAGTCTCTGTATCTTGATTACAGTGTTGATGACAAGGTGAGTATGTTGTTGATATACTTAAAACATGCAAATGTTTTAATTTTGCAAGTGATACTTCAATAAAGTTGATTTTTAAAAAAAAGAAGAAAGCAAGGGTACATTGCATGCTTCATGGGAAGGAGGGGGATTCAGTCTTGACACTTGATCCATCTTTCCTATCTGCACACACCCAACACCAGACACGTAGAAAGTGAAAGTGAAGTCGCTCAGTCGTGTCCGACTCCTTGCGATCCCGTGGACTGTAGTCTACAAGGTTTCTCTGTCCATGGGATTTTCCAGGCAAGAGTACTGGAGTGGGTTGCCATTTCCTTCTCCAGGGGATCTTCCTGACCCAGGGATCGAACCCAGGTCTCCTGCATTGCAGGCAGACGCTTTACCCTCTGAGCCACCAGGAACAGGTATATGGAACACGTCCTCATGTGCACGTTACACCTGCAAGCGTAGACCAACCGAGATATGTAACTGAGCCCCTCCCTCTGATGTCACTGGGCGCCCCTTCACTGGGAGGCCAGGCCAGAGGAGAAGGCCCAGCTCTATGTGACCAGCTGACCACAGGCGGGGCCTGGAGCCCGACCTCTCTGAGGAGCCTCCTCAGACGGAAGGAACGAGCTTCCTGCTTCGCTGGCAGCAAGGCTGTCTCCCCTCCTAGGGGCTGGACCAGGCTCCCGGGGCTGCTATGAAACAAAAGGCCGCAGGGGTGGGGTGGGGTGGGCTGCTATGCGTGCTTAGTTGCTTCGGGCATGTCCAACTCTTCACGACTCTATGGACAGCCATAGCCCACCAGGCTCCTCAGTCTGTGAGATTCTCCAGGCAAGAACACTGGAGTGGGTGGCCGTGCCCTCCTCCAAGGGATCGTCCCAATCCAGGCATCGAACCTGCAGCTCCTGTGTCTCCTGCGCTGCAGGCAGATTCTTTACCCACTGAGCCACCTGGGAAGCTGGGGGTGGGGTGTTAACCAACATTTATTTTTTCACAATTCTGGAGGCTAGAAGTTTGAAATCAAGGTGTGGGCAGAGCTGGTTTCTTCTGAGGCCTCTCTCCTTGGCTAGCAGGACCCTTGCGGGGTCTTCCCTCTGTGTCCATCTATGTTCTCAGTTCCTCTTCTTATAGAGGATGCCAATCATAGTGGGTTAGGGCCCACCCTAATGACCTCATCTTATTTTATTATTTTTAAATTTTTATTTAATTTTTTGGCTGCGCCACACAACATGCAGAATCTTAGTTCCCTGGCCAGGGATGGAAACCATGCCCCCTGGAGTGGACTAGAGGAGCCCTAACCCCTGGATCATCAGGGAAGTCCCCATAGCTTCATTTTAATATAATACAATCACTGTAAAGATCAGTCTCCCAGTTCTCCCATCCTGAGGTGCTGGAGGCTACGGTTTCAACAGGTAAACCCAGGGAGCAGGGCACAATTCAGTCCCCAGCAGGTGCCCGCTTAGAAAACTGCACCACCCCCTCCAAAAGCAAAGGGGTTAAAGTTAGAAACTGAGGTGGGGGAGGGCTGGGGAGTGTGTGTGCATTGAGCAGATTAGCACGAATGCTCCTTGGAGCCTCAGCTATAATTAGAGATATTAGAGGCAGGGCTGAGGCTCTCTCGCCTCGTAATTAGGGTGGTTCTGTGCTGAGGCTCCCAGGGAAGTGGGTTTGCTGCTGCTGCTGCTCTGTAATAAGGGGAG
This sequence comes from Redunca redunca, assembly GCA_006410935.1. Taxonomy (NCBI): domain Eukaryota; kingdom Metazoa; phylum Chordata; class Mammalia; order Artiodactyla; family Bovidae; genus Redunca; species Redunca redunca. The sequence continues at coordinate 48,057 of SJYQ01001544.1, read as the reverse complement.
GGGGCAGCGAAGTGGGCCGACAGCAGCCCAGGTCCTCACATTTAGCTCAGGACAGACCCGAGTCAAGGTGTGAGCGCATGTTCAGTCGCTTCAGTCAGGTCCGACGCTGCGACCTCATGGACTTGTAGCCCACCAGGTTCCTCTGTCCACGGGACTCTTCAGGCAAGGATATTGGAGTGGGTTGCCATGCCCTCCTCCAAGGGATCTTCCCGACCCAGGGATAGAACCCATGTCTGCTGAGTCTTTGCATTGCGGACTGATTCTTTACCACTGAGTCACTGGACAAGAGTCAAGGTGAGACCATCCTGAAGGCCCCGCTGCACCCTGGTCGGAGCTCACCCCAAATCTCCCCGCCACCCTCTTAACAGGGACCAGCTGGCCGCTAGCTCTACCCATGAGGGCCCTCAGCCCCTCTCCCCAGGAGCAATTTCATTTGCTTCCTTCATTTGCATTGTTTTGAAACCCAAAGGTACCAAAGGACCCATCCAGGCACTCGTCCAACAGGAAGTATTCTCAAGGATGCTCCCGGCGGGGTGGGGCCCCGTCAATAAGGTAGCAGAGAGGGCCCACCTGCTCACTGAGGCCAAACCAAGAGCAGCAATTCCCGACTTCAGTGTGACAGGCCAAATTCTCCCACTCAAGAATTCCAGCCCCAGGACTTCCCTGGTGGTCCAGGGGTAACGAATCTGCCTGCCAATGGAGGAGTTGCAGGTTCAATCCCTGGTTTGGGGAATAAGATCCCACATGCTACAGGGCAACTAAGCCTGTGCACCACAACTGCCGAGCCTGTCCTCTAGAGCCCGGAACCACAAGTACAGAGCCCACACGCTGCAACTGCTGAGGCCCAAGTGCCTGGAGCCTGCGCTCCGCAACAGGAGAAGCCACTGCAATGAGAAGCCCGGGCGAGGCAGCAAAGAATAGCCCCTGCTCGCCGCAACTCGAGAAAGTCCTCACGCAGCAATGAACACCCGGGAAGACAAAACTGAAAATAAATAAACAAATCAAAACAAAAGAAGGAAAAAGACACACTCACAGGCTTCTTGAGGACCCCACTTTGAGAAATGCTGACTTACATGAAGCCCCTGGCCCCTAGTCTCTGGCACAAACAGGGACTCAATAAACATGCATCCTCTTCCCTGGGCACAGGGCTGGGCAGAGCCCCTGGTTTGGGTTCTCCAGGGACACTGTCAGGCTTGTGCCATCCATCCTCTAACTAACTGAGCAGCACCGGGTGGCCTCGCCCCAGGTTCTAGACGCAATGGGAAGTGACAAGACCGGATGCTACAGGTTGGGAGGTGGTGATGAGAGAGGAAAGAATTGACCCAGAAAAACAAACTTTGATTTGCTAAAAATATCCACCGGTTAGGCAATCCCCCAGCACCCCCTCCACTGTCTCTTCCAATTCAGATCTGCAAAATGCCAAACGCAAGACGCCAAACCAGGACTGAGATCAGACAATTAGACCGTTTAAGATGAGCTTTCAAAGCTAAGACTCCCAGACGTTTCAGTCTCACAAAGAAAATGTGCATTCTGGGGACACAATGAGAGCAAATCAGTTTCCCTTTTTTGTTCCCTTCTCCGCCCCTGCACAGAGGCAAGTGGTGGAAGAAAATAAGCATAATTGGACACAGACAAGGCAAAAATAAGTTTAGCAACAAAGGGACCATCTCTGGGGGAGGTGCAGTGCTGATGTATCTGTGTGAGGGTGGGGATTGATGTCCCCCAGGGCTCAGCAGGCTGGGGGGCTGCCTGGCCCCTGGGTCCTCGGAGGCCTTAGGATAACAGGGGCTGAGCAGTGTTCTGGGGTGCAGGGCCAGAGCCTGGACAGAGAGACCACTCTCTGGGGGTCCTTGCTGAAGCTACAAGGATCAGGGATGAGGGCAGCCCCCCAAGGCTGGGAGGACTTCTCCTCAAGATGAGTGGCCACCCTCTGTAACTGAGCCCCCAAGGAGCCCTTACGACTCTACAGGGAAAAAACTTGCAGGTGTCCACTGAAAGAACATAATCCAATCGATGCCCAAAGACTCCTGTATCTGACCTCACCCTGGCTCTTAATCAACTTTTGTGCCTTTCTCCCAATCCTGGGAGGCCGCCAAAGGACTCGGTGGCTCGGTCAGTAAAGAATCGCCTGCAATGCAGAGGACCTGAGTTTGATCCCTGGTCTGGGAAGATCCCCTGGAGAAGGAAATGGCAACCCATTCCAGTATTCTTGCCTGGAGAATCCCGTGGACAGAGGAGCCTGGTGGCCTATACAGCCCATGGGATTGCAAGAGTCAGACACGACTTAGCGGCTAAACCAACACCAAATGTCAGGGACTGTGACCCAATAGTGTTTCCGCGCTTCCTACCTCTGCTGAACAACAACCTCTCCCTAAGAAGGATGCATCCTCGTCGATCCAAGGGTCCCAGCCTCCAGCAGAAAATGACACTGTGCAATAGTACTGAACAGCAGCTGCCCCTGGGCAAGGCAGAAGCTCCCAGAGGGACCATTTGGAAGGCTCTCCGCTCAGTTGCCATAACAAAACACCATAGACTTGGGGGCTTAAACAACAGAAATCTATTTTCTCACAGACCTAACGGCTGGAAGTCCGAGGTCAGGGTGCCAGCATGTTTGGGGTCTGGTGAGGGCTCCCTTCCTGGCTTATAGAGAGCTGCCTCCTTACTGTGTCTTCACAGAGTGCAGACAGGGAGCAAGCTCTGACGTCTCTGCTTGTAAGACACTGATCACATCATGGGGACTCCATCCACGTGACCTTGTCTAACCCTAATTACCTCCCAAAGATCCCATCTCCCATTATCATCACACGGGCACTGAGGCTTCAACTTGTGAGTGTGGAGACAGGAACACTCAGTCCATAACACTCTGTATGGCTCCTTTGCCACTGTGCCCCCACAGGGGACCAGGGAAGCTGCTTGGGGCTGTTCCAGGGAGGGGATTTCATCAATGTCCTGTATCCCTAGCATGTCACTTGCAAGGAGACATTCCTGGAATGAAATGCAATCAGAGCAGCACTCTGTCCTTTCGTTCTCAGAGGCCACCCTCCCAGCCTCACCAAAACACACACACACACACACACACACACACACACGTAACCTTCCCGTGTCCCCCACTTTCCACACAAAAGAAATGCCCCTTCAGGGACTTCCCTGTCAGTCTAGTGGTTAAGACACCATGCTTTCACTGCAGGGGACACAGGTTTGATCCCTGGTCCGGGAACTAGGAACCCACATGCTACACGGTGCATCCAAAAATTAGGGGTAAAAAGAAGAAAGAAATGCTCCTCCACAATAAGCCCAAATGAACAATCAGCATTCAATATTAGAAGAAATTTGGGAGTTTTGTTTTAGGGGGTAAGGAAAGGGAGGGGGAGCCTGATACTTCACATGTCTGTAATTCTGCCAGGCTTTTTGTGTAAATAATTGAATTTTCATACAGTTTCACGAAGTAGGCAACATTGTCCCCACTTTATGGAAGGGAAAACTGAGGTCTGACCACTGGCAAGTCATGAGGCCAGAATCACAAAGGGTCTGTCCTGTCTCAAATCCATGTACTTTTTACCACATCACATGCCCAGAAGAGCCAGGGGGAGTAGGGCAATAGACCGTGGGAGAAGGAGGAAAAGATAAAGAAGCAGAAGTAGGGACTTCCCTGGCAGCCCAGGGATTAAGACTCCACACTTCCAAGGCAGGGGGCGTGGGTTTGATCCCTGGTTAGGGAACTAGATCCCACGTGCTGCAACTAAGACCTGGTGCAGCCAAATAAGCAATTTTTTAAAGTGGTCATTCTAGTGAAAGTGTTAGTCTCTCGGTCATGTCCAGTTCTTTGCAACCCCCTAGATTGTAGCCTGCTAGTCTCCTCTGTCCATGGAATTCTCCAGGCAAGAATACTGGAGTGGGTAGCCAATCCCTTCTCTAGGGGATCTTCCCACCCAGGGATCGAACCTGGATCTCCTGCATTACAGATGAGTTCTTTACCATCTGAGCCGCCAGGGAAGCCCAGTCATTCTAGGGCTCCCTATAAATGAATGGAATGGGACTGAGGACCCTGTAAATTCCTGGGATTCTAAGGTGCTTTAAAATATGTCTTTGTTCAGGAAAGGGAAGACAATAGCCTTATTCCTGCTCACCCTCCCCCAGTTCCCTTCCCAGTTAGGCCAGCTCAGTAGGGTTGGCCCCTCTGGTCAGAGCCGAGCCTTGCCAAGTCATTTTTACCAGCACTGGCAATGGAGAGAACCCTCCATCTAGGACCTTGATGTCTCCAGGCTGAGCACCGTCCTGTGGTTGCATTCAGGAGGGTCTGGCTTAGTTGCCCTGGAGGGTGAAGTCTCACCTGCCCATCCTTCAGGCAGAACTCCCAGCTACAAACCTACAACAGTTGCCAAACGCTTCATCTGATATTTCAGAGCTGGCATTTTCTTATCCACGCTGCTACCTCCTGTTTTACAAATCTGCAATTTGTGGATTTTACCTGGACGCTCTATCGCAGGCAGAAGCAAGTTGTTGGCAAAGTGTACAATATGATAAAGTCAAATAAATTAATGGGCCACCGAGCAGGCCTATCTCTTTCAGATAGCCAGAAAGCTCCTGACCTATAAATCTGCGGGTGTTAACAGCTCCTGCAGAACCAAACTCACACTCCCCCAGACACATATACGTTCCCAGAGGCAGGCAGCCTCCATGGTGGCCCCGTGATCCTCGCCTCCATGTCCTGTGGGGTCTCCTTCCCTGGAGTGTGGGCTGCACCAGGGCACCTGCTTCTAATAAACCACAGAAGTGATGGGATATCCAAGACTGGGTTATACAGATTCTGTCCTCACTCTTTCTGGGGTGAAGCTGCCCTAGAGGAGGACCCTTGTCTTTGAAAAAAAAGAAAAAGATAAAAAGAATATGAGGCTGCCCATTCCGCATGGAGGGAACTTTCTAAAGCACTCCCCTACAGACCTGCCCCAGAAAGGCACTTCCCTTCTAGCATTAAGGACTAACTCCACACATCTGATGAGACAGGGAGAATCCCTGAGGCTTCCTGAGATGAAGCCAGTTAGAGCCATCCGGGGCCCCACTTCTCCCCCACAATAAACCCCTAGGATGAGACTCCCTGGTGGACAGTGGTTAGGACTCTGAGTTTCCCATGCCGGGGGCCCAAGTTCGACCTCTGGTCAGAGGATAGAAAGTGTGAAAGTGTTAATCACTCAGTTGTGTCCAACTCTTTGCAACCCCATGGACTGTAGCTCACCAGGCTCCTCTGTCCATGGGATTTCCCAAGCAAGAATACTGGAGTGGGTAGCCATTCCCTTCTCCAGGGTATCTTCCCTAGCCAGGGATGGAACCTGTGTCTCCTGCATTGGCAGGGAGATTCTTTAACATCTGGGCCACCAGGGGGATCTTAGGGTTTGGCCTAAAGGACAAAAAAAAAAAAAAAAAAATCCCCAGTCTTGGAGCATGTGCCAACCCCTCAGAAAGAGGCTCTGATACCTCCATCACAAGATCCTGCATTGATTGTTTTGCTTTCTGAAAGCTGGAGAATAGTTCAGGAGAAATGCTTTCCCCCCGTTTTCATTAATCCGCGTAGAATTTCATCAGCAGAGCTGCTCCCGCCCTCCAGTGGGCGTGGGGCTTGGTTCTCCAGCACTTGAGAGTCCCAGGAAGAAACCTCAGTCAAAGTCCCGTGAGGATGCACTGGGGCCCCTCCTCTGCTCCACCATTTAGCCCCCAAGCCTCCATGTAGCAGCCAGCAGCGATATTATGGATAAATGGATCTAAACTCATCTACAGCTTTCATGGAAGCTCAGTCAAGAATCTGCCTGCAATGCAGGAGACCTGGGTTTGATCCTTGGGTAGGGTAGATCCCCTGGAGAAAGAAATGGCAACCTACTCAGAATACCTGGGAAATCCCATGGAGAGAGGAGTCTGGTGGACTACAGTCCATGGGGTCACTAAGAGTTAGACACGATTTAGCAACTAAACCACCGCCACCAAGGCTATATACATTCCTATTCTACTGTACTTCCTAAGAATTCTAAAACTTGGTTAAAAATGAATTTATGTATTGGTTTTAACTGTTACTCCACAGTCTTCCTGTGCATTTTGTTCTTAGGTCAAGGGCAATAGGGCCAAATGAATCTCTCCTCCTAGAGCTTGTATGTTATGTTTTTAGGCAAAGCCACTTTCAAAAGAGTAATAACTGGAAAGGTTTTCTATTTTCCGTGACTCGAGTTCTCAGCGCCTTTGAAAAAGGAGATGAAAGAGAGGGACCATTTGCGAATGCAGGTGCTTAAATAGGAACATCACAGAATGCAAACCATAGCCCACAGGACAAGGATGGATGTCTCCGCACTAACTCAGAGGAGAAGTGCACAAAGAGGAGAGTCAGTGAGGCAGGAGCTTCGTTCAGGGGCTGCGTCCGGGTTTACATGGCATCGGGAGCTACCATGCCAGTCCGAGTCCCCTCACATCCCAGGTCCGGTCTTCAGCCACACAGAAAAGAGGCAACTACCACTAGGATGCATTTGCAAGAACGGGACGCCCTCTGCAGGGCACGAGAGGACAGGAGCCCGATCTCCATGAAGTTTCTTTCCTTCAAGACTGAAACCAGCACAGTAATTTCTATACACTCCCTATCTGGAAAGAGATGCATTCCACCCGGAACTTACGAATGTGGCAAGCAGTAAGGACTGGGGGGCCACAGGGCCATGGCTGAAACTTCTGACCAAGCATTTGGAACTCACCTGAAGCTCTAGCTAAGGACTAGGGGTATTTGGCTGACCAAGGACATGAAAACAAACTGAGGTGGACCTGGTCTTATAGGGCCCCCATCTTCATGACAAGCAGAATCTGTACTGGCTAGGGACTTCCCTGGTGGTCCAGTGGCTAAAACTCTGCACTCCCAATGCAGGGGGGCCAGGTTCAGTCCCTGGTCGGAACTAGATGCCACACGCTGCAACTAAGAGTTTGCCTGACACAACTTAAGATCCCGCATGCTGCAACTAAGACCTGGAGAAGCCAAATAAATAAATGAATTAAAAGAATCTGTCCTGGCAGATAGAAATCCTAGAGGCCCTTGTGTCCAAACCCTCCTTATCAGATGAGAAAACCCTGTCTGAGAGTGCCAGTGGCCAGCCTAAAGACCCCCAACAGAGACCAGAACCTAGGTTTCCCTTTTGTCATTCTTACTCTCCTACCCGTAGGAGTAAGCACCAACCTCAGAAGGGCAGAAGGAAGTTTGGAAAAGGACATCTGCGCCATGGTCTGACATCTGGAGTTCTGCTCGAATTGGTTTATTGTAGGGCCTGCTAGGACCTGCAAGCCAACTGCATTATCTCATAAGAAAGTTCTGTTGTATTATCTGGGCAAATCCTGGCTTACCCCTTGTCTGTAGTTAACACATGCCCCCACCTCTAAATGATGCTGTGTAGACTGAGAACCCTAGGAGGCAGAACTGAGACTTTTGCTCCTTAATACACCATGGTGTATTGGTGTATTAATACACTGCAGGTGGGGGGTGGGGCGGGGGGCAGAGGGCAGGGCAGGGGGTGCTTTCCTGGTGGCTCGGTGGGTAAAGAATCTACAATTCTCCTGCAATGCAGGAGACACAGGAGATGCAGGTTTGATTCCTGGGTTGGGAAGATTCCCTGGAGGAGGGCATGGCAACCCACTCCAGTATTCTTGCCTGGAGAATCCCATGGACAGAGCAGTCTGGCAGGCTACAGTCCATAGGGTCAAAAACAGTCGGACACGACTGAAGCAACTAACCACAAGCACACATACCATAGTGGGTGCTTGGTATTTGCTGAATTTATCTCAATAAGTGAACATGACTTAAACATTTTTCATACAGCTAGGAAGATTTTACAGTGACCTACTGCAAGTCTCTCACTTGCTCCGCCTCAGAACAAACCATGTACATTTACTAGACAACTGACCAGGGACTTTTCTGGTGATCCAGTGGCTAAGACTCCATGCTCACAATGCAGGGGGCCCAGGGTTTGATCCCTGGTCAGGGAACTAGACTCTGCATGCCACAACTAAGAGTTTGCATGCTGCAACCTAAAGTTCCCGAATGCCACAACTAAGACCAGGCACAGTCAAATAATTTTTTTTTTTTTAAATAGATAACTGACCAAAGTTATAGATGCTGGGTGAAGCGACATGGAAATCACACCAAGCTGATCCTGACATGCAAAGTGTTCCCCATGGTCTGCAATCTGCATTAAAAAGTAACCTTCAGCAAAACTGCTCTATATGATACTATAGGAGTAGATGCACGCTACTGTACATTTGTCCAAACTCACAGAACCACCAAGAGTGGACCCTGCTGTAAACTGTGGATTCTGGGGGACAAGGTCGGAGTTTGTTCATAAATGTCTCACTCTGGTAGGGATGCTGATAGTGGGGAAGGTTGTGCCTCTGTAGAGGCAGAAGGCATATAGGAAATCTCTGTTCTTTCCACCCCAATTTTGCAATCAACTAAGACTGCTCTTAAAAATTAAGTCTATTAGGGACTTCCCCAGTGTTCCAGTGGTTAAGACTTCGCCTTCCAGGGCAGGGGGTGTGGGTTTGATCCCTAGTTGGAGAGCTAAGATCCCCCAAGCCTCATGGCCAAGAAAACCAAACCATAAAATAGAAGCAATATTGCAACAAATTCAATAAAGACTTTTAAGATGGTCCACATCGAAAAAATAATAATAATAAAAAAGATGCTTTCAGATCACCCAGGAGACTGAAAACCATGGTGACAGGGACACACAAGGCCAAGGCTTCCAGTGACTCTGAGGCCCCCACAACTGGAAGACACAGTGAATCTCTGTGGCACTGAAGTCCCCAACGTGGCACAGACCCTGCTCCTTCCTCTGATTTTTCCCGACAACTGTGAGTCTGGATTATTTGCCCAGTGCAGGCACTTGAAGGTACTTTATTGCCTCGAAATATTTTAAATCTTATTTTTCTTTGCATGGAATGGAATTCACTCTGCAGTCCCCTCAAGGCCGTTTTTCTTCTCTTCCCCCCGGCAACACCGGTAAAGCGTGCAGCGAGACCTTTTGACAACAGGCTCTGTCATTTTCCCCATTTTCGAGCATAAGTGTTAATGCTTGCAGGCTCGACTGGGTTTAAATCGGCTTAACTGTGGATGCTTTGCCATTTCCAATAACACAGAGAGACAAGTGGTGAGAAATCTGCACGGAGGAGCAGGATATTGGAGAGAAAGACAAACAAGATGGAGTCAGCAAGTGCTGGGACCCGCAGGCTACTCTACCCGCTTGAGCATCTCAGCCCTGTGCTTTAATTTCAGAGGCACTTGGGATATTTAAACAATTTACTCCCTCCTAGAGGTTTCTGAAATCTTCCTAACCTACTCTTCTCACCTGGTAATAAATATCCCAAACATTACTGGAACTTCAATAAACCCTGGCCGTATAATGGGACACTCCCCACGTCTTGATAAAGCAGCGATTCAACAAGCCACTCTGATGCACTCAGTAACTAAATTCTCTTAGACTGGATCAAAGGAAAAAAGATACCTTATGTGGAACTTCCTGGGGACTCCAAGTTTCAAAAGCAGGGGGCCCAGGTTCAATCCCTGGTCAGGGAACTAGATTCCACATGCCGCAATTAAGAGTTCACATGTTGCAACTAAGACCCACCACAACCAAATAACTAAATAAGATGCTCTATGCCTTTGCAGCTTGTGAGATCTTAGTTTCCCAATGAGGGATTGAACCTGGGCCCTCAGCAGTGAAAGTGCAGAGTCCTTAACCACTGGACCACCAGAGATGTCCCAGATAAGCTCTTAATTCAACTTGTAGAATTCTTGAGCACCTGGGCAAAGGCGCTGTTGAGGGGCCATGGGGCCAAGTGCAGTTGTAAGAAGCCTTTTATGAGCTGGCTGTGCCACTTCCCTGCCCTCCTGGGCAAGCCTCCATCTCTCTGAATTCAGTTCCGAGTCACAATATCAGATGCTGACCCCCCCTCTCCTAACTTCTGTACTGAGTTCTTGGGAGTCTCCATGAAGAAGTGCTTGATGGACTTAGAAATTATCGTTCTAAGAGAAGTCAGACAGAGAGCGACAAACACCATACTGATATCACTTACATGTGGAATTTAAGAAAATGATACAAAAGAACTTATCTACAAAATAGAAATAGATTCAGAGATATAGAGAACAGATTTGTGGTTGCCAAGAGAGAAGAGGGTGGAGGAGGGAAGGACTGGGAGTCTGGGATTAGCAGATGCAAAATATATACAGGATGAATGAACAAGGTCCTACTGCATATCACAGGGAACAGTATTCAATACACTGTGATAAAAAAAAATGGAGAAGATTATGAAAAAGAATGCATACATGTGTATAACGAAATCACTTGGCCATACAGCAGAAACTAACACAACGTTGTGAATCAAGTATACAGTAATTTGAATTTTTTCAAGCAAATAAATACATTTAAAAAAAGTCCTTGAAAGAGCTCCACAAAATTAGGTCACATAAATGTGAATTCTTATTCTAGAGGTAAGGCTGCAGGAGGATAATAATTTTCACCCAAAAGCATAGAAGTGGAAATCCCTTGGCTGTCCTGTGGTTAAGACTCCATGCTTCCAATGCAAGGGACACAGTTCCATCCCTGGTCAGGGAACTAAGATCCCACCGAAGAACTGATGCTTTTGAACTGTGGTGCTGGAGAAGACTCTTGAGAGTCCCTTGGATTGCAAGGAGATCCAACCAGTCCATTCTAAAGGAAATCAACCCTGAATATTCACTGGAAGGAGTGATGCTGAAGTTCCAATACTTTGGCCACCTGATGAAAAAGAGCCAACTCATTGGAAAAGACCCCAGTGGTGGGAAAGATTGAAGGCAGGAGGAGAAGGGGACGACAGAGGATGAGATGATTGGATGACATCACCACCACGATGGATATGAGCTTGAGCAAACCCCGGGAGATGGCGAAGGACAGGGAAGCCTGATGTGCTGCAGTCCACGGGGTTGCAGAGTCGGACACGACTGAGAGACTGAACAGCTAGTCATGGCCGAAACAAAAAAGCACAGACAACAGAAATGGCTCCAGCCCCTGACCCACACAGAACTCAAGGGAGATCATGCAGCCCACACCTGAACTGGACTGAGCTGGCCTGAACCCTAACTGCAGTTTTTCTGAGTGGACCACCAGGGGAAGTCCCAGCTTTTTCTATTCCAAAACACTGTTTTGCCAATTCCAGGTCCTTTGCATTTCTCTATAAATTTTAAAGTCAACTAGTTGATTTACACACACACACACACACACACACACAAATCCAGCTGGGATTTTGATAGAGATTGCATTGAATTTATCATCAATGAGGTGAGAACTGCCATCATTAAAAATATTGAGTCTTCCAATCCATGACTGTGGAACTTCACTCCAGTTACTTACAGCCTTAATTTCTCTCCCACAACGCTTCATAGTTTCCAGAAAACAAAAATTGCAATTAGGGGTTAAATTTATTACTGAGTATTTTATTCTTATTGTGACCAGAAATGCATTAATTTTATTTGCAGATTGCTCAGTATTAGTATATAGAAACACAATTGATTTCTGAATGTTGAGCTTGTGTCTTGCGGTTCTGCTTAACCCATTAGTTTTAGTAGGTTTGTGTGTGTGTATTTACATTCAAGGTTATTTACATTCAAGAGTAACTCATCACTGATTGCCAGTTTCATTTTTTATCAATCAAGATGACTTCTTTTTTTTTTTTGGTCTTAGTGCAGAAGTGGCAGAAGTGTATTCTTTGCCTTTTTGTTTACTTGTTTATTATGGCTTTGCTGGGTCTTGCTTGCTTGTCTCGGGCTTTCTCTGGTTGAGGTGAGTGGGGGCTCCTCTTAGCTGTGGCGTGTGGACTTCTCATTGTGGTGGCCTCTCTTGTTGCCGCACGCGGGCTCTGTCGTGCTGCAAGGGCTTAGTTGCTCCAAGGCATGTGGGATCTTCTTGGGTCAGGGATCGGACCCAGGTCCCCTTCATTGGCAGGCGGATTCTTATCCACTGTGTCACCGGGGAAGTCCTACATTTCTGCCTCTCTTTTTCTCCTGATCTGAGGAAAAGAACATTCATTTTTTCACACCAAATGTATCAGCTATGGGCTTGTCCATAAACGCTCCATTTATACCGAAGTCCTCTATTCTTACCTTAATGAGAGGTGTTCATTTTTTTGTTTGTTTTTAGTTATGAATGGTGTTGGGTTTTGTCAAGGGCTTTTTCTGCAACGTGAATGGTCGTGTAGCTTTGTCCTTTATCCTATTAATATGATGCATAACTGTGGTATAATAAAAAATACATCTATCTGGTCTTTGCCCTGGATTCCTGGCACAGAGTTCCTAAAATCTTTGGTTATTGGTACCTTTTAATACGCTGTCTAGGTTTGTCCACCAAAGAAAACATGATTCTCAATTTTTAAGTCGTAAGAAAAAAAACTTAGGTTGTGCACTTTTTTTTCCTTCAGTCACTAAGTGAAAGGGAAATGGAGCAGGACCCAGTGAGGCCTTCTGGGTACAAAGGCCTTTCTTGTTTGTAGAAAAAGGCTTTAGTCTCCTGGGCCTCCTCGAATTCCAAAGAGCAAATTCAAGAAATTACTAATTAGGGTAGTGAGGAAATGCACGGATAAAGGAAAAGCAGTCAGGAAACAATAGCTCAGCATAAAACAGAGTCCCAGTTCCTCCTCAAGGGATGTACATCACCATCTGACACGAGTCTTTGAATCCTGTAAGACCTAAGGCCCCCGGTCAGGCGGAGGAGGGTAACTATAGGAGCAGATCCCAGACTGATAGGAAACTAAGCAATGATGATGTTGACCTTTTTCTGACCCTCGTGACTTCAATCAGCTAAAGCTTGGACTCTGTTGACCTTTGCCCCAATTCTAGGCTCAATTCTCCAGCCCCTTCATGAATAGCACGCACCCTTAGCTGAAAGTTTCCCAATATCCCTGGTGTTCTCCTTACTTGTTGCAAACAAGAAATCCTTCCTTCTCCTACTGTTTGGCTTGCTTGTGTCTTTTGGCTCAAAAGCCAAGAGATAAACCTGGTTTTCAAGCAACGGAAGTTTGCTGCTGCCACAGGGATGACCTGCAGTCTTAAGTAAGTTTCGGACACAAAACAAGGCATTTCTCCGCAGAAGCAGACACCAAGGGGGTAGCTACAGGTGGTCCTGCAGGAGGAGACCCAGCGTGAGGCAGGAGAGAGGCGGGCTCCAGGTTGGACACTTACAACTGGCCTCTTGTTTCTCTTTCCTGGGGCACAAAGAAGTGGGCTTCAGGATGGATACTTAACAACTGTTTGCATTTCCTGAGACAAGAGATAGATAGGCCACCATTCAGGCATTTACAATCAGCCTCCCTTTGCCCTCCGAAATGGAGACAGCAACAGAAACAGGGTAAATAGCCAGTCTTTGTCTCTTGTAAACACCTTAAGGTAATAGTCACCGCACCAGTCAAGGTGATAGTGAAACAGAGCAGGACCGTTCGGTCCTTGCCGCCCCCCACCCCACCCCCACAGGTCCTTTGCCTGCCTTTTTTCTGTGGACAACTTTAGTCAAAGAATATGTCTAATCAGAGAACTGAGAAATGCAGAAACAAAGGAAATCAAATAGTAATAAGGTAGTCATTAAGCATTGTCAAGACGGTTTAGTGCCTTCTCAAGGGTTATAGATCAGAGAAGGCGATGGCACCCACTCCAGCACTCTTGCCTGGAAAATCCCATGGATGGAGGAGCCTGGTGGGCTGCAGTCCGTGGGGTTGCTAGGAGTCGGACACGACTGAGCAACTTCACTTTCACTTTTCACTTTCATGCATTGGAGAAGGAAATGGCAACCCACTCCAGTGTTCTTGCCTGGAGAATCCCAGGGACGGGGGAGCCTGGTGGGCTGCCATCCGTGGGGTCACACAGAGTCGGACACAACTGAAGCGACTTAGCAGCAGCAGCAGCAGCAAGGATTATAGATAGTATTCTGAACCATATCCTGTGAGCTGTCTTATAGCGAAACCCTCACCAGGTGGCAGAAGTTAACTACATGATGACCAGGCTATAGCCGTGACATAGAAGCTGCCACGATTCCAAGAATTGGCCTCAAAGTAACGGAAAACAAACTGACCCTGGAACTGAAGATTAACTGTACCTAAAACAATCAAGATGACTCTGGTCAGAGCACCGATGACCAATTCAAAGGTGACTGTCAGAGCTGACTGTGCTGTTTCTACACATAGCCCCTCCTTCTGTCTATTAACGCTCTTGCTCCACTGGTTGCCAGTGAGGAGGAGTTGGCCTTTGGACAGATGTCCACCTACAGCCCCCCTGCTGCCCCCTACGCCCCCGCCCCTCGTAGTTGCCGGTGTCTGAAATAAAGCAAACTTTCCTTTCCACCAGCCTGGCCCGTTTATTGGCTTTTGAGCGGTGAGTAGCCAGACCCTGCACACCTTTCTGACAATAGTCGTGGTAAGAACAAAGAGGGGGCAAAACCCTGTTTGAGTAAAAGATTAAGGGATCTCCACTTCCCCCCTTTTAGGAAGAAGGGAGACACTACACATGTACAGAAAGGCTCCTTGTGGGTCAAAAGTCAGGGGATAACGCCAGGCCATGAGTCTTGCTCCTCCCAGCAGCCTTCACTTAGGGTACCATCTTGGCTGATAGGTGTGTGCGCACCCAGGGTAGGGCCCCAGGGTAGGTCAGGTGTGGAAAAATAAACCAGATAATTGGCTAAAGGTAAACAAAGACCTGGAAGAACTGCCTTATAAAAATGACTTGCCTGGCACTGTTCTGTGCTCCTCCTCCCTAAGGGGGACGCCCACACCCTTTGGCTCTGGGTGTCCATCTCTACCTTGCTTCTCTCTTAACTAAACAAACTCTTTTCCTGTGTGCTCTCCTGCATGTTGTTGTGCTACGGCTCTAGTAATGAACTTTGTACCTGCATTTACAGTTTTTGCCTTGCTGCCTTGCCGAGATCAAACCCAGACCCACGGCACGGCTCCCTCTGAAAGCACCGTCTAACCAACAGTCTCCTTCCCCAGCACGTGAACTGAAAACATTTGCTACCTCCTCTTTTGTTCAAATAGTGGTAACCACACAAAATAAGTAGAGAAGAAACAAATCTGCTTCTTCCCTCCCGGTGTCTGCGGGCTGACTCATCCAAAGACTTTGCTTTTCAGTTCATGTGACAATTATCCCAAAAGATCCTTTTTAAAACGTGAAATAGAATGAAATCATTTTTTTAAAAAGTCAAACAGACTTAGAATATAAACAAAGAAGACTGAAGAATTGGGAATATTTGACAACATTTTAGGGAAGAAAACAAGAAAGGAGGACCAATGAATTGAAGTTAGAAAGAAATGCCTAAATGAGCCTCTTGTGGAACTGATGTCTATAAAACAGCAATCAGCTTTTCCTTAAAATTATCCGTCTCAGTTCACACAGAGTTAGGGCAAAACGACTCATGATAAAAGCATCAAACCTTCTAGACTTAATAGCAGTTCAGGAAACCAACCAGCCTCAACCAAATGCACCAGGGAAGAGTTGATGGCATCTTCAGACCATTTGTGCACAAAGTTGAAAACAATCTCAGTTTGAAAGCCACTGTGAAACATAGTTTCTCGGCTTACCAAATAAACAGAAATGTGCCTCCCAGTAATTAAAATTTAGTGTATTATGGACCAACAAAAAGAAATCACTCTCAAGAGAGTGAGAAGATAAGCCATGAGCTGGGAGAAAATATAAAGATACACCTGATAGGGACTTCCCTGGTAGTCCAGTGGATAAAACTTTGCACTTCCTACACAGGGGGCCACAGGTTTGATCCCTGGTCAGGTAACTAAGATCCCATATACCATGCAGCTCAACATCTGATAAAGGACTACTATCCAAAAGATAAAAAGAACAGGAATTTAACAGACATCTCACCAGTGAAGATATACAAGTGGCAAACAAGCACCTAAAAAGATGTTCCACATTTTACGTCATCAAGGAAAAAGCAACTGCGAAATAAAGTTCATATTTTATGGCAGAACCAGAAGAATTTAAACATGAAAAATTTCCTCTGCCTTTGAACCTCCTCTTTCCTCCCTCCTGTGCATTGGGCATCTGCACTGGGCATCAACCAAACCTCCCCCAGCAGCAGGAATACTTGCTCAATTCAAAAAAGCAGCACTCTCCTAGCATCAACAAGGCAATTCCTTAGAAGACAACATGCCTTCTTTATCTTATAAAATGCCACAGGAAGCCATCATGATCTGATGACACTCAGATCTGGATTGCGTAAGCTGTCACTAATACATCATTTAAACCACAGCCCTCTGTCTCAGAAGGAAAAAAAAACCTCATATACCTGTGCCTTGACTTCTGATGGGCAGAACTATTCTCAGAGCTTTCTGAGATGTTCTTTCGGGTTTTATAAAATCCTCAAATTTGGCTTGAATAAAATTTTCCATTTTCTTTCTCAGACGGACTGATTTTTGTTGAAAGTGAAGAAGTGAAAGTGTTAGTCGCTCAGTTGTATCTGACTCTTTGCAGCCCCATGGACGATAGCCCACCAGGTTCCTCTGTTCATGGAATTCTCCAGGCAAGAATACTACATGGGTTGCTGTTTCCTTCTCCAGGGGATCTTCCTGACCTGGGGTCTCTTGCATTGCAGATAGATTCTTTACTATCGGAGCACCAAGGGAAGCCGTTTTTGTTGACCTAACTGAAAACAATGAGATCCCAGTGCACACCTATGAAAATGACCAGAATCTGGAACACTGACAGCAGCAAATGCTGACGAGGATTCAGAGCGAGAGGAGCCTCTCACTCTTTGCTGGGACGAAGGCAAACGGGATGACTGCTTTGGAAGATGGTTTGGTAGTTTCTTACAAAACGAAGCATCCTCTTTACCATAATACAATGCTACAATTGTGCTCTTTTGGTACTTGTCCAAGACAGTTGAAACTTATGTCCACACAAAACCCTGCACACAGATGGTTAGAGTAGCTTTATTCTTGTCAAAACCTGGAAGCAACCAAGATGTCCTTCAATTGGTAAGTGAATAAACTGTGTACATCCTGTTAAAAGGTAAACCAAGGCATATAAACATTTTTAAGTGTTTGAGCAAACACTGGTTTGAAACAGGCAGCATCCAATCTAGCAGATAGAAAGGTGGTCTGAGGAGCTTTACAAAATGAAGGACTTGGGCATTTCCTGGCAGTCCAGTGGTTAGAACGCCACATTTTCATGACACAGGGCACGGGTTCAATCCCTGGTCAGGGAACTAAGATCCCGCAAGCTGCACAACGCAGCCAAAAAAAAAAAAAAAGAGAGAGAGAGAGACAGAGGAAGTAGGAACAAGGAAGTTATACTAGGCCAAAAAGCAAATCGGTTATTGAGAAGTTATTTTTCTTTAGTGGGTGGCAGGGGTCAATATCAGGCAGATTACCTAACTAGTACTGGTCAGGCAATTCCTGATTGACTCGTTTAAGATTCCATTTCTGGGAGAGCTGAAAATGAAATTAAGTCTCCATCTGGGGACGTGGAACTTACCATGCTGCTGCTGCTAAGTCACTTCAGTCATGTCCAACTCTGTGCGACCCCATAGACAGCAGCCCACCAGGCTCCCCCGTCTCCGGGATTCTTCAGGGAAGAACACTCTGGAATGGGTTGCCATTTCCTTTTCCAGTGCGTGAAAGTGAAACGTGAAAGTGAAGTCGCTCAGTCGTGTCTGACTCTTAGCGACACCATGGACTGCAGCCTACCAGGCTCTTCCGTCCATGGGATTTTCCAGGCAAGAGGACTGGAGTGGGTTGCCAATGCCTTCTCCCGGAACTTACCATAAGCCACTCTATTTGGGCCTGATGTCTTGTTTTTTAACAATCCAGACAATGGAATAGTACTCAGTGCTAAGAAGAAATGAGCTATCAAGCCGTGAAAAGACATGTTGGAAACTTAATACGTATTACTAAATGTAAGATGTCAATCTGGAAAAAGGTACATACTGTATGATTCCAACTATATGACATTCTGGAAAAGGCAAAACTAGGGACACGGTAAAAAAAAAAAAAAAGTCAGTGGTTTCTGGGGGTTGGTTACCAGGGAGGGAGGGAAGAATAGGAACTCAGGAATTTTAGGGCAGTGAAACTACACCATATGATAGATAGTATAATAGTTCATGCCAGTCATTTGACATTTCTCTAAACTCATAGAATGTACAACACTGAAGTGAATCCTAATGTAAACTAAGGGCTTTTTAAAAAAAATATTTTATTTATTTATTTCACTGTGCCAGGTCTTAGTTGTGCATGTGGAATCTAGTTCCCTGACCAGAGATGGAACCTAGGCCCCCTGGGTGGGAGCCTGAAGTCTTAGCCACTGGACCACCAGGAAGGTGCCAAAGCTAAGGACTCTGGGTGATGACAAGGTGTCAATATAGGATCATTAACCGCAATAAATGTACCACTTTGGTGGGGCATGTTGATAAGAAAAATCTCTGAACCTTCCTCTCCATGTTGCTGTGAATTCAAAGTTGCTCTAAAAAATGAAGTCTACTGCCAGGAAGCATTTAACAGGAGGCTTCCTGTGTGCTGTTTTGAATCTGTCATGAATCCTCTGTCCCTTATTAATTCCTGAATATTCAGGAATTAAGAGTAGTTGGCAAACCACTCCCGGGGTTTAGGAATGCAGGCATTTCCTTCATTAGTTTTTCCATATGGTGATAAGTAACTATTTACGACCCTCTTCCTCTTCATGAACCATAGATAAAAGTGATTATTCACAACCCTCTCTCTTTGATATGAATTGCCTTATGATAATTTGGACTTTTGATTTTTATCTTTGCCTAAAATAGCTACCTTGTAAGACAATATATATACCTGCACTATGTTGAATAAAACACCTTTGCTCCATCAGAGCTTGGGTCCCTGTGTCTTTCTTTCTTTCTTTCTTTCTCTCTCTCTCTCTCAGGCTAATTCTTTGGAGCGCAGAAGCCCGCTGAGCTCACTTTCTTGCCTGGGCTTCTAAGACCCTCTTGAGAAGAGGCACTGTGCCTTTACCCCCTCGAGAAGGTGCCTGGTGCCTACGTGTAGCAGTACAAGCTCTGAGTCAAGAGCTTTATCAGTTTTCTGTGTAAACCAAGGAATATCTCTCTCTTTTACTTTCTTATCATTGACTCCGGACCTCTAGGTTCCAGTCCACTAAAGGACCTCAACAGTCTACTTAAACTCAGGAATTCCCTGTGGTCCAGTGGTTAGGACTCAGGGCTTTCACTCCTGGGGCCCAGGTTCAATCGGGGTGGGGGTCGGGGAGAAATCTACCTTTTTACAATTGAGTAAAATAAAAAGTTTATAAAGAAACAAGCCAAAAGAATCACATAAAATTTCAAGAGTCAGACCATTTTTGTGGACTATGTGTCCTTATTTTTTAGAAAGTACAATTTTTTTCTTAAGTAGTATGAGTTGAGTTGTAAGTTGTTGTTTAACCATATTTTACTTGCTGGAAACCAAACCCAAAGAAGCCAATGAAACAAGCTCACGTATTTATGTTAATGAGACATCTTGGCTAATTATGTAGTTAGACATTAACTTTTTTTTTTTTTGGCTGCACCTTGCAGCCTGAGGGGTCTTAGTTCCCAAACCAGGGATGGAAACTGTGATGTCTGCAGTGGGAACACAGATTCCTAATCACTGGACCGCCAAGGAAGTCCCTAATTAACTTTTTTAATCAAAAAAATTTTTTTGAAATATAGCTGATTTACAATGTTATGTAAGTTTCTGTTGTACAGCAAAGTGATTTAATTATACATGTGGAAAGTGTTAAGTCACTCAGTTGTGCCCAACTCTTTGCGACCCCATCGACTACCACCGGGTTCATCTGTCGACAGAATTCTCCAGGCAAAAATACTGGAGTGGGCTGCCATTTCTTCCTCCAGATCTTCCCAACCCCGAGATCCAACCTAAGTCTCCTGCATCACAGATGGAGTCTTACTACTGTGCCACTTGGGAAGTCCCAAACAATGTGGTTTATGCAAAATAAACACCTGCTTTCTCTCTGCAAGTCTAGAATCCTGGCAAACGCCAGGCAGAGGCTGCCTGCAACCAGCCCCTGTAAAACCCTTGGGTGCATCTCTAGCAGGCCTTCCTGGTCAGAAACATCACACACGTTGCTACATCTCTGATGCAGGGGCAAGAGGAAGCTCTGGGTGGCCATCAGGGAAGGGAAAGAGAAAGCCTAAGAAAGCTTGCACCTGGATTCTTCTAGACTCCCCCCAGGGTCTTTGTCCCTGATGACCTGGCTATGTATCCTTACCAGGTCACTGTATAAACCCTGAGAGTAATCCTGATTCCTGCTAGCAAATTTCCCAATTTACAAGTAGTCCTGGGGTCGCCTGAGACATATCATGCAGGGCCGCACAATTTTAATGTTTTTTTTTTGCCACTCCTTGAGGCTTGCAGCAATTTAGTTCCCTAACCACGGACTGAACCTGGACCACGACAGTGAACGCACTGAGTCCTAACCACTGGCCCCGCAGGGAATTCCGTGACGCTCCTACCTTAATGACTGTGTCCACATATTCCAGTTGCTGGGGCCTCCTTGGACTGTGACCCGTGGAGATGGCCGCTAGAATTAGGAGATGGCCGCTGCCATTAGGAGATGGCGAGAGGGCAAGAGTTCACTGCTGCTTCAAGGCCTGGGCCTGGCCTGCAGGCGCCCATGGGGAGGGCCTTGGGAGCTCTTGAGACCCAGCCCTCAGCCTTTCCCTGGGCACCCAGCACACTTGCCCACCTGGAGGCCAGAGGGCGTGGAAGGCCCAGAGACCCTGGCAAAACTGACTGAACAGGACCCCTGACCCCGCCCTCAGGGCCACCAGCTCTGTTCCTGTTACAGCTCTCGTTCAGTCACCAAGTCATATTCGAGTCTTCGCAACCCCCTGGACTGCAGCCCGCCTGGCTCCCACCATCTCCCGGTGTGCGTGTGCTGTCGCTTCAGTCACATACAGACAGCTCTTTGCAAGCCTATGGACTGTAGCCCGCCAGGCTCCTCTGTCCATGGGATTTCCCAGGCCAAGAATCCTGGTGTGGGTTGCCAAGCCCTCCTCCAGGGGAACTATCTCCCCAAGTTTGCTCAAACTCAAGTTCATTGAGGTGGTGATGCTATCCAACCATCTCATCCTCTGCTGCCCCCGTCTCCTTGTCACCATTCTTTTACTGCTGAGTCACCAGGGAAGCCCCCTATTACAGCGGCAGGCAGCACACTGCTGTGTGTATAGGTCACACTCTATCCATTCATCTACTGATGGACATGGGTTGTTTCCACCTTTTGGCCATTGTGAACAATGCTGCTACAAGCATAACTGTACGAATACCTCTTCAAGTCTGTTTTCAATTCTTTGGGGTACACCCCCAAACAGGAAATCAGTGGATCAGATGGTGATTCTACTGTTACATTTTTTAGGAACTACTTTACTGTTTTCCATAAAGGCAGCACCATTTTACATTCCTACCAAGGATTCAGTTTCTCTTATGTCCTCACTTTATTTTTTTAATTGGCAACTTTTTTTGTATTTTGAGAACTT
Organism: Redunca redunca; assembly: GCA_006410935.1. Lineage (NCBI taxonomy): Eukaryota > Metazoa > Chordata > Mammalia > Artiodactyla > Bovidae > Redunca > Redunca redunca. Next base: position 26,518 of record SJYQ01001544.1, on the reverse strand, counting down.
AACTCCCAGAGGAAAGCAAGCCTCAGTGTAAACAGCCAAAGCCCAGGTTTTAAGGTATTCAAGCCTTCAGGTATAGGGGAGAAGAGGTGGGTGGGGGGACTCCTTCACGCAGAGTAAAATGGTTGTGACTCAATAAAGGTTGCTCCAGGGCTAAGCCAAATTTCAATATATAGAAATCTGCAGCCAAAGAACAGCACACTCAATACTTACACACACACACCCATGTGAGACAAAGTGAAGACTTATTTATCCAGAAGCATATATTATTTGACAGAGCACATAAGACAAACATAAAAATTAAATTCTTTATTTCATACCACATTTCAAATAATGATACAAATTCAAACATGAGCTGTTATCAGTAAAATAAAGAGCCCACCAAGGCCAACACTATTTACAGACATAAAGACTAAATAAAAAACAAAATGAAACCCACCCAAACACAAAATGTGAGTACAGAACTTAAGGCGAAGAACATCACACATAACAACAGGAGGGAGGTGGCCCAGAAGTCGTGTTCCTGACAGACTCCCCTCACTCCCTTTCTTTTCCCTTGTGAAAGCAGTTAACAGGAATCCTACCAGTGGTGATAACAGGCTGCGGCTGTCCTGGGAGAATGTACTCAGTGGTACTAACAGAGGCTACTGAACCTCTGCAGCCTAATTCTACAGACTATCATAAGCAAAGGGAGCCTGAGCCTGGGAGAGTGAGGAACATGGGAATGCAGGGCCCAGTTCCCAGCTGAACGTGAGACGGGCAGCCTTGTGAGAGTCCTGGGGATCCCGGCTCTAGTCACTCCCTGGTGTAACCCCCACCCCCTTCCGTGAGTGTGGCCGGGAACTAGTAACTTGCATCTAGTAAAGAGAATACAGCAAAAGTGATGAGATGTCACTTTCAAGATTAAGTGATAAAAGACGGTGACTTATGACTTGCTGGCACTTCCCTCTGGCTTTTCTCACTTGCTTTCTTTGATGCGGACAGCCATGAGAAACTAAAACTCTTAGTCCAACAGCCTGTGAGGAACCAACTCCTGCCAGGTTGAGACTAAGCTGAGAAGCGGGTCCTCCCTGGGTCACACCTTGGCTGCAGCCTTGTGACAGACCCTGAGCTGGCCGGAGGACCTGGTTCAGCCATGCCGAGATTCTAGACCCACAGAAACTGTGAGAGAATGCATAGGTCTTGTTTTTAAGGGTTGAGTTTTGGGGTAACATGTCACACGGAGACAGAAAACAAATACATCTGGGTAAACAATAATGTGCTTAGTGAAAAAAACTGTTAGTTGCTTAGTCATGTCCGACTTTGTGACCCCATGGACTATAGCCTGCCAGGCTTCTCTGTCCATGGACTTCTCCCAAGTAGGAATACTGGAGTGGGTAGCCATTCCCTTCTCCAGGGGATCTTCCTGACGCAGGGATCAAACTCGGGTCTCCTGCATTGCAGGCAGATTCTTTACTATCTGAACCACCAGGGAAATGGCTAAGTTTTGGAGTAATCTGTCATACAGTGATAGAAAATAAATACATCTGAGTAAACGATAATGTGCTTAAAGAGATAATAAATTCATTTGTATTAATTCTGAAACAGCATTTACAATTTATATAAAATCAACTATCAACTGAGTTTATCTCAACTTCAAGAAGGAAAACCAAAATTTTACAACTTGGAGCAAAAGAGTTTAGTGTTCCATACAAATGCAATTTCTCTAAGGGTTCCAGCTAACCACAATTCCCTGCAATTGCCGTCAAGTCTGAAAGTCACACTCCATAAAATTGCTAAGCAGGTTTTTTAAAATAATGGAAAACAAAATATTGTTGTCTTCTTGATTAAATCTACTTTGCCATAAAACTCTTGATCTGTACAGTTAATTTTCAGTTTTAAAAGTGAGCTTTCCCATTTAGAGGGGATATCCAGAAGAAGCAAGTCCACAGAGACAGGAAACAGATTACTGGCCGCCGGTGCCAGGCAAGAGAATGGGGAATGACTGCTAGTGGGCAGGGTGGTTCTTTTCGGGGTGATGAAAATGTTCTGGAAAAGACAGTAGTGATAGCTACATAACCTTGTGAATGTACTGAAACGCCACTAAACTGTATACTTTACAATGATGAATTTTATGATTCTGCATTATATCTCAATTAAAATAACTGTTTAAAGCTTTTATGGATTAAAGTTAACATTTCCATTCTAAACATCTCCCCAAATAGTTGGATTCCATCCCCAGACATGCATATGGAATGGTGCTTCTTAGTGACAACAGCCTGCCACCGTAGCTTAGACTTCACCACCTGTCCTGGGTTTGTTTGTTTTTTATGCACTAAATCCTTTAGAAAAATTACTAGCAAAAGCCTCCACCAGTAAATGTGTATTTTTTCCTTAAGTGTGTTTCTGTTCCTTTACAAATGTAAGATTTCTATTTTTAAAACTTAAAGACAATTTTTACCTCATTTCATAATACTTGATTAGTACCCCTCTTGCTATGAACTACAAGAAAAATTACCAAAAATGTGCAAATCTTTTCAAAGATTCCATTTCAGTGTTACATGATTTACTTAAACGTCATTCCCAGACACACATGGGGTGGCACATGTTCCCTGTTACTACATAGTAACACAGCCACACCCTGCAGGAGTCTTCACATGACACACGAGTCTTCATACACATGATCTCTCAATGAGAACAGGGAGCAGAAGAAAACACTTACATTTGTAACATGATCATAAGGAATGTGAGACAGATGAACTGAAAAACAACATCTTCAAACAACATGACCGGCAGAACAAGTTTCCCTTATTTCACTAGTTTTTAAACAATATTTGTAAACCTGAATACCAACTCTGGCAGATTTAGCAGTCTTAGATCTCGGAGTTTCCATCCTAAACAGCCTCCAAGGCATGGTGAAGATGAGAGCGGCCTCCTTTGCCCAGCCCTGCCGCTCAGCCGAGGGTCTGGAGAGGCGGCTTCCTCTCACTGGCGCCCTTCTTCAAATACTTCGGTAGTCAGAGCCCCGGGCTACAATGGCAGCAGCTTCCCACTCCACAGTGAAGAAGGAGACAGTTCCAAAAAACCCAAATATCACCATGACCAGGAGTTGCCAATGAAGGAGAAGGTAGTTACTGTAGAAAAATGCCACGGCTGCGCAAATGGACTAAGAATAAAGAAGACAAAACAGATCATGAAACGTGCACAGGTGACCCAGCCGACTCCACAAAGACCCCCACAGCTCTGACCCAAGGCTTCTTGCCACTGCTCCCTGCTCTTTCTGCATCTAGAGGGCACCTCCTTAGTCACTAGCTCACAGACACACACCATCAAGTCCCGCTGAGAGCTGGGAATAATCAAGTAAGCTATAGTCTGCTGTGAAGTCGCTCAGTAGCGTCTGACTCTTTGCAACTCCATGGACGGTAACCTACCAGGCTCCACGGTCCATGGGATGTTCCAGGCAAGAATACTGGAGTGGGCTGCCATTTCCTTCTCCAGGGGATCTTCCCAACCCAGGGATCGAACAAGGCTCTCCTGCATTGCAGACAGACGCTTTACTGTCTGAGCCACCAGGGAAGCCCCATTTAAAACAGCATTTTGTTAAAAAAAAACAAACTGGAGTGATCAAATTACGTGCGTGCACAGTGAGACGCACACTTGTTTTCTATGAACACCATGAATTCTAGTATCTACTGAAAGAAGTCTGAGGCGCAGAGGCAGGAATGTAAAATCTCTTACACGAGTGATGGGACAAAAAAGATCACAGTACTTATTGTCTCCTCATTCTGATCAGAAATCCTTTTAAAGGATCTCCTGGACTTTCATTTAAGAAACATTAAGAAAATGAAGTTATAGCACTTAAAAAAGACCCGCCTTTAAACACAGTCTAAAGAAGAACTTACCTGCACAAATTTAAAGACAGCAAAAGCCGGGGCGCTGTCTTCAGAATAGAGAAAACCTAAAATACTAAGCAGCTGGGTATTGAAGCAGCTGTCTCCAAGACCCAACAGGAAGCTGCAGAAGATGGCAATTTCTTTGCTGATTAAAATAAAATTAATTGAGAGTCAGCATTAATAGTAATATTTGTTACAGTCATTTAAAACGTAACAGCAACTCACCCACAAAAACATTTTACTCTCCAATTTAAACAAGTTTATGAAACAAGAATAAATAAACACTGGAATTTACAAAGTAAGAACTTAGGCCCAAACGCTGTCACCTTCACAGTCTAGCAAACCTGAGTCTGTTAACTATCAGGGAAGCAAACACTGTGTCTGGGATAGGGCTGCCCTCGGCTTGTTGATCCAGACATAAATGCCTACGTTGACAATGAATTTGAGGGTTGAGTGCAGTAAAATGACACCCGCAGAACTCCCATTAAACACTGTGAAAGGACTGGGCGGCCGACCCAGCAGACAGATCACCCCTCATTCCTCACTGCTTCTCCTTGAAGCCCAAACTTCTAGAGATTTCAATGCTCAAAAGGCAGAGATAAAAAATTCAAATCAGACACTTACATGATCCTTCACAGATCAAGAGAAAGATTTAGTAGGGAGAAAGGCTAAAACTAACAATCACAAAAATAACTTGAGATTCTCTATGGATTTCTATTCACACTCATTCTGGCTCCATTAACACATGACAAAATGACTTTATAACAGACTTACAGAGAAGGGCTAATTGCTCCATTCTACATTCCAAGCCATCCTTTACCTCTTGCCCTTCCTTAACTTATTAGAAAAAGTGCAGCCACTGTACCTGGGTTTGATGTAAGCGCTGCTGTCAGTGCCTTCAACAGGAGCAATGGGGGCATCCCCAGGCATGTTGAGGAATATTAAATAAAAAGCTATAAAATGCACCAGGATGCCCAACAGCACAACTGGATTCCTACCAAAACGATTATTCTTGCTCAGCAGGCCAAAGAGGCTTCCACCTATAAGATCAATGAACAAACAAAAAAATCCAAGGCCAAGTTAACATATCAAAAATTTAGTTTTGAGAAAATAAATGGACAAATAGTGAATTTAATAAAATAAGAAAAAGCACAAATATACAAAATAACTGTTGAAACAAAGGAAATTATGAAAATCAGGACAGACTTCTAGGTAAGATGGAATAACAGGAACTGAATTTACCCCCAGTCTAAAAAAAAAAAAAAAAAACCAAAAATATGACACGATGGTTTTGAAGACACAGGTTCTCAGGTGACAAAGGGCAGTGATCTCAGAGAGACAGAAAACAAATGAGGTGAGGCCCACAGCTGCCCCGGCTGACTGAGAGGCTATGGGCTTTGGAAAGGGGGAAGACGGAAGCAGAGGAGGGAGGAGAGGGGAAGGAGACCAGGAAGAGGGAGGGAAGGCAGGAGGAAGCCCAGAGCCTCCCTGAGTCGAGGAGACAGAGCTCAGGGTCTGGGGAGACCAAGGTGCTTGAGTTTCCAAGACAGGGCATCAGAAAGGAGAGCTGATCAGCACAGGATGTGAGCAGCAGAGATCAGAAAGAACTTTCCAAGAGGGTTAGTGGCATTAGTGCCCTACCCTGGGCTGGGAAGAGAACCTGGTCCCACCAGCCAGACTGGAAATATTATTCACTAGGTATTCACGAAAGGGTCTTCCCTTGGGGGACAGAGATAACTAGCCCTCCTCTGAGCACTACTCTGGTTCCATCCAACACACTTTAAAAGCAAGACTCAAAAAGTCACACTGTTTCCAAGTAAATGAACTGCATCCAAGAACAAAGCTCAGAACAGGAACAGGCATGTAAAAGTCATCCCATACCCAACAAGGTAAAGTTCACAATGGCTAGTATCCACATTACCAGGCATGCAAAGAAACAGGAAAATAGGACCTGTCATTAGACAAATCAGTCAAACACAGAGTTATCACCTGACCCAGCGATTTCAGTCCTAGGTTTACATAAAACATAAGATCACACAAAAACTATACAGATAAGTTCACAGCAGCATTATTCATAATGGGCAAAAAGTGAAAACCACCCAAACGTCCATGACACGATGAATGGATGAATAAAAATGTGGTAGATCCACATGACTAAATATTATCTGGTAATAAACAGGAATGAAGTAAAAAAGAAAAAGAAATGAAGTACTGATACATGCTACACCATGAAAAAACCCCACAAACACTGTGTTAAGTAAAAGAAGCCAGGGACAACAGAAAAATACAGATTGTATGATTCCATTCACATGAGATGCCCTGAATAAACAAATCTACAGAGAAAGTAGATGAGCAGTTGCCTGGAAAAAGGCAATGAAAATGTTCTAAAATTAATTATAGGGAACAAAACAATACACCAACCTCCCCCCCTTTCTCCATAGTGCTTATCACTTTGACATTCTAAGTTTCAGATACTTTTTACTGCCTGTGTTCTTCCCCCAAAACATAAGCTCCATGTTTTGTTCATACAATGGATGCACAGAAAGCTGTGGGGAAGCTCCTCACACGTCACACAGCATCCACTACTGCAAGTGTTGCATGGGTCGCTGCTGCAGGGGTAACTGGTGCTACAATCAAAACAGGTGTGGTCCTAGCCTGTCCTCTTCTCCCCGCTTTCTGGCATAGAGCTCCTGAAACCCCAGGAATTTCCTCAGTGAAAGGAGTGTCTCTAGTTATCTTAACTAACCCCTTCCAACCACACCTGAGTTAATGCTGACCCCTGAGGGACTGTGGGGGTGGCTCTAGTCAAGATGGAGGGTGGTTGCTGAAGGACCCAGTCTCGATTAGAAAACTAGAATGTTCAGCCCCACCTCCCTTCTCGGGAGGGGAGAGGGGCTAGAGATTGAGTCCACCATGATTTAACCCACCATGATGAGATCTGCATAAAAATCCCCACACAACAGGTTTGGGAGAGCTTCCTGTGATGACTACCTCATGTGTCAGGAGGGGACCACACTCTAGACTCCAAGGGGACAGCGGTTCCGACACCAGGGCTCCTTCTGGGCTTTGCCCTAAGTAGCTCTTCACCCAGCTGTTCATCTGCATCCTCCATTAACAGACTTTAACAGTGAGCGTAGCATTGCCCAGCGGTGTTGTAGGAACCCTTGAATGTACAGCCAAGCTGGACAGAAGTGAAGGTGGCCTGGGGACTCGGGACTTACTGGCGTCTGAAGTGAGGTTGGCCTTGCAGGATTGTACCCTTGAACCTGTGTGGTCTGCTGCTAACTCTAGGAGTTATGTCAGACCTGAACTGTACTGCTGGACATACAACTGATGTCAGAGATCCAGAGAACAAGAAATTCAGGCATTCTAATACACCTTCCCTAAGTATTTTAAGAGGAAAATCTGGGAAACATAAAGCAAAAATCTTTATGTTTTCTTACTTATGGCTTTGTCTTGAATTACTTGGCAAAAGTTTTATAATTTAGTTTTAGAACAGTGATAATAAAAGAAAAACCAGACATACCCAAGTGGATAAAAATAAGCAAAGATATAGAAATCCAAGGACAGAGAAGTGAAATATACTTAAAATTTCCATTATAACTGTAACAAACTGATTTAATGCAAAAATTTTTTTTAAACCAACCTAAAATTTCTCCAATGCCGATGAAAATGCCAGAAAGTCCAATGAGGCTTTTCTCTTCTGTTCCAAATTTATTTATAGCACCAATACAGGTTCCATATACACCAGAGAAGAAAGTCAGTTCCAGACCTTTAGAAAAGAGTCAGATTTAAATTACAGTTGTCCTTCAGTATCTGCCTTGGGTACCAAAATCCAGATACTCAAGTAATCCAGATACTCAAGTCCCATAATCAGCTCTCTGCATTCAAGTCTCTACACCCTTAGAGTAAACGAACTGCAGATCACAAAGCTCCGGATTTTGTATTGAAAAAACCGTCTCCCTTTCCTGGTTTTTTCTTCGTCTAGTAGTATTTGAGCTATGCATGTATAAAACAAAATTCACTCAGACTAAAATGCTACTCCCCTAGCAGAGCATAATTTTACATGACATAACTGATGAAAAGGAATTAGCCATGAGATGGCAATTGTCACATATTTCAGGTTAGAACATACAACTCAAATAAGCAAAGACAGCGTTATGTTAAAACAGTCACTGTGCACAGAAAGGGGGTGGACAGAGGACATACTTAATTAACATAAACTTGTAACAGGGACACTAAAGTGCTCATTATCCTTATTAATGGCTTTCCAAGGGAACAGGAACATATGGTGGCAAGACTAATACCTACTATCTACTTTTGCTTAAAGGAAAAAGTTTTAATTAAACATGTTTTCCCAGGAGAAGAAATTTTCAAAATTTGGGTAAAAAATTAGAGCGAATCAGTAGAAGACCCGATTCCTTAACGTCACAAAACCTTACCTGAATTTTGAAGACATTTAATATTCATTCTATTTGACCTAAAAATAAGATGTTTCTACCTATACCCATGAGGCACATAGGGCTGAACCCTGAACAAATCGACCTTGAACTGTGCAGGTCCCGGGAGTACTACAGGATCCACAGTTGGTCGACTGTGCAGACCAGGAGGCACAGATACAAAGGGCTGACTAAAGTCACACAAAGACTTCTGATCACAGGGGAGGTCAACACACCTAATCCATCCCTTCACTGTTAAAGGGTCAACTGTAAAGGCAAAAGTAATAACTGACCTATCAGAGCAACTTTTGACAAGGAAACAGATTTCCTTAAGACCTAAGCCTATTCCACCTATTACCACATCACATTATCACTGGAAGCCACAGAATTCATCCTGTTTTATTGGAAATTATCTTAATTCATACCCAAGTTGCAAAGATTTACTCATGATTATTTTCTGTAGTACTCCATTTTGTCCTAAAATCACTGGTTGAGATGAATCAAGCCTCCTGCTTTTCAATCCCTTGTACAGAATCCTCCCCTACGTGGAATTTGGGCTGGCCCTGTGATTTGCTTTCACCAACATGGGAAGGGGTTGTCACACAAATGCTGAGACATAGAGAGAGATGAGATCCAGCTTGCATTAGACCCCTCCAGACATGCAAATGAAACTACCTTGCAAGTTTTAGCCCCAGCTACACTATAACTTAAGGAGCCACAAGAGACCCCAACTGAGACCATCAGAAAAACCATTTCGCTGAGACAGGTCAATGTACAGAAAGTACACAGAAAGTACTTTGTACAGAAAGTAACACAGTTATTGTTTTCGACACTTACTGTCATTACGCAGTTACAGAAAACCAACACTGTAATTAATTCCATTACCTGTATAAGCAGTTGTAACGCTAAGAAGGAGCATCTCCTTGGTGACACATAACTCCAGAGACTTTTCTGCCAATAAAAAAGAAAAAAAAATTAGGAGTACTTAACTAGATTTTAATCAACCGAACAAAAATTCTAAAATATTCATTCAACCAATTCATTATTACTTGTTGTCAATAATGCCAGTAAACAGAGACACTGGGACATAGGTTAATGATTCAGATTAAAATGCTTAACATATGAACTAAACCTGCCCTGTAAGTAAAATGTTGATTTCAACTGTTTAAATATATTCTAGAGTTGTGTTTTCTCTAACACCTTTTCCAGCTCTCATGAAAACAAATAAAACATGAAACAGAGAAAAGAAACAGAACAAAACAACAGACTATTCCAACAGACTTGATTAAAGGTTAGGGAGTCAACAGTTGGCAAAGTGCTAACTTCCCTAAGCAACTGTCCCAGGGCAGCTTTAAGGCTGGACTCAAGGTCAGATCAGCCCAGAGGTTTTTGACCACCCCAAGCTGGGATACCACCACTTCCTGAGACTCTCAGTCTCTGGATCTGAGGACTGAAACCTTAGTTCTGCTCATTTGTTTCTGATCCCTTTAATTTTTAATTTTTGTTGTTTAACTTAGTTGAAATCTAAAGTGGAAAATGCATTTCTAAAAGCTGCACATTTTAACTGTCTTTGAACCTGCTCACATTTCATAACTTAAGGCCACTTATCTAGGATCCTAAACTAATGGGGGATCCAGATTTCAGTTCCTACTCAGTGGATGACTAGGAAACTCACATCAGTCACAGACACTCTGTCCTGAATTTCTCCATATACAAAAGAGGATAGCTTTATTCTTGAATTTCACTAAAATAAAGTGAGACTAAAATCAGTAAGACATTTCCACCAATCGTTTTCATATGCTTCCAGAAAAAAATACTTGATTAATAAAGTTTAAAACAGTATTTTTAATTAGAAAAATCATATTAGCAAAGCATATTTGCTTTTGAGTTATCAGAAGATTTAGCTAACAAAAGGAAATTTTAAAACATAACCTATAAAGAAAAATAATCTAATATGATCTTATATGGTGAATTCATGTCCTCATACGTTTGTCCAAACCTATAAAATGTACAGCACCAAGCGGGAACCCTAATGTAAACAGCAGACTCTAGGTAATGACGCTGTGTCACTGTACATTCATCAGTTGTTAACAAAAGTACAATGATGGGGGACAACGATAACAGGCAAGGTTACACATGGATGAGGGCAGGACATGTATGGGAGATCTCTGTATATTGACAATTTTGCTGTGAACCTAAAACTTCTCAAAAAAAAAATCATTTATCAAAAAAAAAAAAAAAAACCCAATATAATTCATTTGAGGAAACTGACAAACTGATCCTAAAATTCATATGCAAATTCAAAGGACTGATAACAGCCAAAATATCTTGAAAAAGAACAAAGATGAAGACTCAAAATTTACTGTAATCAACACAGCATGGAACTGGCATAAGAACAGGCATATTGAGAAATAAGCTCCTACATTCACAGTCATTTGGTTTTTCACAAGGGTGCCAACACAATTCAATGGGAGAAAGAATAGTATTTCTAACAACTGGTGCTAGAATGACTGATCTCGTGCAAAAGAATGATGCTGGATTCCTACATCACAACATCCATAAAACTTGACTCAAATGGATCACAGAACAAAATGTAAAAGCCTAAAACTATAAAACTCTTACAAAAAAAAAATACAGGAATAAATCTTTGTGACTTGGAGTCTTCCTAGGACACCAAAAGCACACACAACAGAAGATAAAGTAGAAAAATCCGACTTCATCAAAACTTTGAAAATTCCATGATTCAAAAGACACAACCAAGAAAATGAGAAAAATCAACCTAAAGAATGGAAGAAAATATTGTAAATTATATATATAAGGGACTTTCATCTAGAATATATAAAGAACTCTTACAATTCAATAATAAAAAGATGAAGAATTCCCTGGTAGTTCACTGGTTAAGACTCAGCACTTCCACTTCTGAGGGCTGGGGTTCAATCCCTGGTCAGGGAACAAGTCACACGGTGTGGCCAAAATAATAATAATAATGATACAAATAACCCAATTAAAAAATAGGCAAAAGATCTGAGCAGAAATTTCTCCAAAGAAGAGATGAAATGTCTATAAGCATATGAAAATATGCTCAACATCTTAGATATTGGGGAAATGCAAATCAAAGCCACAAAAAATCACTTTACACCTACTTGGATAGTGTTCAGAGAAAGCAATGGCACCCATTCCAGTACTCTTGCCTGGAAAATCCCATGGATGGAGGAGCCTGGTGGGCTACAGTCCATGGGGTCGCTAAGAGTCGGACATGACTGAGCGACTTCACTTTCACTTTTCACTTTCATGCATTGGAGAAGGAGATGGCAACTCACTCCAGTGTTCTTGCCTGGAGAATCCCAGGGATGGGGGAGCCTGGTGGGCTGCCATCTATGGGGTCACACAGAGTCAGACACAACTGAAGCGACTTAGCAGCAGCAGCAGCAGCAGCAGGATAGTGTTAATCACTCAGTCGTGTCCAACTTTTGCAACCCTCTGTACTATAACCCACCAGGCTCCTCTGTCCATGGAATTTCCAGGCAAGAATACAGAAGTGGGTTGCTATTTCCTTCTCTAGGCGATCTTCTCAACCCAGGGATCAAACCTGGGTCTCCCACATTGCAGGCAGATTCTTTATTGTCTGAACCATCAGGGGCTAGTAGGATAGCTGTAATAAAAAAGATAACTCTAGAAAGTAGAGAAATTGGAACCTTCGTCCATTGCTGGTGGGAATGTAAAATGGTACCGCCACTTTGGAAAACAACCTGGTAGCTCCTAAAAGATTCAACACAGAGATACCACAGAGCCCAGCAAGCCCACTACTCCTGGGTACACAGCCAAGAACTCTGAAAACAATGTCCACACAAAACCTGATGCTAAGAATCCCGTCACAGAAGACCACTAGCCCTATGATTCCACTTATACAAAATGTCCAGTATAGGCAAATCTGTAGACAGAAAGTAGATTACTGGATAACTAGGGGTGGGGTTGGGGTTGGGAGAGGAAACATAAAGTGATTACTAATGGGAAGAAAATGGGAACTGACTGCTGATGGTCGGAGAGATTCTTTTGGGGGTGATAATTAGATACTAAATTTTTAATTTTGGCCATATGTGTACTGAATCCTAACCACTAGACCAAGTAACTACCTGAATAGGTTCTAAAGTTGATTATGGTGATATCTGCGCAACTCTCTGAATATACTAAAACCACTGAATTATATAAGTGGGTGAACTGTATACTATGCAAATTACATCTCAATAAAGTTATTTCTATTAAGGAAAATAACCATAATCTAACACCTTAATGAGTCTCCTCCCAGGCTTTATGCTGTTTAAAAAATTTCACTACTTATACTATTTTACAATTTATTTTCATATAACAAAGCAAACATTTTTTAACATTTGTAGTAATCATTTTAATGGCTACAGTAATCTATTGGATAGCTGCTTTGTACTTGAATATTTAAATTATTTCTATTTCTCACTAATATAAATAGTAACTAAATCTTGGGGAAAATTCTTAATTATTTCCTGAGGATAATCCTATTAGTGGAATTGTTGGAGTAAAGGGATAAACATTTTTAAGGCTTTTGATTCTTACTGATAAATTTATCTTCAGAAAGTAATATAAGGACTATAATCTTAACAACGTGGTCTTGTGCATTTAAGTACCTACAGCCTATATACTGAGATTTATCTATCTTTGGAAATTTAATAGAAAACTTCTTACAGTTTTTAATAACTTTCCTTTGTTTATAACTTTTTTTCTACTGGAGTTTTTATGCCTTTCTTCAGTTCAGTTGCTCAGTCGTGTCCGATTCTTTGCGATCCCATGGACTGCAGCACGCCAGGCTTCCCTGTCCATCACCAATTCCCAGAGCTTGCTCAAACTCAAGTCCATCAAGTCGGTGATGCCATCCAACCATCTCATCCTCTGTCATCCCCTTCTTCTCCGGTCTTCAATCTTTCCCAGCATCAGGGTCTTTTCCAATGAGTCAGTTCTTTGCATCATGTGGCCAAAGTATCGGAGTTTCACCTTCAGCATCAGTCCTTCCAGTGAATATTCAGGACTGATTTCCTTTAGGACTGACTGGTTTGATCTCCTTGCAGTCCAAGGGACTCTCAAGAGTCTTCTCTCCAACACCACAGTTCTAACGCATGCCTTTCTTATTGGTTCATAACACTTTTTCATATACTATAAATATTTTCCCTGCCATTTTAATTTTATTTGATTATTGTGAGAGATCAAAAGGTTATATTTTAGGTAAAAAAGAACATACTTTCCCCTTACTGTTTGACAGACCTGTGAAAGGCTTTCCTCTACCAAATTAGTTTCTATCATAGTTTCATTTTCACACTTACTCTACATGGAATCTTAGTGTAAGATGGGAGTATGAGCTCGCACTTTTCCCGTGCAGGCAGCTGTCTGGCCCTGCTTTTAAGACTCTTAGAGAACTCCACATTCCACCTGAGTCTAGACTTCTGTTCTAGTGCTGTCTGTGTCCCAGTGTTTTCAAATGAACTCATGACAGGTTTTGACATTTACTAGGGAAAGTTCTTTTAAAAAATTCTGTTGGCTATTGACAGATGTTTATTCTTCCAGAGGAACCTTTTATCAGGACCAAAAAATAAATTTAAAAATCCTCATTGAAATTTTCTAGAATTGCATTAAACATATACATTGAGCTGAGGAACTTACGTGCCTTTAAATAAGCAGGAATCCTTTCTACTCAATATCTACTACAGCATCAACTGAAGGAATATCGTGATTAAATAATAAATGAAACATTGGCTCACAAGCAAATGAAAGCCTGGACATTCTTTTCCCTTTCTCTTTCCCTTCGGCTGCATTGCCACCTCCTAACTTCACATTGCTCCCCAACTTCCAGGAACCATTGCCTAAATTTTCTTGCCCTGTAACAGCTTATATGCCTTATCTTTTTTAGCTGCTGCCTTCTTTCTCCCCATTCAAACCTAACAGCCCAATATCCTATTACTACCAAACCCTATACTAGGTAACCAACCAGCTCCGTGATGAAAAGCACGAGGCCCTCACTGTGTTAGTGTCTCATTTTACAGAGAAGTTGAGGCAAAGCTGGTACAACTATCTAGAAAGTACATCCTGAATCTGGCTGATATTAAGAGACATCCAGAGGCGGGGGTTCAGAGCACAGAGGCTGCATCAAGTCTTACCGAAGCTGGATGAACCAGCCCATAAGCCGGAAGGTCATCACCCTCCCTTTGCCTGACTGCATGTTCATCAAAGCAGCAACATGTCTTTCTAGGCCTCTCATAACAAGAAGGAAATTCCTTGTTTGACCTTGAGTAAATAATTTTGCCAAAGCCTCAATTTTCTTTTCTATAAAATGGAGATGATACATATGTATTATATGATACTCACAGAGTTGTCATGAGAACAAAATAGAACACATCAAGAGGTTTAGCCAGAAAGAACCCTCAACAGATGAGGATGATTGGTCTTACAGGTTATTGGGTCACCTGAGCCTCTGCTCTGTTCTAAGGAGTGACAAGCAATGCTTGAAGAAATGGTCTGTGTCCTCACTTCCTCTTATAAACTCCTAAATCTCTGCTGCCTCCTCCTCGGGCCTCCCTCACACGTGCACTCAGGTAGGGCACTGAATTATTCTCCATCCCTCAAAGGCCTCATGTTAGAGATACTTACTGAGAAGACAAGCGGATTTCAGAGCAGTACACCTAGAAACATGAAAATACTGGGGTATGGTCAATGCAAAGCTACCAGAGAAAGGGGGAAAGTTGTTGCTGAGCAGTTCCTGCACTTCCGATACAGAAAATACTTACTAAACGCATCTACTGCCTTTGTCATGTTGTTCTGGGGAGACCTGAAAAGATAAAAAGAAAAAAGTTTTTCCCCAGAAAACTGAAAAAGAGAACAAACAAAAAAACAATCACATTTTCATTTAAGTCTGTAAAAGCTCTGTTCTCTATGTGGTCTGGTAAACACTTCAGTGGCCTCAATGCCCCTTGCTCCAAGGTGTCCTTGCTTCAGAGACTGTGAGTAAAGTGCTACTTGGGTGGCTCTTTATTTACCGCAGAACATGATTCGCTCACATTAAATTTATGACACAGTCATAAATATGACAGAGTCACGCATGTCTTTTTCAGAAATGGTACTTCTCTGCACGTTCTACAGCCTGTCAGGAAAAGCCCATGCATCGCAATGAAAAGCCCTAGCCACAACCCGAGAAAGCCCACAAGCTGTACAAAGACCCAACCCAGACAAAAAAAGGAAAACAAATTTGAAAGGAAAGAAAGAAATGATACTTCAGGCAGGACAAAAATCTTCTCTACCTTGCTGTTTCTAAACTGTAAAAGCAAATCGTGAGGGCTCAATTTTCCACCACTCCTACTACATAAAAAAATACTCTGTGTTCTTCAGTGTTAAAAGCAACACCATCACCGGCTATATGGGTTTGGGCGCAGTATCACCAACTGGTTAAAAACGTGGGCTTCGATGTGGAGTCTTGCTTTGCCACTTATTAGTTGTGTGGTTTTAGACAAGTGGCTTCATTTCTCTTTTAGTTTCTCATTTATAAAACAGGGACACTATCACTTACCTGTGAGAAGGAAACGAGATACAGTAACTTAAGGGCAAGTGTTTGCAGGTCATGGTAAGAAAGTCTGTAAGAAATTACACTTCTTATCCTATCAGCCAAGTCTACTCCTAGATCTTGAAAAGATATCATTTACAAACAAACCAAAAGAAAAAACCTAAAGGAGAGCAGGTGATTTAAATTACTTAAGTAATTTAAATGACTTAAATTACCAAAGGTAATATGTTTTAACCAATAGGAAAACATTTTCCCCCACCATAAAAACTCATGCCTGAGGGAGGCTCCAGAGGGAGGGGACATATGTATACCTATGGCTGATTCATGCTGATGCATGACAGAAACCGACACAATAGCGACAAGTTGCTGTAAGGCAACTATCCTTCAATTAAAAAAAAAACCACCTCATGCCATCCCTGGAAACGAATACTCTGTACACTCCATTTAATGATAGTACCCTCACCTTGTACTTGGATAAGGTTGGGTGGTGGTGGTGGTGTTTTAGCCGCTCAGTTGTATCCAACTCTGTGACCCCATGGACTGTAGCCTGCCAGGCTCCTCTGTGATTTCCCAGGCAAGAATACTGGAACAGGTTGCCATTGCCTTCTCCAGGGGATCTTCCCAACCCAGGGATTGAACCTGAGCCTCCTGCTTGGCAGGTGGACTCATTACCACAGAGCCACCAGGGTGGATATATTATTTCACACTCCAGGCCCCAAATAAGTATGAACTGATCTGTAGGCTATAGACTATTGAAATATAATCAGCTCAGCTAGTACTCCACTGTAAATCATTCAGCGTGGACTCCACTTTATGGAACCTTTAAAGCCAGACCCCATGCATGTCCTCAGTGCCTTCCGATCACACCAAGAACAAAATCAAAAAAAAAAAATAAATAAAACAAAATCCAATCTCCGCCATATCCTGATACAGTCATCTCTGTCCGCTGCGGATGCTCCTACTTGCACCGTGCGCATCCTGCAGGCCCTCCGGCAGCCACCACACTCCCTTCCACACCTGGCCTTTGTTGCAACAGACATCAGCTAATCTTCACACCTTCTCACCACCCAGCTCTCCACCACCTCTCCCTCTCTCACTGTCTGGTAGAACTCACTCTGCTGTTTTCTTAACATGCATGGTGACTACCAGCCCGTCTACAATTAAGTTTCCTAAGACTTCTCTGTCTTGCTCATTACTTCTTCCCTACCTTTTGGAAGACGGCTGGTGCATGCATGGTGCTCTTTATAGAATAAAGACATAGAAGTTTCAAGATTGGGAAGACAATTCAGGAAGAGAGAAAGATCTACAAGGTGGAGCAGAACCCCTCAGCACTGCACCTTATGACAGTTACATGACCCCTTGTCTAGCAACGAAGCTCCCTGAACACAGGGATGGATTGCATTTGTCTTCACAGCCCCTAACATTTGCTGAATGAATGTTGAATTTTTGCTAAGTTTGTGTCATTTGGAGACCCTTTCTCTAATATCCATTGGCTTATGCTTTTAAAAATATGTGATATATATACACATGTATACTCGTATAAACACCTCTCTTTTGCTTGGAACAGTGCAAATTCTGAATGCTTAATGATCCTGTGACTGGAGAATTTAATAAAAAGGCAGCACAGAAAATTCAATGCAAAATTGTTAACAACAGATAAAATTCTATAAGGCAAGCTTCACAATTTATCAATTCACATAGCACAAGAGTGGTAAAGACTTCTTATCCCCTTCTTCAAATCTAGATAATGACCTGCAGAGAAATCACCTGCAAGGTTTTAGATAGTTTTACTTACAACTTACACAGGCCCTGCTTTCAGTGGCAGGACCTGGGAAAGAGGCAGAAGGCGCCACGTCTGGCCTTGAAGATGGCAAGCAGCAGCCGCTGAGGCAGCCCAAGAACCAGGCCGAGAGGATGGATGAGGGAGATAAGACATTCAAGTAGAAACGGAAAGCAGAGGCCTCAGGGAATGGCCCCCTGGCCACAAGTGGAGTTAAGAAATCTATTAAAAAGCCAGCTGTTCCTTGTGCCTGAGGAAATAAAGGCCCTTAATTCCATTCCTATTTAAACATCTGGATTTCCAGCTATGACACCTGTTGCCACCTATAGCTAGAATGAAGTGTTGTTTTAGAGCCTGCTGTACATTTAAAAATAAACTTTTGCAAAAATAATAACAACATGGGACTTCCCTGGTGATCCAGTGGCAAAGACTCCATGCCCCCAATGCAGAGGGCCTGGGTTCAATCCCTGGTCAGGAAACTAGATCCCACATGCCACAACTAAAGAACCCACATGCCGCAACTAAAAATCCCTGCATGCTGCAGCTAAAAAATCCCGCATGCAACAGCCAAGATTTCACATACTGCAACTAAGACCCAGCACAGGCCAAATGCATAAGAAATATGCTCAAGGTTATTCACAATTTTTAGAAAAATAGGACTATGTACTTATTCCCCTGCAGGGATTATGTCAGTGGAAACTACCATCACAGGTTAGTGTGAAATCCAGAGCATGGGTGTAACCATGGCTCATCTATGATGACTGTTGGTGGCCTTGCCACTCACTTGTACCACATGATCGGAAAATTTCAAGCCTGGATCCAAGAAAGTGACCGAGGACTATTTTCTATTTAACTTTATGAGCCCATATCCTCACACATTAAAATACAGAAGATGTCTGCTGAACTGAAGGAGGAAATTGAGGCCTAGAGAAAGTCAGGGGAACATTGCTACTGTCCAGGGTCACACAGGAAGTGACCTGGGATGAGACTAAAATCCCTCCACAAATCTTTTAGCTACCTCCCCCACCTCTGTCTATCTTCCTTTCCCTTCTTCCTCCCTGACAGCTCCTCTTTTTCTTCTTTCTCTGCTTATTTGCTTTAAAACTTTACCTTCATGTCTGCCCAATACTGGATATCAGTTAGGGCTATAACAGATTTGTAATTTCTAGACTGTATCTATTCAAAATATAGCTTAAAATAGAAAGGAATGTTTCCAACTTCTTACTCATTGATGTCCAAATCCTGGTCATCAGAAGATTCATCTTCTCCCAGGACATTTTCAGAATCTGGTTTCCGAATGAGAAAGAAAAGTACTGTCCCCACAAGGCTAATCACCGTTAGGGCAATAAACACTGTTCTTCGGTCACTCTCTAGGGAGAAAAAAGAAGATGAAAGTATATAGCACTAGCCACACAAACAGTTCCAGAGTCAATATCATGTTCAGTATTTATAACTATTCACCTACTTTATCACTAATTTTACTTTACTGAATCAGTAAAAACCTAGGACAAAGAGATAAATAGGATACATCCACCTCTGTCTTTCAGTTAGAGAAATACTAATAAGCCAAAAGAAAAACAGCATAAGAACTTAATCATATTCTTTTAATCAGAGTATAGACAAAACAACTGAATTAAAAATTCTTTTGACAACTGATTAGTCTACCCACACAAACACAACCTTCTCCCACACTTTGAGATGCTACTTGAAGTGCAGTCACAAGCTGTAAATCCTAGTGTAATAATATAATCCAAGGGAAGATATTAAAAGCAAAAATCTGAGAAGACTTAAGAGTACCAACGTTCACTAGAAGAATCTGAACCAAGCACACTGGGAATTTTCATGGAACTGCTATTTTGCTTTGAAAATATCTGAATAAAGCACAATGAATAAAACAAACCTGATATCTGAGTTTTCCCTTGCCAAGCAAAATATATGTAGAGATTTCCAAAGAACAAGCTGGGGGAAGAAAAGGAGGGAGAGGATGTTGGGAAGTTATTTTCATATTTATGGGCTTTAAAATAATTTTTCCATTCCTTGTTAAAAAAAAAAAGAGAGAGAGAGAGGCCTACATAATGAAGTTATCTACCTGCCCTATGTCATTTAGAAGTATCGACTTTACCCTCTTTCTGAAAAACTCAACTGACCCAGAGGGAACTCAGTCTCCTTCCACATGACAGCAACCTGATTCAGAACCAGCTTCCAAAGACCTGACTCACTTTGAAACATGTGATGTATTGGAGTCTGGAAATGACACCCAGGAAACAAGTTTACCTCTAAAATTCTGTATTTTAAAGAACTGGTGAAAATATCAATGATTTAGTTAATCTGCATCTAATCAAATACTTTATTTAGCACTTTCATAGGGAAAAAATCGGGCTTCCCTGATGGCTCAGTGGTAAAGAATCTACCTGCCAACACAGGTAGATTCTATCCCTGGGTTGGGAAGATCCCCTGGAGAAGGATATGGCAGCCCACTCCTTTGTTGTATTCTTACCTGGGAAATCCCATGGACAGAGGAGACTGGCAGGGCTACATTCCTTGGGGTCACAAGAGTCAGACAGGACTGAGCGATTAAACAGCAACAGGGAAGAAATCATTCATTTACACTCCAGTTTCTTAATATATAACCCCTTAAAACAATATTCATTTTTGTTAAGCCTTCAGTTTAGTCGCTCAGTCGTGTCCAGCTCTTTGCAACTCCAAGGACTGCAGCATGCCATGCTTCCCTGTCCATCACCAACTCCTGGAGCTTACTCAAACTTCTGTCCATAGAGTCAGTGATGACTTCCAACCATCTCATCCTCTGTTGTTCCCTTCTCCTCCTGCCTTCAGTCTTTCCCAGTGAGTCAGTTCTTTGCATCAGGTAGCCAAAGTATTGGAGTTTCAGCTTCAGTATCAGTCCCTCCAATGAGTATTTAGGATTGATTTTCTTTGGAATGGACTGGTTGGATCTCCTTGCAGTCCAAGGGGCTCTCAAGAGTCTTCTCCACAGTTCAAAAGCCATCAATTCTTTGAACTTCTCCATAGTTCAAAAGCATCAATTCTTCAGCGCTCAGCTTTCTTTACGGTCTAACTCTCACATTCATACATGACTACTAGAAAAACCATAGCTTTGACTAGACGGACCTTTATTGGCAAAGTAATGTCTCTGCTTTTTAATATGCTGTCTAGATTGGTCATAGCTTTTCCTCCAAGGAATAAGCATCTTTTCATTTCATGGCTGCAGTCACCATCTGCAGTGATTTAGAGACCAAAAAAATAAAGTTTCTGATTCCACTGTTTCCCCATCTATTTGCCATGAAGTGATGGGACCGAATGCCATGATCTTAGTTTTCTGAATGTTGAGTTTTAAGCCAACTTTTTCACTTTCCTCTTTTCCTTTCATCAAGAGGCTCTTCAGTTCTCCTTTGTTTTCTGCCATAAAGGTGGTGTCATCTGCACATCTGAGGTTGTTGATATTTCTCCCAGCAATCTTGATTCCAGCTTGTGCTTCATCCAGTCCAGGATTTCTCTGCATATAAGTTAAACAAGCAAAGTGACAGTATGCAGCCTTGATGTACTCCTTTTCCTATTTGGAACCAGTCTGTTGTTCCATGTCCAGTTATAACTGTTGCTTCTTGACCTGCATACAGATTTCTCAAGAGACAGGTCAGGTGGTCTAGTATTTCCATCTCATTAAGAATTTTCCAGTTTGTTGTGATCCACACAAAAGCTTTGGCATAGTCAATAAAGTAGTAGTAGATGTTTTTCTGGAACTCTCTTGCTTTTTCAATGATCCAACAGATGTTGGCAATTTGATCTCTGGTTCCTCTGCCTTTTCTAAATCCATCTTGAACATCTGGAAGTTCATGGTTCACGTACTGTTGAAACCTGGCTTGGAGAATTTTGAGCATTACTTTGCTAGTGTGTGAGACAGGTGCTGGTAATGCTTCCTAAGGCCCACTTGACTTCATATTCCAGGATGTCTGGCTCTAGGTGAGTGATCACACCACTGTCGTTATCTGGGTCATGAAGATCTTTTTTGTATTGTTCTTCTGCATATTCTCGCCACCTCTTCTTAATATCTTCTGCTTCTGTTAGGTCCATACCATTTCTGTCCTTTATTGTGCCCATCTCTGCAATGAAATGTTCCCTTGGTATCTCTAATTTTCTAGTCTTTCCCATTCTATTGTTTTTCTCTATTTCTTTGCACTGATCACTGAGGAAGGCTTTCTTATCTCTCCTTGACATTCTCTGGAATTCTGCATTCAAATGGCCATATCTTTCTTTTCTCCTTTGCCTTCAGCTTCTCTTCTTTTCTCAGCTATTTTTAAGACTCCTGAGACAATCATTTTGCCTTTTTGCATTTCTTTTTTTTGCTAAGCCTTACCAAAGCCAAAATTTTAGGCATTTAGGATATGAGATTAAATCCTCAGGACAGATTCCATGACAGCATGCCTGCCTGTTGTTGTTTTTACTGTGGAAATATATAACATGCTGTATCCTTCAGTGTCCATAGAGTTAGTCTCTGTTTGAAAATTTAATTGTTAACAGTTGTCAAGTAGCATAACTGGGTGGGAAGGACATGGCCTTTGGAATCTACATGACTGGATAAGTTACTTAACTTTTAGTTAAGCTTTTGTTATCTAATCTGTAGAATGGAGATAACACCTCCTTATCACAGAAGATTGTAACTATTACTGAGATTAAAGAGCCCAGTAGTATGTAAGTGAGTGAAGTGAAGTCGCTCGTGTCCAACTCTTTGCGACCCCATGGACTGTAGCCTATTAGGCTCCTCCGTCCATGGGATTTTCCAGGCAAGAGTGCTGGAGTGGATTGCCATTTCCTTCTCCAGGGGATCTTCCCGACCCAGGAATCGAACCCCAGTCTCCCACATTGCAGGCAGACGCTTTACTGTCTGAGCCACCAGGAAAGTAGTATGTAAGGTATGTATAAAGTATGCATGCCTGCAAGTCACTTCAGTCCTATCTGACTTTTTGTGACCCTATTGACCATAGCCTGTCAGGTTCCCCTGTCCACTGGTGTTCTCCAGGCAAGAATACTGGAGTGGGTATCATACACTTGCTCCACAGGATTGAACCCAATCTGCATTGGCAGGCAGGTTCTTTACCAGTGAGCCACCTAAAGTATAGCAGATGCTATACACATTATGGTTAATATTATTTTCCATTTGCTAATAATAAATTTCAATGAGGTAGATCCATGCATCTTTAAGTGATCCTATAAAATTTTAAATCTCTATGACATGTACCTGGGAACTTAAGTCATGTAAAAAAGAAGATCTGAGTTTTCAACACAATCGGGATCTAAAAAAATGGTCTGACCAAAAAAAAAAAATTATAGGATAGATGGAGCCATAAGAATAATTACCTAAATTGTAAGAGTGCCCAGAAAATTCCACTGTTTCTCCCAATAGTGTGCTCATCTGAATTTATTGTCAGGCAGTTTCCTTGTGCTGTCCAAAGTACTAAAATTCAAATCAAAAGTTTATCAAGGGAATGAAAGCATTTAGCTTTATATATTAAGCATATAAACAATACTCTTAGACTCAAAAAATAGAAATCAAAATGCTTACCAGCAGCTGCAATTCCAATGAAAACAGAGGCTGTGTAGAAGGACCACGGGAAAGGCTGGATAAAAACGGCAATGTACATGCTAAAATATAACAGGTCAATGTATTACAGTCAAACAATACCTGAAACAGAATGCCTTCTAGGAATCAATTCTGAGGGATCTCTTCTTTCAAAATTCAACCTGTAAAGGGCTTCTCCAGTGTTGGAAAAAAGAGGACAAATGTCATTTCTTAACTTACTATTTCAAATTTGTGAACTCAGACATTGAATAAACGTTTGCAACTGGCCTTCGCCAAACAGCTCAGCACACAGTGGGACTACAGTTCTGTAGCCCAGAGGAAATTTAATTCCCATTAATCTACTTGATACAAAATAAGATTATTATCTGAGTTCTTTTCAAGCCTATAGAAAGAGGTTTTTGGCTATTATATATACTAGTGGCAAAAGAAAAGCAAATATACACAAATCCCATCACTTTAAAACAACAGTACCGCTAAGCATCAAGTAGAGAGCCAAACCTCTAAAACACTACCTATAATCTATTTCCACCAAGTCAGCAAGTTCAAAGCACAAGTTTACTATGTGCGTGAAAGCTGAAGGCATTCTAATTAAACGAAAGAAAACGGGATTACTTACCTGTAAAATAAACCACTAGCAAACATAGAGAGTTGAGGTCCTACAATGGCAACCACTGACGGTGTAATCAAATTTGAAGCAGAGAACACTCCATAAATAATTGCCATGCTGCACACATAACATACAAAAGGGAAAAAAACAAAACTCTTGAAACACTGTCTCAAAGCTCAATTTTTTTCAAACCTAATTAGAGTCTACAGTTTTGGTTTTTTTTTGCAATAACCACTCATATTCTTTAGTCAGAATTCATAACTACATCCTTACACTGAATGTCACATTAAAGTCTTCACTTGTTCAAAATAGTGAAGTCCTGTCAAATGAAAAGAATCAGTCTGCCTTGGACAATATGATTTTTAATGTACCAGTGAATTATTGTAACAGCTAACACAACCCCATGAAGAACATATTATTTTTTATGGAAAAGAGAAGTGAAATACAGAGGGATCAAGTAACTTGTCAAAAGTACAGCTGGACAGCTAGTCAGTGGTGGAACCAGAATCTCAACCCTGGGAATCTGATTCCAGAGGCCCTCATCAACCAGTCTGCCCTACAGATTTAGCTGACAACTCCTGGCAGCGGCATGAAATCTCAGCGCTATAAATAATCATGTAGCTATAACTTGTTTAAACCAGAATTTATTTAACTCAGCGTAATGGCTCACTCTTGAGAGTCCCTTGGACTGCAAGCAGATCCAATCAGTCCATCCTAAAGGAAATCAGTCCTGGGTGTCCATTGGTAGGACTGATGTTGAAGCTGAAACGCCAATACGTTAGCCACCTGATGCGAAGAGCTGACTCATTTGAAAAGACCCTGACGCTAGGAAAGATTGAGGGCAGGAGAAGGGGATGACAGAGGATGAGATGGTTGGATGGCATCACCAACTCAATGCACATAGGTTTGGGTGGACTCCGAGAGGTGGTGATGGAAAGGGAGGCCTGGCGTGCTATGCTTCAATTTTCAGTTCAGTTGCTCAGTCGTGTCCGACTCTTTGCGACCCCATGAATTGCAGCACACCAGGCCTCTCTGTCCATCATCAACTCCCAAAGTTCACTCAGACTCATGTCCATTGAGTTGTTGATGCCATCCAGCCATCTCATCCTCTGTCGTCCCCTTCTCCTCCTGCGCCTAATCCCTCCCAGCATCAGTTTTTTGCAATGAGTCAACTCTTCACATGAAGTGGCCAAAATACTGGAGTTTCAGCTTTAGCATCAGTCCTTCCAATGAATAGCCAGGACTGATCTTTAGGATGGACTGGTTGGATCTCCTTGCAGTCCAAGGGACTCTCGAGTCTTCTCCAACACCACAGTTCAAAAGCATCAATTTTTTGGCGTTCAGCTTTCTTCACAGTCCAACTCTCACATCCATACCTGACCACTGGAAAAACCATAGCCTTGACTAGACGGACCTTTGTTGGTAAGGTAATATCTCTGCTTTTCAATATGCTATCTAGGTTGGTCATAACTTTTCTTCAAAGGAGTAAGCGTCTTTTAATTTCAAGGCTGCAGTCACCATCTACAGTGATTTTGGAGCCCCAAAAAATAAAGTCTGACACTGTTTCCTTTGTTTCCCTATCTATTTCCCATGAAGCGATGGGACCAGATGCCATGATCTTAGTTTTCTGAATGTTGAGCTCTAAGCCAACTTTTTCACCCTCCTCTTTCACTTTCATCAAGAGGCTTTTTAGTTCCTCTTCACTTTCTGCCATAAGGGTGATGTCACCTGTATATCTGAGGTTACTGATATTTCTCCCAACAATCTTGATTTCAGCTTGTGCTTTTCCATCCCAGCATTTCTCATGATGTACTCTGCATATAAGTTAAATAAGCAGGGTGACAATACACAGCCTTGATGTACTCCTTTTCCTATTTGGAACCAGTCTGTTGTTCCATGTCCAGTTCTAACTGTTGCTTCCTGACCTGCATACAGATTTCTCAAGAGGTATTCCCATCTCTTTCAGAATTTTCCAGTTTATTGTGACCCACACAGTCAAAGGCTTTGGCGTAGTCAACAAAGCAGAAATAGATGTTTTTCTGGAACTCTCTTGCTTTTTTGATGATTCAGCAGATGTTGGCAATTTGATCTCTGGTTCCTCTGGCCTTTTCTAAAACCAGCTTGAATATCTGGAAGTTCACGGTTCATGTACTACTGAAGCCAGGCTTGGAGAATTTTGTAGTGCTGCGGTTCCTGGGGTCACAAAGAGTCGGACACGACTGAGCGAATGAACTGAACTGAATGGTTCACTTGAACATTATTCAGCTACTGCAGACCTGGTTCCAGTATACATGTAGCAAAGTGTGACTAAGACCATTTCAAAAGTTTATGTCACTTTTATAAATCCAAAGTAAATCATTCTTTAGCTTGTATGAATTTCTCAAATACCAATGGTTCTTTCACCTGTTCTTTACGATATATATATGAAGAAAACACATTAGTAAAAATTGTGATAGTATTATCAGTTCAGTTGCTCAGTCGTGTCCGACTCTTTGCGACCCCATGAATTGCAGCTTGCCA
The DNA here is from genome assembly GCA_006410935.1 of Redunca redunca. Taxonomy (NCBI): domain Eukaryota; kingdom Metazoa; phylum Chordata; class Mammalia; order Artiodactyla; family Bovidae; genus Redunca; species Redunca redunca. The sequence goes on along the minus strand of SJYQ01001544.1, from coordinate 131 downwards.
GGCCTCCCTGTCCATCACCAACTCCCAGAGTTCACTCAAACTCATGTCTATCGAGTCGGTGATGCCATCCAGCCATCTTATCCTCTGTCGTCCCCTTCTCCTCCTGCCCCCAATCCCTCCCAGCATCAGAG